>CM031234.1:798299975-798803325 GCA_018340775.1 Taxus wallichiana var. yunnanensis
TTTAATCATGTATCAATGTGATCTTATTAACATGAAACAACCATTCAAAAAATAACATTTAACAAGAGAGTACACACGAACACAAAATGTAATGTGGGAGATCCTCAAGGGAAAGAAAAACCACTAAATTTTTTGATTATATTATTCAAACCAAAAGAATTACATGAATATGAAAACATCACACAAGATTTTTTTGGTGAGGCATTAACCCCACAAGGAGCACCAACCCATATTTAGTAAGGTATCAACCCCGTAATGAGGATATCATGCCCAAAAGTGATTAAGAACAAACTTAACAACCTGAAGATGAAGACCATTGAATATATGTTTCTGCGAGAACCGATAGTGATCATAATTTTAGCTCCACTCTCTCAAAACCTTCCTCAATCACACTCTCTCTAATTCACTCAATGGGTAAGTGTACCATGTGGGGGGGCCAAAAATGGACAAAAAATTAAAAATGAGTGAAATGAGATCGTGTTTTACAATAACGCGATCGCATTATGTTTTCTTAGGCTCGGGATTCACAAACCTAAAACGCGTAAGCATTATAATGCGTGATCATGATATAACGCGTACATGTTTTGGGCTATATGAATTTTATGGGGGCTAAAGGAGCCATATTTACTAAAATAAATTTAAAGTATAAGAAATAATAAATGTATAAAGAAATAATAAAAGTATAAAGAAATAATAAAATAAATCTTATAAGATTTATTTTAATATTTCTTTATACTTCTATTATTTCTTATACTTTAAATTTATTTTAGTAAATATAAGAAGTTATGGTCACTCTGCATCTGATGGAAGTGGTCCCGTAGCTCGATAGTTATAATCTAGAAGATAGTTTATCTAATTTGGTTAGTACTTACTCATTTTCAAAATTTAAGCAATGACCTAAAATTTCAAGCCATATATATTATAGTCGATCTTTGTTTAACGAAAACATATAGCCATTTTGTAGGTTTTTGACCTCTGGATTGGATTTGGCCTACCACTACTTGAATGGTACTAATTTTGAAATTTGGTCCATAATTCACTTTAGTGACCATGAATCAAATCTATGATGTTTTTCTACTTCTTACTAAAATGAGATCCTCACTTTATAGATAGAGGATTGATCCCTAAATGGGATTCGTGTCCTATGGAAAAAATGAGGTGATTGTAATGTGCCTCTTCCTTAGAGGTTTAGGTCTCGAGATTTGAGAGTTTAGGGCTAAGGGTTTAGGGTTTGGCATTTAGTGTTTAGGGTTTAAGGTTTAGGTTTGGGCTTAGGGTTTAGGGCTCATGGTTTGGGGTTTAGGTTTAGGGCTCAAGGTTTAGGGTTTAGGGTTTAGGGCTTATGGTTTAGGGTTTAGGTTTAGGGTTTAGGTTGATGGTTAAACATTTAGGGCTTAGGTCTTAGGGTTTGGGTTTTAGGGTTTAGGGATCAAGGTTTAGGGTTTAACTTTTAGGGCTCATGGTTTAGGTTTTAGGGTTTAGAGTTGGGGGTTAAAGGTTTATGATTAGGGTTTAGGATTTAGGGCTTAGGGTTTAGGGTTTAGGTCTCATGGTTTAGGGTTTAGGTTTATGGTTTAGGGTTTAGGGTTTAGCGCTCAAGGTTTATGGTTTATGGTTTAGGGTTATAGGAAGTAAAAATAGGGTTTAGGCTTATGGACATAGGGTTAAGATTTTAGGGTTTAGGGTTTAGGGTGTATGGGTTTAGGGTTGAGGGTTGAGGGTTGAGGTTTATGGTTGAGGGTTTAGGTTTTAGGGTTAGGGTTTAGGGTTTAGGGTTTAGGGTTTTAGGTTTAGGGCTCATGATTTAGGGTTTAGGGCTCAAGGTTTAAGGTTTAGGGTTTAGGGTTGAGGGTTGAGGGTTTAAGGTTTAGGATTTAGGGTTTTGGGATTATGGTTTAAGGTTTAAGGGTTAGGGTTTAAGGTTTAGGGCACATGGTTTAGGGTTTAGGGTTTAAGGCTTAGGGTTTAGGGTTTAGGGGTTAGGGTTTAGGGTTTAGGGCTCAAGGTTTAAGGCTCAAGTTTAGGCTCACCCATTCACTCACTATAATGTTTTATGTCTTACCCATTCTTATTAGTATTGACTGAGAGTATTCAACTAAAAGGGTTCATATGCTTTGTAGGAAAAACATTCAAAGGGAGTCATCACAATTTGATGCCTTTCATCTACTGATATTTTGAAGGAGGGAAATTATAGATATCCAAGAATAATTCGGTACAAATAAATGTTACCCAATACATCTATCTTCTTTTTCCCATCGCATGGGAACTATTTCACTCACTGTAATGTTTTGTGTCTTACCCATTCTTATTAGTATTAACACAAAGTATTCAACTGAAAAGGGTTCATCTGCTTCCTAGGAAGAAAATTCAAAGAGAGTCATCACAATTTGATGTCTTTCATTTGTTGATATTTTGGAGGGAAATGCCAGATATCCAAGAACAATTTGGTACAAATAATTTTTTGATGCTCTTTTGAATAATTATTTCAGTTGCAAGTCTTTCAAGAACAAAGGTTTCATTTGAAGAACAAAGCTTGATATGTCCAGTGCTTGTGTAAGTTGGCAATTTGAGAGGATTTATGAGGTTCAAGTTTATTTTCCAAGATACATTACTCCAATGTTTGAAAATGTTTCTCCAGATGCAACGACATTCTGATTTAGACACTCAATGATTCCTGAATGTCCAATCCTGCCATAGACCCCAATAGTCCTCGATCCTTAGATATAGGGAGACAGTTACTTGGATTCCATTTATAACAATATAGATATTTGTAAATTCATGTTATGACCTCTAAATCTGTATGAATTTCAAGTTGTTTGGAAATCACATCACACCCTTCACTAGGCTTGATGACTACCCCTATCTTTTTAAGGAACTTTTGAAAGCATCCATGGGTTTATCATAGAAGGAATTATCAATGAATGGAAGGTCACTAAGTCATAGCCATTGAATCCCATTCAAAACTAAACAAGAAATATTTACTAGGTGATTAGTAACCCCTTTATGTTCTTAGCTATTCCCTAGTTACTATGCTTATTTTGAACACTTCAGGAAAATTTTTTCAAATTTTTTATCCATTCCAGTAGCATAAAATATTTCTCTTTCTCAGAGGAGAGGATACTGTAGGTAATTTGGTTTTGATCCTATACCTCCACGTTGGTATATTCTCTATGTTTCTTCCATTTCCTTTGAGATTAATTTTTGTGTTGCGATGGTTGTTTTTTCCAGTTTCTAATGGGTCATCTAGCTTGCATAATACCATACATGCAAATATGAGAAATGTTAAATTTGTTTAGGGTTTAGCATTTCAGACTTATGGTTCAGTGGTTTAGGGTTTAGGATTTAGCATTTAGGGCTTAAGGTTTAGGGTTTAAGGTTTAGGGATCAAGGTATAGGGTTTAGGGTTTAGGGTTTAGGGCTTAGGGTACATGGTTTAGGGTTTAGGGCTCATGATCAGGGTGTAGGGTTTAAGGCTTAGGGTTTAAGGTTTAGGGTTTAGGTGTAAGGTTCAGGGTTTACGGACTCGGGGTTTGGGGTTGAAGTTACGGGTTTAAGGTTTAGGGGTTAGAGCTTAGGGATCATGTATTTAGGGTTTAGGGCTCAAGGCTCAAGGTTTAAGGTTTAGGCTTAGGAGTTTAGGTTTAGGGCTTAGTGATTAGGGTGTAGAGTTCAAGGATTAGGGTTTAAGGTTTAGGGTTTAGGGTTTAGGGTTTAGGGTTTATGGTTCGGGGTTCATTTAGGGTTTCAAGGTTTGGGGTTTAGGTTCGGTGTTTAGAGTTACAGGTTTAAGGTTTAGGGGTTAGAGCTCAGGGCTCTATATTTAGTGTTTAGGGTTTAAGGCTTAGGGTTTGGGGTTTAGGGTTTAGGGTTAATGGCTTAGGGTTAATGGTTTACTGATTTAGATTTAGTTTAGGGTTAAGGGTTTATTATTATTTTTGTTTTAGGATTAGGTTTATAATTTAGGTTTAGGGTTTATGGGTTAGGGTTTAGGGTTTAAGAATTTATGTTTTAGGTTTAGGGTTTAACATTTAGGGCTCATGGTTCATGGTTTAGGGTTTAGGGTTTAGGGATTAGGGCTCAGGGTTTAGGGCTTAAGGCTCAAGGTTTAGGGTTTAGGGTTTAGGTTTAGGGCCTTGGGTTTAGGGTTTATGGTTTTGATTGTAGAATTTAAACACTAAAATATTTAGGTTGAATGTTGAAATCCTAAAAATTACCTATGTACTAACCAAATTATACTAAAAAAACTATCTCTAAACCGTGACTAATGGAGCTGTGAGACTAGTTCCATAAGGTGCTGAGTGACCCTAATTTCTTATATTTACTAAAATAAATTTAAAGTATAAGTTTTTCATTTATTATTATATAAATAATAATAAATAAAAACATAAACATTTATTTTTTAAATAGAAGCATGCCAAAAGCACATATAATGTTCATATTGTGAAGAACGTGTATGCGTTATAACGCATACTCATTATAAGTGCGTATACATTATAACACATACACGTTTTTTTTTTACTTTTTCCAAGCCATGCCTCAAGGCTTGGATCTAGTTTGGATCCCCAAACTTGAGGCATGGACCTGCAAAAACACAACAAACAACATGTTTTTGTAGGAAAATGCAAAAATCTATCTTCCACCATCTTAAATCGACATAAAATGATCGATAAGTTTAAAAACATTATACCACGATGTAGAGGAGAGTTTCTTATTTTTAAAAATATAATTTTTAAAAATTTCTGACTAATATAAGTTTTCCATATTATTTATTTTCTAAATATGCCTTTTTATAGCTATTTTTTGAAGTTTAAACATGTCTATATTTTATCGTATATCTTTTTTTTGGTTAATCAAAATTGAAAAAAATATACTAGCCCAAAATAGGCCAAATTCTATACACATTCAAAGAAAATCCAATTTTTGATATTTTTGAGGTAATTAGGGGGAAGGCATGGTCGAGCTCTGTTATGTTTTTAAATTTAAAATATCTTGACTAGAAAAATCATAAAAAAATAAATACGAGCTAAAAAATATTTTAAAAATGTATCCCAAACTAAATCCTCCTAGCTATCTTTCTACCAAAGGGTTTTCAAAAATACTAAATAGTGCTAAAAAAATGGTGGGGGCATGAAAGTCACTCTATTTATGTTTTTTAACAAAAAGGAGCACCTATTAGTATTTTAGTAATTTGAGCCACTTAAACTTATCCGTTTTCAATAAAATTTAGTAGCTTAGAAACTAGACTCAAATTATATGATTCATGTTTATACAACATCTTCCAATTTTGAGTGTAACTATTTCAAAAAAATCATACAAGTTGAAGTTTTTATTTTTCGAAAAATGCGTCCACTTAAGACCCCCTTTTGGCCCCCCAACTTAGTGCACTTACCCCAATATTTCTTCTTGACAAGATGATTTGGTCTATTGACATTTCTTCCTTTCACTTATATCTCTCTCAAAAATTCATACTATCTCTTAGCTATGTCTTGATGCCCTCAAACCTCTTCCATGCTCTTTTAGGCTCATACTTTTTCCCTCTCACTCAACTAGTTCAAAATGAACAAATACACTCACTTAAATACAATAATCTTTCTTATAAACATATTAGGTAGGACAAGACAAATAAATTCAGTCATACCAACATAAAAAAACCTAAAAATCATATAAATCAATAAGAAAGATCCATATGGGTCAGAAATGCACCAAGACACTCAATAATGCATAACTAGACCTAAAAGGCTAGTTCCTCCTTCAATGAGCACTCAATGAACTCCAAGGGAACAATCTAGTTTTTTCAAGACTCAAGAATATTCAAACATGTAAAAATCATCTTCTTAACATCCCCTACAATATAGGAACCTTTTCATTACTCATTCATCTCATAAGACCACAAAGTAAGATTGTTTCCTACTCATTATAAGAACCTTCAACAAACCAATCTTAAAAGATGAAGAAAAAAAACTCACCAATAATCTTAACCATGAAATGTAACCATTAATTTGAAATCCACTTATCCAAGGAACACATATAACCATGTTAGACATCATGAATCAACCTATAAATCCATCCACACCTCTTTGACCTTCAAGCAACTTGAATTGCCCAGAAACTAGTTTTGCAAACTTCACCTCCTAAAACACTTTATCACACTATAAATACCTATAAATGCATGGAATAGGATTAATTTTCATCCCTCTTCACTCTCCAATGGATAACCATTGTCGAGATAAGCCTATATATTGGTCTTCTAGACAAATATTCATACCAAAACATTGTTGTCATGAACCAGTCAAACTAGGTCAACTTGTGAACTTCTTCATGCCACCTCAAATCACTTCCAAAGATCAAATAAATATTAAATCATGTAATAATGTATGTGTAAAACACACCCAAGGCCATCAAATACAATCAACATGTCCATAAGTGCTCAATAACATCCTAATTCTAAGACTACAAAACTTCTCTTTTAATCCCCAAAAATAGTCTTCCTATTTGGACTTGTACAGACATCCAAATGACTTAACCACATTATAAAATAAATTAAAACATGTAATAAAGCTCCCCATATATTAATAATACCAATTTAGACATAAGGTATAATGGAAAACATAATAGCAAAACAGACTTTCCTGGAAACATATAATTATGAGTGGGCTCCACCTATAGTCATGAATCCAAACCACTACCATCTGAAAACTAGGAGAGTTTTATTCATCCTCCAATCATCATATTTTATTATTTAATGCATTATGATCTCACACTAATAATATTTCTCCTATCGCTCATGAACTAGGGTTTTTGACCTCCACACCTTCTTAACAATCGTTCATAAATATTAGGCCTTCATTTGATCTCATTCCAACTATGAGATATTATAAAATCCATGCCTCAACATTCTTGAAAGGATCAGGGACCCATGAATCCTTTACATGTTCCAAAAAATATTATTTCACTCACTTTGAGCTAGAAAACTCACCTTCTTGAGCTCGATATAGCCAAAAACCTCGTAACTTGTAAAATCTTCATCATGCATCCCTAAAATTTTCCCACAATACTAATACAACCTATACTAACTTTCTAAAGCTCACCTGATCATAAATATCCCTGAATCTTCTCAACCACTAAGACTTTCCAAACTAGGTCTAGTTTATACGTAGAAAAGAAGAAACGCCTCATACCTTTTATTAAAATCTCTTCAAAAGGCCCTAAAACCTTGAGACAATATGTCTCACACATTTATATACCCTCATGGGATCTCATATCTCTGTGCAATTAATAATCATGCTTTATTAGGCTTCCAAGCACCTATACTAGGTCTAGATGAACACCTACAAACCATGCTAGAACTATGCATTCACCTCTAAAACCTGTATAAGTGCTTCAACTAACTCTCCTCATGAGATCTCTATGCTCTTGACCATGCTCATCCATCTACCTCATTCCTTCATTTCATCACCTAAGATGACTAGACCTCCTATTAGGTCTTCTAGACCAAGCAACATACACGATGATTGATATTCAAGGTGGATCTCAATGGAAAAGAGGTGATACAAGAAGACATTGTTCCAAGCATGAAGACTAAAGAAGAGTAGAAGGAGAGAAACTTCAAGGTAAATACATAATCTGTGAGGCATCCCAATGCATCAAGGTATGAAAATCCTTCAATGGCCATTATTTTACCTATAATAGATTTGGACATAGAAAAGGAGTGTAGGAAGTTTTTCAAAGATGATCACCCATGGAGGGATAGTAGAAATGTGCAATCAGAGATGTTACTTGCTATAATTGTTAAGATAAGGGACACACTACCAAGTTCTACCTATATGAATCATCCAATTAAGATTGGAGAGAAAAAGGCCCAAGAGGTGTGAATAATATAGTATGTTTTAATTGTAAAGAAGTTGGGCATATGTCTATAGATTGTTTTTATGGCCCTTTAGGGAAAATCGGGAGGTTTCGCACTCCTAGAGTGCAGGATAAAAGACAAGGAAGGTTGTGGGAACTTAGAGAAAACAATTTTATTCCACCTAAAACAAATTTTGAAGAAAAGGAGAAGATTCTAAGGTTGCACATCAGAAGGAAGATGGAAAAGGTGAGTCATATGTGTATAAGAGGTCATGGAACCTCTTTAGCTTGTTGTTTTACATTCCTCATGTAATATGTTGTCTCTAATAGGCATTTTAGAAGCATTATCATCCATATGAAGCTTGGAATTAAGGGGAAACATAAATGTTGTGAAAATGATACTGTAGCAGTCCTATTATGAGGTCAATAAGAGTTTATTATGGTCTTAAAGGTATCAAATTTATCTATAAGTTGGTTTAGGTGCCGACGGTAGCAAGGATGTTGGATTTATCAAGAAGAAGATCATTCATCTTGAATGATGACTTGATCATACCATCAAAGGTAGAGTGTAAGGTTATTTCCAAGTATGAGTGTGTTTTGACAGATTCTAGATGTCGTGTCTCAACCCTTTATCATGAGTGATATGTCTCAAGAGTTTTTATACATCATGAAATAAGTTTGTATAAGTACACAACATGATTGGGTTTGTGGAACCTCGAAGGGTGAGTTATTTAGTTGAAACACATTATCACAAGTCCTGTATAGGGATGCATGGGTTTGTAGTGATGTCTTTAACAAGAGTATAGAGTGTCAAGAGGATTTGTAGGACTACAATTTTCTAGAGTGAAGTTTGGCATCCTGATGAAGGACTACAATGATGGTACATAGTCATCATAATATGAGGTATGATTCTTGAGTCATTCCTTGAAGGAGTAGGAGAGTAGTAAGGTGAAGCATGTTATAACATTGACTATGTTTGAAGTTTCATGGTGTTTCGTGTGATTACATATGTTAACAGAGAGATTAATTGCTCACAAATACTTGAGAAGAGAAACTAGGAGTATTGTGCAGAGCTTGTGTAGTTGTTCACTTGCATTATGAGTGAAATTGCTCTATATCAAGATTTTGTAGGTTGTTTTGCACTATAATGATGAGCTATATGTCTATGAAGGTTTCTTGAAATAGGGTGAGCTATTATTGATCTTCATAGGGTGTATAATATGAATAGTAGAGCTAGTTTGGAAAAACTACTTGATGTTGGTAGGTATAAGTGGAGAGGGAACAAGTTTTATAGCCAAGTAAGTCACAATATGATGCAATGAAGGCTATGAACACTGAAAAGGTAACTAAGGACATAGTAATTGATGTTGAATGATTTACATGATAGTTCCTCAAGGTAAGTGACCTTATACTTGTATAGGAAGATAAATGATGTTGATATGTTTCTAGGGGGAGTCATAAGTTAAAGTTTTATGTGGCTAGTATGCTCCTACAACAAGGAGAAAGTCAACGAAAATGGTCTGAAAATGAGGTTCATGGATTTTGGTCCTAAAATTTTGTAGTAAGTCAGTATATGACAAAATCAAGTCTATTTTAGGTATCTTCAGTTGAGAATGGTCTAAAAAGGAGCTAAGCATGATGATTTTACTCAGTTATTTGCATGTGCATGTGTGTATACAATGAATGCTTCTACCAGGGGGAGCTACAATGTTGTCATGGAGTCAAACTAGAGTTAACAAGAAGAAAAACTTGTCTTTGTGCTTGATTGATGATTTTGGTTTATGTTTCCAACCAAAATGTGATCCTATTATTCTAATGAAGATGTAAGATATGTGCTCAGGTATGTTATTTTCATTAATGTAAAAAGGGGGAGAATAATTATGTTGTTTTCCATCAAACTCCTTCATTCCAAGCCATGTGCCACTTGTGCACGAAATCCCCGCATTGGCCGAGTCATCCGATGCGGGTCCCGATGTCTCGCATGTCTCGTACACCATGGGCTTCGTGAACTTGAGTTCCCCATACCGTGGATCCTTCCGCATTCTATGTCCCGACTTCCAACCCATCCCGTGGCCACAAGGTGTTCCCGACTCCCCATGCGGTTCCGCAAAGTTCCCTAACCCCGGCTGGACCTGTAACCATCCTCACAAACCACTTTGACCTTCCACTAGGTCATTAACCGCCTCCACCTATGAATACAACTCATGTTGATGATTTTAGGCCCGTGAAGAACTCATAACCCAAGTTCTTCTAGGCCCTCCGTGATGTGCATGCCCGAATCATGGACATCTCTCCATGGTATAAATTTCCCTCCGTCTGAGTGAGCCAAACTCTGAACTTTTCCCCATTTCGCTAAGTCCTAGCCATCTCTCTCACAATGAATCATCGGCATGCCCTATCCCCAAGTTGACCTCCATGCAAGGCCTGCCATTTATTAGTTTTCCACATTATTCCCACCTCATACACCATGTAAATGTATTATCACCGAGCTCCGTCCTTAGTCAATTCGAGCCGATCTCATGCAATAGAATTGACTCGGCCTATTGCAATGCATGCATTGCTCTTTACACCGAGCTCACCCTAAGAAGTGCATGCTAAATCCAACTCCCCGACCCATGCACAAGCCATGATTTGAGTTCGGAGCAATTTGATGAGCCTCCTTTTCTGAATCCTTTCTGTGACCTCGCCATATCTCCTAGTCAGCTCGCCTCTATGATTATCGTTGATTGAAACAACTCACCTCATACAAAATGTGATCTCGTCTCTACAATACAACTAAGGAGCTCGGTTCTCTACATTACAACTAGTCGAGTGAGAAGTATCTCGACCATCATCTTGGTCAACTCTCTTGAGTTGAAATGGAAACCTTTTCAAAAAAATTAACTCCCTTGATTTCCTGTAATTTTTTTAGATTCTTTAGTGACTTGGGGATTTTTTATTAATGTCGGGAGCATCCCGAACAAGAATACTATTTTTTTCTTGAAGTGGGCCCGTTACTTACCTCCCCATCCTAAATAAAACTTTGAATTCCATGAAACCCAAAAGAATAAAAAAATCCTCTAATGGCTTCCATCCTTCCCGGAGACTTTGATGATGCTCCTAAACACTAAGAGCTACTATCATGCTCCAAATTGATTTATGGCCCCCTTTAGCCATTGATTCAAGACAAGATCTTCCTATTGTCCATTTTCACTCAGGAGGTGAAAATGGATAACAATTTTTCCACTCGGGGGGCATATGTCTGCTAGATGGGGTTAACCAAAGTGACCTACATAGTTATCCATGGGGGCCCGAGTCCTTCCTAATCATCCCTAGCTGTTTTGAATTGAAAACCTATACTCGAGCCACTTGAAACACCGTTGCTTAGACTGGAACTGAACCGCCATTGCTCGGATTTTCCATCTCATTTTTAAAAAAAATTGAATTAAAGTTTTGTGAGAGTGGAAAATTATTTTCATCTTGAATTCTTTTTCTCCATTTCATTCCTCTACAAATCTAGTGTATGGGACTACATGATAGACACTGGAGCTTCCCCAACATTAGATTCTTGTCAACATGAAGCACAAAAATACTGATTTCTTGACAAGATGGAGCATTGCAAAACTTTCAGAGACACAAGATGATTTTGAACATCATGGAACTCTATTAAAATATGATTTTCCCTTCTGAATAGGCTGCTCAAGACTAGAATTTTTCACACAATGGTGGGGCCTTTTGCAAAATCATAACACAATCATTTATTACAACATCAAAAACTACCCCAAAACTGATTTTTTTGATTTGGTGAAAGGGCATGAGGAACGTTGTTGCTGAATTGAAGAAGTAAAGTAAAGCAAACACTACAATATGCTCCTTATCCTGATTTTAGTTGCTTTGCCTTGAATTTTCTTGAATATGGAAATTGTTGCTTGCAACTCTGAGCTTATTGTTGCAAAATTATCCTTGAAACTTGGTGAACTATGTAAAAGAACACTAGCAACAATAGAATGTGTGCACAATCACTTAGGGAAATTGAAACCTACTCTAACAATAGAAAAATGTGCACAAGAACTTAGAGGAATTAGAAGATCCTAAACTAATATGTAAAAGGATGAGATTTTACGTCAAGAATAAAATGCTTGAGGTAGAATCCATTGATTGGAATATATAATTATTCACCATCCAACTTAGCCATTTGAAAAGCATTAATAATCTTGCATTCTGTGATCATGTAGGGACAACTCTATATAGCATCAAACTTGGAATTCTCCCTGGTTTTTCCCGATCGCATCCCACTTTAGAACCAAGTCTCCTTCTTAGATTTCCCAGCCTTAACTTTCTTGTACATGCTCCTCTTGATCAATGCTTGATAATTTTTCCATGGTTTGCATTACATGCTCACTTGAATATTAAAATCTATTAGTTCTACATACCGAATTCCATGGGATCAAACTCATATATATCCAGTTGTTTGAGAAGATCTAGTGCCGAAAATTCAAGTGATATAGGAAGTCTTTCATCCCTTCTGTATACTAGCTTGTATGGAGAACTACTTATTGACCTTTTGGGTGCAATTATATTAGCCCATAAGGATGATTTGAGTTTTGTGTGCCATGTCCTCTGATTTTCATCTAGTGTCCTTCTTATGATTCTCAAAAAATTCTTGTTTGTGGACTCTGCTTGCCCATCACCCTAGGGGTAATAATTAGATAAAATTCTAAGATATAATCCATTCCTAACAACCCACTCAGTGATCTTTATGTCAATAAAATTTAGAGCATTATTTGATATAATAGTAGTCAGGACACCAAATCTAATTACTATCCCCTCATATAAGTCCAAGATACTATACTCATTCACCTCTTTGAATGATGCTTTAGTCCACTTGGTGAAATAATCCATTGCGGTAAGAATGCACGTGTGGCCTTGGATTGAATTTGTATTCGATGGCCACGATGAAGTCCAACCCCACTGCATGAATGGATGATAAACTGAGATTGGATGCAATGGTAGCGCTGTTAGCTACTCCTTCCCTATGAAGAATGCACACTTATTACACTTTTTAACCCATGCATATTAATCACTAAACAATGTAGTCCAATAGTAACCAGCTTTCATGATCTTGAGAGTTGTTAATCATGGATAAAAATGACCTCCATCTTCTCCATCATGGAACTCATGCAACACCCTTTCAACTTGATTTGTTGAAACACACCTTAGAGAAATAAATTCACATCCTTCTTAAATAAGACACAATCGATGAGAACATAAAGAATGGATTGCAATTTGAGATACCTTCTTTTTTTTTTTGAACTCCAAAGGGCATAGACCCATTTGAAGATAATGCACCATATCTTGAGTTCGACGTGGAGTAGGCATATCATTAGCTAGCTATTCTTGACTGTTTTACAACACTAAGACAACTTCTCTTTCATCATTAACTTCATCATGTTGATTGGAAGCAAGCTATTCACACAAACCTTTACCACACGACCAACTTGTTCACCTTGATTTTTATATCATAATCCATCGCCGGGTGATCAAAAATTCTCTTTTCTTGTTTAAATCCTTGTCAAGAGAAAATATATTACCCTAGCTTGAGACACTAGCAATTGAATCTTGTTGTTTGAGACCAAGTGTCTAAACTTCTTCAAGCTTCTTATAACAACAAGGACATGCTTTTCAATAAAAGATTACCTCACCTCATAGTATTCCAAGCTCTAAGTGAAGATAGCTATGGGCTACTTGAATCTTCTTTATTTGGCTGTACCAAGATGGCTGAGATTGTATCTGATCCACTAAAGGCATATAACATGAAGTATTTTTAGAAATCTAAGTTGATAAGGGTTGGAGCTTGAGATATTGCATGATTGATGGCATTAAAATCTCCTTTCCCTCTACTTTCCATCTGAATAATGTGCTTTTCTTCAACATCATAGTTAATGGTTTAACAAGAGTGGAAAAATCGGGCACAAACCTTCAAATAAAATTAATTCTCCCCAAGAATATTTGAAGATCCTTCTTGGGACTTGGTAATGGTAGAGCATAGATAGATTCAACTCTTTCAGGATCAATGGTCAATCCTTCCTTTGAAACAATGTGGCCTAGTAGCTTGCCCTCATGTGCCAAGAATATACACTTATTCATATTTAGAGACACTCTGAACCTCCTACATCTTTGGAACACTTGAATGAGGTGAAAAAGGTGATCTGCTACATTTTTAGAGAAGACAATGATATCATCAAGATAAACCAGCACCATCTTGTTAATTAGCCCCTTGAATGCCATATCCATTGCTCTCTAGAAAGTCATTTGATAACTTGAATGGAATCTTTCTGTAAGCATATGTACCCCATTTTGTAGTGAAGGTTGTTTTGAACTGATCATATTCTTTCACCATGATATGATTATAGCATGAATAACCATTCAGTAATGATAATCTCTATGAATCTGACTACAACTTGTAAGATCTACTCCATAGAGGGAAGCGAATAATGGTATTTGAGAGAAGATTTATTTATATCTTGAAAATTCACACAACGACATAATTTAGTTGTTTCTCTTCTTGATTGGCACCAAGTTTGCAACCAAGATTTAGTGCTTGATTGGAAAAATGATGTTAGCTTCTATGAGTTTGTTCAATTCCATTCTCATGAGGGTTTTAATGTGGGGATTTACTTGGCCTTTTCTTTTGCGGATGGACTTGGATTCTAGATCCAATTCAATGGTATGTTGTACCAATTTTGGACAAAATCCTCTCAAATCCTTATAATTCTAGGAAAAGACATCCAAAATTCTTGACAAAGCTGTATGAAATCAAATTTTTCTTGATCATCACTTACTTTTGATTCGGATTACTTTCCTCCTCCAACTGAAATAGGTTATGAATCTTCACCCTTGAATTAAATATTTTCTTTTTCTTTTTAGAATTGGTCATTGGGGTTGAATATTGATTCCAAAGTCACCAAGCCTTTTGGGAGTTTGTTTGTTCTCAGCTAAACCACTTGATCTCCATACTATTGTTCTAGTTTGTCTTGGTTCCTCATGGAGAACTCAACTTCTTCTTGTAGAAAATTGATTATTTGTTGATCACTTTCAAACACTTTCCATCTTGTGTTGTTGTCTGGGACAAATAGTCTTACAACCACCTTAATATGAGGCTAAGTTTGTTCCTTCTTGATATTGTCAACAACATCAAACGTTGCCCCAATTGTTGCAAGCTTGTCCGCAGACCTCATTCTCGCTTCCTTGGGATGGAATTGATGTTGAAAGCTTCAAATTCTTTAATGAGATCCCATATAATCGGTTCTTTTAGCTATTTAAAAGATCTTTCTTGGTAGTGTTGAGTCCTCTAACTTGGTTTACAACCAGCTCACTATCTCCAAAACTTGCAAGTTCTTAATACCTTTCTTCCTTTCCCAATGCAATCCATAGATCAATGCTTCGTACTCAGCTATGTTGTTTGAACAATTGAATTGAAAGTGGAAAGATGAGTAGTATTTAATACCTTGAGGTGACATAAGCATTGCTCCTCCTCCAACACCTTTCCTACTCCTCAAGCCATCAAAGTATAGCTACCAAAATTCATTATCATCTTTTCCATATGGTTTGGTGATGCTAGGGAGAGGTGGATTTTCTTCGTGCAAGCAATAGATTCCCAACTCAGCCTCTTCCATCTCCTTGTATGGATCAAAAGCATGCCTTTTGTTTTCCCATTCATCAAGAGTCAAGTTTGGAATGTTTATGACCTTGGTATCTCGCTTCCCGAGTGCTTGGACAATCTTCTTAATCAAAAGATAAGTAATTTACGTTGATTGGGATTTGTACATGAGGTTCGATATGAAAGTTTATAATTATTTCCAATCTGATCATAGATTTATCTCTTTATCTTATTCTGAAGAGCATATGTGACCAATCAAGATACAAGTATCCTTCAATCTTAGCGGTGAAGTCTTTTGACAACACAAAGCAAAGAATGGTGACAGATCAATAACCGATACATCTTGCAATACTATGACATTTGGACATGTATGCAGTGTGAGACTCAATCCTTTGATTAATCCAATTATCCCCACTACTTTCCCATCTAATTACACTACTCTTTTTAACACCGGTTCATATTTTAGTCCCATTTCGATCGGTTATCTCGCTTGAGCATCACGAAACTACTTTCTCCCGAATCAATCATGTAATTTTGTACAAGATTGTTCACAATAATTAGAGATATGTAGAATGGGGAGGATTCATATTTTTTACCTTGTTAACCTCCTTGGCCTCCCTCTTACTGATTTGTATTGGTGAGCACCTTATCTTGATCTTTGGATGGTTCATTTGATGTGGACCAAATTTTCCATGGCTACTTGTACTAGATCTCTTTGGCTTGGGATAGCTAATGACTCCCACATTGAGATGTTTACATTCATTTTCTTCATTTTTCAATGATATTAAACATATATGAGCTATCCATAAGCTTCCCTTTACTTTGCACAACTTTCTCTTGCACATGAGCTACTATAACTGGTACATGATTTGGTTTAGAAGGTGATTTGGGTTGATTCTACACATTTGGATCTACACTTGGATTGCTAACCCTATGGATAGTGACAAGAGGTTGAGAAGTTCTTGGATTGGATGATTGTCCTTCCTCTAAATTATTCTTCTTAGACCTTGTGTTAGCTACCATACCTTGAGAAGGAGACTGATTTATGCCACATAAATCCTTAGATTTCCAGTTCACAAACATAGTTTTACTCGGAGGTGCTTCTTGAGTAGTTGCATGTTGTTGAATTTATTCTTGATTTGTTTCTTGAGATGCACCAACCATTGTCACCATTAATGATTGATTTGAAGCACCATTAAAACATGTTGTCTGATTATGAGGTTGATTGCATGGGAAACACCCTTCATACTTTTGTTCCATGTTGTTTTGAATTGGTACTAAGGCTCTAGATGAGGAGGCAACATTAGGATTATAAGGCTGAAATGTTATATTAGCCAAATATTATCATTAGTTTTGATTAACAACTTAAGAAGGTGGTCTATTTGGATGATACAAAGGTCTATTGGGTTAGGCTTGAGGCTGATATGATATGAAATTTTGAGCTTGTTGCCTCTTAATTGTTACCAACTCATTTCCTAAGTTTTGCAATTGTTTCATGACCTCTTGGAGTTCATTCGAGGTGCTAGAAGAAGAGGTATAAAATTCATTGGAATTTTGATTTTTGGGGTAGGAATGGGAACCAATTTAGGTGCTTGAATAGAGATTGGATTCCCATTTCTAGATAAAGAGGCATAATGGCCGAGGCGTAAGTTTAATAGGCTTGAATCAAACAATTTTCATCTCTAATAGTAATGTTATAAGTTATGGGAAAAGTTGTACCTCCCATATATTGTATCATCATGGCTATATCAGAATTAAGAGCTTTTAAGAAATAGAGAAAAGAACCTTCACTACTAGTTTGACTAGAATAGGAATCTATCCCATGTCCTTTGGAAATGGAAGTTAAAATATTCCATCTATTCATTTAGAGCCCTCTTGATTGTGGTAAATTATTCCAATAAAGAAAAATTATATGCCCTTTCACTGAATTGATTACAAAGAGCTGAACACAATTGATTCCAATTTGTAATTGATCCTGTTATCAAGCTTTTGAACCATTATAAATCCTTTCCTTTGAAAGAAGAGGTTAATAATTTGACTGCCACATCCATCTCATTGATCTCATGAATGGAACAAACATTTGCAATGTCTTGAATATGATCAATGGGAGTTGTGTGATTCTCCCCCATGAAGTATGGGATATTCTTCAATGCTTCCATTGGAATGGAATTTTGTGCATTGAAAGCCAGTGAATTGCTGCTCATGAAATTCACAAATGGATTTGGAGGTTGATGGGCCATTCTAATTAGTTTGAGAACTCTATTTGATTGAATAAAATGCCTACCAAGTGGAGGTGTTGATAATATTCTATTCGGTGGAGATGGAGATATTTGAACTCTTCTTCTCCTTTTTTCTTTTCCTGGAGATAGCTGCAAATACTAAAAATACCACCTTCTCGTATTCTTGACCTAGTTTGAATTCTTCTCATAAATTTGAGAAGCTTGGGATGCTAAAACCATTGAATTATTCCCTTTGGATTCGCGGATGTGATGCTACAAAGCCTCTAAGGGCTAGAATTTACAAGAACAACACACCAATCTCACTACAATAAAAATGAATACTTTTGTGTTGTCCCACTAGGCATGCTAGAAATTTTATCATTGAATCACAACACCCTCTATTTTCTTAGCATTTGAGTGTGTTAATGCAAACAATGTGATTGTGTAACATGAAGTTTCTTCAAGGTGCGGGACCTTACAATTGAATAAAATCTCCAAAGAAGGCTAGTTACTCTTCCTACACCGATGAAACAACTAACTCTAGTGAATGGGGAAATCTATTAACTACATCTAACCTATAGTTTCCAAGGGACCAAAGGGAAGGAAAGAGCATGAAAATGAAATAAATATACACTAAAAGAGGTGATGCACCAAGAGAAGGGTGTGGAAAATACTCTCCAATGTGTGGAAATGGAAGGAAATGCATATTAAAGAGGGTGAAACAGTCACCACAGTCTAACAACAACATTCACAACACCATTCCCATAGAGACACAACAATAATAAACCTACAAGATGAGTAAAATAAACACAATACAGATGCAATTGAAGATGGAGAGGTAATGGAATGCAACAAACACAAGACAAGGTAAGAGAGATATCCACAAATTTGAGTTTATTACTTCAAGAGTTCACACAATCCATTTAAAGAGCAAGAGAAAGGCCCAGATCATCATGAAAGAAGTCCAAAATGAAGGCATGAAACACATTGATGTTACAAAAAATTGGCAGAGCCATTAAGAGCTACCCCCCTCTCAAATGAGAGGTCACTTTAATTTACTGAAAATGAGGAAGAGGAGAGAGAAGTTAAAAATTCTATATTTCCCTTTCCAACCACTTGAAAGGTACCAAAAGTGGGTGTAAATGATGATGGAAAACCTACAAGAGTCACTCCATATTGTCCCATAACTTGTAATAGAATAAAAATGGTTGTTCATTCTCATTAAATGCCATTTCAATCACTGGAAGTCATCATTTCAAATTGGGATAATTTTATGTGATTTTCACCATTAAAATTCATAAATACCTCAATTTCTTGATTTTTGTGCATAGGGCTGAGTCACGATTCGAAAAGTATAATTTTGCATGGTTTGTTTGAGAAATGAAAACTTATAGTCTTTGAGTGTGAGTAGCTATTTTGCTTTCCCAAGCTTATCTTCCATTTCACAGATCAGGTGCATTTAATTTGGGCTATTGGAAATAATTTAATACATTTTCCCCTCCTTTATAAGGTTTCTTTTATAGTCCTTCATGTTTGGAGAATTTAATTTTTTGGTAGGGCCTACCATTTTATCAAATTTTTAAAAGGGGTAAAGCATTTAAATATGTTTATCGATGGGCTAGCCTAGCTAACTGCTAGTGACTAGCTTGCCAAGCTGGCCATTTTCATTGCACCCCAAGACTTTTTTCTTAAATCCCATGAGATCTTGCATCGATTTGGTGCCAACTCGGTGGTATCCACTTCCTTTGCATTTAACTTGTGGTGACCCTTGCACTACTAAGTGCATGTGTTATGCCCAATACGTCATCTCCTTAGTCTCCCCATTTACTTGATTGCATGCCCAAGTCAAATTTGACCATTTTTACATGCTTTGTGGGCTAAAAATTGAATGGGGAACTCCTTTGTTCGAGCCCGTGTCCCACCTATGCACCAAATCCCCACATCGATCGAGTTGACCGACTGATGGGCCCCGATGTCCCACATGTCTCGTGTGTCGTGGGCTTGGTGAACCTGATTTCCCTACATCGTGGAGCCTTTTGGATCCCACATATGAGATTCTAACTTTCCCTATGGACACAAGGTGTTCCTAGATCCCAATGCCACTTCGCGAGTTCCTCGATCATGGTTCGGACTGTAACCATCCCTGCGAACCACTTTGACCCTTCATCGAGTCATTGACCGCCTCCACCTCGGAATTCAATGCATGTTGGTGATTTTGGGCCCGTGATTAACTCACATGCCCAAGTTCCTCTAAGCCCTCCAAGACGTACATGCCTAAATCATCCACATCTCCCCACATCGGACCTTACCCTTTGACTTGAAGAGCTAACCTCCAAAATTTTCCCCATTTTGCTAAGTCCTAGTCATCTCTCTTGCAACAACTCACCGAATTCCCTATCCCGAGTTGACCTCCACGCAAGGCTAACCATTTATAAGGTTTCCACTTTTATCCCACCTCGGCCACCACGCAAAGATCTTTGTCAACGATATCCTTCCTTAGTCAATGTCAAGCCAATCTCATGCAATAGAATTCACTTGACCTATTTCCAATGTATGCGTTTATCTATTGACACTGAGCTTGCCCTGTAAAGTGTGTGCTAAATCAACTCCCAACCCATACACAAGACATGATTTGAGCTCGATTAGTTCTATGAGCCTCCCTTTACCCGATTCCTTTCCCGACCTCACTATGTCTCCTAATCATCTCGGGCTCTATGATTATTATGAAACAACTCACCCCGAAACTTGTGAGATCGACTCTACACTATAACTAGGGAGCTCGTTTCTCTACATTAAAACTCATTGAGCTAGAAGTAGCTCAACCATCACTCATCATCTCTCTTGAGGTGAAATGGCAATTTTTCTAAATATTTAACTCCATATTTCCCACAAAAATTTTGGATTCTTTAGTGCCATGGGGTTGTGTATTAATGTCGGGAGTTTCTGGACAAGAATAACAAATTTTTACCATTGTTTTATCGCTACCTATCTCCCCATCCCGGATAAAACTTTGAATTAGTGAAGAAGCTCTAATGGCATATTGATCTATGGGACCCCTTTAGCCATTGATCCAATACAAGGTCTTCTGTTGTCCATTTTCACTCGGGAGGTGAAAATGGATAACAATGAACAAATTTCTTGTAGTAAAAGCATTGCACATTTTTTTATCATACCTTTGTGAAGAACCTCCTCTTGAAGTGCTATTGTTCCTTCCTCTTGCTCTTGCTTATGGATCTTGTTGACTCCATCTTCCACCATCTTGTTGGTTGTTAAATCTTCCTCTTCCTTTATTGTATGATCCTCTCCCCTTTCCTCTAAGATTTGTGTTTTTCCTAAAGGCTTGTTCATTGGAGGAGCTTGCTGATCTACTCATTCTTTGTTCATGGGTTTATAAAGAACCCATTATCTCATCAACTCTCATTTGATTTAAGTCCTTGGACTCTTCTATGGAAAACACAACTAGATCAAATCTATCTAGAAGGATTCTCAATACCTTATATATGATCCTCTACTCTTATACCACATCACCATTTGTCCTTATCTGATTGACAATGGTCATTGTCCTTGTGAAAATTTCATTTATTGATTCTGATTCTTTCATGAGAAGGATCTCAAACTCTCTCCCTAGCATCTGCAGTCTTACAACTTTCACCTTGTCACTACCTTGATATGCATTTTACAAGGTATCCCAAGCTTTCTTAGATTTTATACTTGTTGCTATCCTTGGGAATACTGAATCTGTGATTGTATTTTGTATGTAGCTCAAAGCTTTAGTATCTTTTCTTCTATTATCCTTTAACGCATTCTTCTAAGCATGTGTTAATGCATTAAATGCGGCTTTGTGTGTTACCTCTTTATATCTTCCTTAAAATAATTCCCATATCTCGTGAGAGGAGAATATGGTCTTCATTTTAATGCACCAAATTTCATAGTTTTTCCCATCAAATGTTGGAGGCTTCTACTAAGAATTTCTGCTAGTAGAAGCCATTAAACTTAATAACTAAAAAAACCCAGAAAAAGCTCAAACCCTCAAGCTATTGAGTTTTTTTTTTTACGATACCAAACTGTTGGAAAAATAGATTTGAATAAACAAAAACAAAGTATCACAAACAAAAAATAGTAGAGAGAGAAAAAAACTATTTATATTATCTCCAATAATGATTTACAAAAGATTAAATCTTCATTTTCTTGTTGCTGCAAGCTTCACTACAAACTCTGCGTGTTGTTGCTACAAGTTGTTGTTTTATTGAAGGCTTTTTTCAGTTATTGTGGACCCTATTTTTCAGTTGCTACGGGATGCTGTACAGTTGCTACAGGCTCTGGGTTGTTGCTACAGATTGTGGGTTGTTGCTATAGATTGTGGGATGTTGCTACGAGGTGTTGCACTTTTGTATGTTGTAGAATACTGAGTTGCTTCTCTCATTGTACTTTTGTTCCTTCTCCCTTTTTATGAACTACTACTGCAAATTATCTTTTTTTCAACATATATGCTGGAGAGTTAATGAGACAAAAATAGATTTTTCAAAAAGTAATAAAGTTCCCTCTAAAACAGTGATGTCAAAATGCCCACACAGAAAAAAACATTAAGTGTTGAAAAATGGTGGTGAGAGGAGGGAAAAGACAAATTTGAAAATATATGGGCTCAAGATTACCTACTACATTAAATTCTAAAAATCTGACACTATCCATCCTGGTAGAGGTGATTTATCATCATTCATGGGAAGCAGCAAAATTTCCACTAAATTATTGTAGAAAAAGAACGAACCATGCTCATAAGGGATAGACCTATCGTGCATTTTTTGTTTCATTTTTACATGGAACCAAATATAAAGCCATTCACATCATAATGAAGAGGGCGAAGTAGCTTGAAATTGAAGAATATTCACCAAATTTATGCTTATGAATTCAAGTTGGACCCATAGTCTTGGTGGTCTTGTTCCTGCATGAATATTCCCTCGACCAGGCTGACGGCTACACTTTACCTACAATATTTATCCGACTTGTAAATTGATAAAAAAATATATTTTATGAGAACATAAAAGTTGCAAAACATAGAAATGGAAGTGAAAATGTAATGGCGGATTTTCTAGATTTTACCAGTTGATAGATTGGTGCAAAGATGGTGAGGATCGTCTGATTTTGTGACGATGAAGACATGGTGATTAGGACCGTTTGATTTTTCTATGATACAACTTATAAGGTTGATGTTAGGACCCTAACGCTTGCCCTCCATTTTATAAAATTTGGAGTACACCTTCGGCGTAACTATTTTTATGTCGAAGGCACTGTCTAAATAGAGTCAGATTTATTGCATTTGACACACAACTATTTTTATATTTCTTATCGTTGATTCATTGATGTTTCACAGTGCTTCATGTGGCAACCTCATGGACTGTCAACATTGTTTCACCAAATACAGTCAACAAGTGTTTAACGAAGCAGAGTATGCTACAATTCTAATGAGTTTTAAACTTAGTGGTAAGGACCAGGGTTTAAAAAGATAAATAATTTGCCTCTTCTTTCTAATATCATTATTTTTTTATTTTTCCCATTCTTCATTTTTATATGTTAGATCATGTAGATCCAACATGCTTGAAGTTGAAAACTTTACAATATATATATATGGCTGCTAATTATTTTTTCACAAACTTCATGGCTAGAATTAAGTAAGAAATCAATTAATTCTTCCCAGAGTAAGTACATAAAATCCTAAATTAATAATGCAAAAATATCTTTCACACACGATCATTACACATTACACTTTGATGGTTTTATTAGTAAAAATCCTCCTTGTAAATCAAAGAGAAATTTTCATCAACAACATAAGAAATCATATGGAGTCTCAATCTAAAATTTCAACCAATAGATAAAATATACCTAGCACTCATATGACCAACCATTAGAGGGACTCAATTATAACTTATTATTTGTGCATCACCTATTTTCTTGCAATTAATCGAGCTTAAAACTGAAAAAGGGAGGCTATAAAGTGCTATAATAATTCAACATTTTGGTTAGGTTTTGAGCATGGAGCCTATTGATTTTTCCTAATTTTTATTTTGGTTTAATTGTAAATTTCACTCACATAAATAATGCAAGTGAGATCAAGAGGATAAAATGGAGGATAAATGGTAGATAGTATTTGGGTAGGAATAATTTGATCTCTAGAATAAGTGTGAGACATGCAAGTATTTAATTCTCAAATTTAATTTCTAGCTTTCCATTTATGGATATCTTATCTAACAAATGAAATGTCATCAATCAAAAAAAAATTAACACCATAAAAAATAAAATAAAATAATAGAAAATATACCACTTTCTCCATACTTTCTCCATTTTTTCATTTCTTTAAGTTGTGTAAGGGAAAATTGTCGAGTGCCCTAGAACTTATGGATAAGTTAAGAATGTTCCTGGTCGAACCCTCTATATGGATTAAAAATGATGCAATACAATGTTATTCTTAAGATCAATACTATATTTAATGAAGTTGACTCATATTACTCAATACATATTTCCACACATCTATGTACCACTCTGAACAATTCTCTCCTTGTTTTCTCCTTGATATGGAAAATATGTTACTCATACCACCTAGATATATGTCAAAAATATCTTTTTAAATTTTTCACCTCTCAAAAATTAAAAACATATAAAACTAGACCAACCTATCATAGTTAATTTATTAAAAAGCGACGTAGTTCTAGCTATGTTAGAAATAACTAATATTTTGTAAACCCTAGAAAGGATACCTTATCCATTTGTCATGTTTTGTATAATAATGTCTACCATGAAAAAGTAAATGCCCAACATCAATACATTTCCAAAACTTTGTATTTTTATCTTTACCACCTCATATTTCTAGCATGTTATTTGGTGTTATGTTATGTCTCATGAACCACTTCATTATTAACTTTCTTTAAAATAACATCAATGTCATATTTTTCAAGTTCAAACATCATCTCACATCCAAAAAATATTGCAATGAATATACCCACTATAGTGTTTTAATTTTGATGTTGACTTACACATCTTGAATCCTTTGAAGAATTTTAAAAAAATCCTTGCTTTGGGTATTATTCTTGAATTAAGAAATTATAATTTATGATATCTTAAGCTTACTCAACAAAGGATTATAAGTCAAAGAAACATGTTCCACTCCATTGTACGATGATGGAAAATGTAAGTATAACTAATCCTTGCAACTAGAAATTGCACCCACATGGTGAATTGAAGTTGCTGAAATAGAGAGGCATTGAAAAAGTTAAAGTTGAAGGATTTGAAGGTGAAACGTTAGACAACAATAGATCATAATGAAGAAGGGGATTGAGGGAATCTATGTAATGGAACATAGGCGATCCTCATTTTTCTTCCAATAAGTCACATAAGGACCACATGTCACTTTTTTACTATCACCAAATCATCTATTTAATGCAATGTTTGTTGAACATTAATTTTATCTTAATGGTTTCCAACTAGAAAATCCTTATTTTTATTAGATTTACAACTTTAGGGATTAATTCAATCACATTTTTGTGTGTTTTAATAATGTAAGAATGGAAGGAAAACAAAACATGGTAAACAAAATTGAAAGCATTGTATATATTATGTGCAAGAGCATCGACTAAAGGAATGAGACATCAAAAATCCAATGACATTGTTGACTATTTTTGTTGATAATGTATTATCTCTTAGTAGAGAGGATAAGCTAGATGACAAGGATGATTTGGAGGGAATATGGGGCAAGGGAAAAATCATGTCAAACTCAAACATATTCAACCTTAATTTTTACATGTGGTGGTGAAGGATACTTTGTACATCCTCTAAGGTTGGTGAGAATTGGATGCCAAGGAAAATGGCTTGAGGCATGCCCCCTTAGGAATGGGTCATTGTGGTCACTTGGTAGCTTATGAAGAACTTGGATTTGGGATTGGTATATAAATTTCAATAATATGTTTCCTCCTCTACTAGGCATCATGTATAGTGTGTGAAATATTATACTTTTTGGTGGCAATGTTGGCGAGATCATTCACAACATTATGTGGATTTATTTGAGGGACTCCAAATTGGGTATAGTATCTACACTTCATATTGTTATATTACAAGATTATGTATAACCCTTTTCATACCTGCACTACCATTTTCCGAGCTAGGCCAAAATGGGAGTTTAGTGCAGGCATATAGGAAACAATCGAAGCTTAATGGAAGGTGGATTTTGTAAATGTGGTGGTTAGCATTAGGAGTAGAAATACCCTAGGTGATAATATTTTTCCTATAATCTTCCGCTCACCACAAAATAATAGAAACAAAGCTAAAATTCATAAATCGTATATTGTGTGAAAAAATCATATTGTAAAAGTAGACATCATCACTTATAAATACAAATAAAGATAGTCTAAGAACAAGTTATCCACAAAAACTATGCATGATATTGGTTATTGAATTTATAATTTTAATAAATTATGTTGATATTTATTTGTCAAAATTAGATAGATACAAGTAAATTTTGACAAGGAACTTAAATCTTAGGGTTATAGTTGTATAAATTTAATTACACAATAATTGTATTACTTAATTCATCGAGGTAATTCATTAAAACACATACAAATATATAGGAATGTGTTGCCTACAAAATAGGAAATCTACACGTCACACAACTATATCTCCACATCCTATATATGTGAGTGGTTTCAACCACCACTATTTACATACAAAAATATAACAATATATCAAAATATATATCTAAGTGATTTTTTTGTTGTAATTCACTATTAAAAATACTACTACAAAATAACTATTACTCACCTACTATTTATCGTGAGTAATTTTTACATTACACACACATAAATTAATATTATTCACTCAACTCATGTGTACACTATATATTCCTAACATTCCCCCTTTATTTTGAGCATCATACAAACACACTCGCACTTCTTCTATAGTGTGTTGCATCTGCGTACTCATGATCTTGGTCCATAACTCGAATGAAGGTAGAGAAGGAAATCATCAACTTCTCATCAAACATGCATTGTCAGAACTTATATGGAAAAAAAGTGGGAACCATGAACATGAACAATATTCCTATCAACCATTCATGGTGGGGAACAAATTTGACCTAGTCAATCTAGAAACTCAAGCATGAACCATTTGAACAACCTTCAATGGTTTTACAAAGGTTAACCACAAACCTAGGTATGAATCCCAATTTAACCTCTTTGAGTATCATGATGTTTTTTTATCTCTCTATTTTAACCTTTCCACTATATCAATATATTGGAGGATTTATTTAGAAATTTTTTCTCACTTTTTACAAATTTGAATAGGAATGTAATTATGTTCTTATTTCAACCACACCAAATTGTAAAAATGAAAACATTAAAAATTGAACATGAACTAAATAAGTACTCTATACATATAAAAACATCAAAAACAAAATGAAAAAATAAACTCTAAAAAATCACACACGCCACAAATTCATTGTGTGGCCGTATCACTTGTGGCTGGTAAGAGGATGTTGATTGTCCTCCATCCTCTCGGTGCATGATGTCTCTTACATAGAAAATGTGGTCTGGAAGCATTGTTTCCACATTGTGATGATTATTTTCTCTCACCCCTATAAATTTAATCACAAAATAATTCGTTTTACTTAATTCATCTAGGTAATTCATTAAAACACATACAAATATAGGAGTGTGTTTCCTACAAAATAGGAAATCTCCACGTAACACAAATATCTCTCCACCTCCTATATATGTGAGTGGTTTCAACCACCACTATTTACATACAAATATATAATAATATATCCCAAATATATATCTAAGTGATTGATTTGTTATAAATCACTATTACAAATTACTACTACAAACTAACTATTACTCACTTACTATTTTTCGTGATTAATTTTCACATTTCACACACATATTAATATTATTCACTCAACTCATGTTAACACTATATATTCATAAAATTCCCCCTTAGTTTGAACATAATAGAAACACAATAAAAATTCTTCTATAGTGGGTTTCCTCGCATACTCATGATCTTGGTCCACAACTTGAGTTGAAGGTAGAGAAGGAACTCATCAAATTCTCATCAAACCATGAATCGTCGGGAACTTATCGACCAAAAAATAGTGTGGGAACCATGAACACATACGATATTCGTGTCAACTATATATTCTAAGGAGTTGAGGAAGAGGGTTATGGACAAATTTAGGGAGGATTATGAAGGGTGGGTGTGTTTAATGGAGTAGTCTATTTTGGTAATACATCATTTTTGTGTAGTAGATCTAAATACATATTGTGCACGAGGTGAAACTCTTGGATCTAAAATATGACCAAGAATATCTCAATTTATCTGTCGATGACATAGTTAGTTTGGGTGTTTCGATGTATAGAGCACATTTTCTTTAGTTTAGTTAGAAAAATTTAATTTAATTCATTTTACTAGTTAAATTTTACACGGCTTTTAATTTTAGTGGTAAAAATAAAAATGAATTTTTTTTATTGATGTGATAAGAATCCAAATGGGTTTTAATTTTAGAACTAAAATTAAAGTAGTAGCTAAATTTATTTATTTTTTTATTTACAAATTTTTCATAATGATTTTGTTAAGAGAACCCAATGTCCCACACACAGTTTGATGGTTTTTATGTGTTTACTGATTTGCATGTCTCGCATCTAATTTCAATTTTTTATGTATTTATTTATTAAATTTATTTTATTCTTATTCTAGTTATGATGATTTTTAGAAAATTAGAATATTGCAAATATGGGCTTTCATTACATCATAATTTGATTATTTTAACACTTTTAATGCATCTCAATTTTGCAATATTATGATTAAATGGTCATTTTTTTGGATTACAAATGTTTTCCTTTTATTTAAGGTGCCAATTAACTTGTACTTGATTAAAAAAACAATTTTCATTTAAAAAAACTATTCTTAATTTTTATGACATGGATACTTGATTTAATCTTCTCATATGAAGTGTAAAATATTCATGCTACTTTTCATTATCGAAGGGTTGGTCCAATATTTGTCCTTCACAATAAAATTCAGACCAACCCTTCAAATTTGATCCATGCACCTATGCCCATAAAATTTACATGCACCCATCCATACGTGTCACATGCATTTTTATTTAGTTTTTTTTTGTGGAATTCTTGTTGTTGAAAAATGCGTTGTGTTTTTCAATAATGTTGAAAAACAAATTCTTGTGATTGTTAGTCATGCGTGTTATTACTTTATTTTTAAGGACTTTTTTTTAAAAACACACTCTTTTTTCAAGTGCTTTTACTTTTTTTTTTCATAATTTTGTTGTTGAAAAACACACTTTATTTTCAAGCACTCTTATTTAGTTTTTATCCATAATTTTTGTTGTTGAAAAACAACTTCTTGTAATATTTAGTTTTTTTCAAAAGTTTGGTTATTGAAAAACACATTCTGTAATTTTTGTGATTCGAACTTGTGACCTACAATTTACTAGCACATGGTCAAACAAACAAAGATGCATAAGAATAGATGCAATCATTTTTTGTCAAACTCATATGTTGAAACAATTTGACACTTGTGATGTGATAGTTGATAGTAGGACCCACCCATGCATGGACATAAATAGATTTAATAGGGGCATGGTCTTAGATGGTGCATTCTATCAAGAGAATATCCATGAGACAACTTTAAGGAGTGTATTAGTGGGTGCTCTTTTAAAATGGAAAAAATGACGACCGATAAAAATATACGATAAAGTGTCATTAATTTTAAGGGATTGTGGAAATCCTTTTAAATAATATTAAAAGATAAAACTATTTTTTAGTTTCTCAATATAAAATATTATAAGTCTTCATGATTTAATAACTTATGGTATAAAGTGATAATAAATAACATATATTTTATAAAATGATAATAAATAATATAAATTTTATGATAATAAACCATTATGGAAGTTCCCTTGTAGTGTTAGTATCACACCACTAAATTATCTCCACCATGAGTCTTTTCTCAAGGTTATAGAATTAGAAGTTATGGTGATTCCACTCGTGAGCTAGATAAGTTTTTACCCCACTAATAGAAACTATCACCTATTAACATAGGAATGGGTGGAGGTGTTACTAGCGAGATGACTTGTGAAGTCGGATAAGGTTCTTACCCCTCATAGAAACTATCACCTATTAACAATGACATGGGTGTAGATTCTACTAGAAACATATGTACATTTTTAGGGATCGATGTTCAATTGTAGGCACAAAATCTATGCACTTGGGTATATTACTAGGTTCTAAAGCATACTAATGTATACATGATTCCTAAGCAAGAAACCTAGTGGTTGACAACTTCTTTTGGTATTTTTTATTTTATCTTTTACACTTTAGTGGCCTTACATATCTTATAGCTCTACCAAAACATTACGGATTTATCTTTTATAGCCTTGAACACTAGCGCACACAGAAGTCTGTCCCTCCCTGGGCGCTCATGTCCCTCTTATCCTTCTTTTACTCTTTTGGGTCTCTTTTATTTCTTGGTCACCTTTTAACACTTTTGGTCAACCTTTCGGTTTTCAATTAATAAATTCAAATAATTGAATCAGATATATACTTATTTACTTCTTCTAGAACAAGGTCCAAGCACTATAAGCATTATCTATCATAACCTATCTTACATCAAGTTACATAATCATTTACAAGGCATACATCTAACACACTTTTATAAGGGACAAGGGATGCATCAATTTTCATTCGCAACATAAGAGGGGAGTTCATTTTATTCCATCATACACATATTACATACTTGGAGAAATCTAAATCTAGCCCGCTATCATCGTGTAACTTACACAAGGGAAACCTAGGACATCATTACACACACAAGCACATATAACTACATAGAGTTTGACTTGTAGTGTAGTGCTTGGTTATAAGTTCACTCTTCAAGTGACCATGTTAGGCTTAGCTCGAATCCTCATTATGAGTATTTTTATTAGATTTGATGTGGTTTGTTGACATGTGTAGGTAGACAATTTGTTTTATAGTTACAAGTACAATTGACGATCTAAGAACAAAACTAGAGAAACAAAAGAAGACCAATAATGAATCTCCTCCATCCCAAAGAATACTAGAACTTGAGTAGCTAATGAGTCACTAGCATCCAGGGAACTCTTTTCCTTCTCTGTGGGAGCTACTTGTCTAGCACAATTATGAGTTCCAGAAACCTCGGTGATCCTAGATGACACTATTTCCGGTTGTAGACACCTATAGTTTAATCAAAGAAACTTTATTACTAAACTTGCACTAACTAATCTAATCCCCATTAATTAACTACACTATGCTAGTTAAATAACCCTCCTAACTTTCTCTAATCCCTAAATCACACTAATACACCTATAAATGACTTCCACAAGTGTATCCCTATTAATTAAGCCACTTAGGGTTAATTAATCCTCTTTCACTTTCTAAGAAAAAGGTACTTACCTTTTTAAAAGTGTATTTCACTTTCCAAAGTCCATTTCATTTAGACTTCATCTTTTGGGCCTTTTTCTCCACATGCATCCAAAACATCCTTCCTTGAAATAAGAAAACTATAAATAGACATCTAGTTCTCTATAAATTTTATGATTTATATTGTTTATCACTCACTTTTAAAATAACACTTCTCCTCCTCTAACATAAACCATAGGAAAATATGATTTAAGCATTTCTTCCATTGTTATTTAGCTCTTATCTTTAACGCAAGAGTTGTTATATGTTTTTTTTGACCAAAGAAAGCACACATCAAGAATTTACACGAGAGATGCACATATGCCATGAACAATGCATATACATGAACAATGCATACATGCTTGTATGCACGCATATGTATCTTGGGACACACATGTGTTTATTAAACTACGTGTTAAACTCCATCTTTTTACCTTACACACGCATATGTTTTCTTAGTCACACACATGCTTAAAAGAGCACATAGGTATCATTATTCCTATATAGGTGTATTTACTCCATGTCTTTTCACATTTGCGAATTTTTGTCATTTAGGTGTGCACATGTTGCTAGGAGTGCGCACATGTCATAAAGGGTGCATGAGCGTTGTTATTAAAATCAAGCTTTGTTCTAACACTTGCAGGGGTTGATTCTTTGGAGTTTCTAACACTTTTTGCAGGTTTTTGTTGATACTAATTAGTGGTTTTGTAGGTTACTTTGATAATATTGTAGTTTTGTGCTAACTTTACTTAGTTGAGTTGATGAATGTTGCATTGTTATTTGTAAGGTTTTGAAACGCGTATGCTCTTCCCTCACACCTTCTAGGTGATCTTGGGAATAAAAATGTTTCAATACCTTCTTTATACTTTCACAAACACTTTAATTAAGTTTTCTCAAATTTTGGTTAAAAAGAACTTACTTTTCATAATTTGATTGAGTATTTTCCATTTTTGCAAAATTAGTGAGGTATTTTGTTGTGTATTCTCTTTCCTTGCATCTTAGGACGATCTGGGAAATCAAAAATGACATTCTATCTCCTTTATATGATGATTTGATCACTTGGAAAATTACTAATCTTTGTTTGAAGGACCAAGTATTGCATGCAAAAGAATTAGAGTCTAAAAAAAGGCTAACTCATTTCTTGTAGGTTGTCAAACGGTGTGTGACAAAAACCACATTAAGCTCATAAGATTAAAAACACACCATATTCAACACACTTGATTTGTAGGTTCGAGATAAGGGTACACGCCCCATCCACTTTAAACTAGGACATAACCCCTTTGGCATAAGCCTTAAGCTACAACAAAGGGGGTGGTCCTAGGAACCCCAAAGTAGTCCATACAAGAGGGAACCTTGTGGATGAAACAAGAAGTGCTCCACTTACCCACTTGACTAGATTTTACTTGTGATTTTAGCACCAAAACATTCTCCATTGTGACCCAGTGAAAGATACGCGTGAACGCATTCATTGCTCATCGTATTTGAAGGGGTTAAAATAAATCTGAGATAATCCAAGACTAGTCAGTGTGACTTTCTTGGTAAATTGAGCTTACAAAGGGTATTTTGGTACCTAGTTGAGGGAACCACCTAGGAAAGCCATATCATCTTAGAGCCCACTTTTCTGTATCAAGCCATCATGTTTTATAGAGCTCTCACAAAGTGTGACAAATTGTTTGGAGTCAAAACCTTGTTATTGAACAAGGTGAGAGTCCACTTAAGTTGAAACTAATTGTTATTCATCACGAGACCTATGGCGTATAACTTTGTCTTAGTTCTCTACTTTTCTTAAGACAAGATGAAACTATACCAAAGCTACACTTATTTTGTTTCAGCATCACTTGGTCTATAGCTTTGTTATCTTGTTTCCCATTTGGGACAAAAGAAGAACAACGCGTGTGGATACCGATATAAATAATCGCATCCACAACTTTTGTATTCTACTTTCATGACCATGTTTCAATGCTGGAATGAAAGTTTTGAAAGTGTGAATGGTACGTCATCATGTTATAGTAGGCCTTATGTCTCAAACCCATATTGAGACACATTATCGACTTAGTTAGGCTTGATTCACCTTTTGATCTCGCTTAGACGTGTTACTTTGTCTATATTACATCAACATATTTATAATACTTATTCCTCTTTCCTCGTGAACGTGATCTAAGTGTCCATATTATGGCATTACACTGCCTACATCTTAGCAAATCCTTAGTATACTTGCACTTAGTTTTTTTCAAACATTACCTCAAATATTGAAGAGTGGTGGTTATGTTGTTTGTACATCATATCATGTATTATTTTGGTGCTAAAACCTTACTTTCTCTTGAAACTTGGTTAATGTACCTTAGTAGTATTATTGCATTCCTTACATGCATAATTTCTACCTTTTAGGACTTAGGTATTTCTTGTTTCTAAAATGGTCATAGTATCCTTTAATTGGAAATCATATCTACCCCTTGTTAATACTTACACCACGTTCATATTGAACTTAACATAAGTGTTGACATCGATTTGATTATTTATACATCAAACTACCGTTGAGAAACATAAGGTGTAAATTGATTGGTTTTCTCATAGGATTGCATGATTTTTCCTTGTGTGATCACAATTGTATAGAATTATATCTAGGAAAAATCATTATATTCTTTGATTCTTTAAACCCATTATTCATTAAAACAATGATTGGTGAAACATTGAGACTTTAGACATATTATACCACATTGCACCTAGGTTTGTTACACCTTGATTACACTTAGACAAAACCTAGTATAGAAGAGACTAGTGATGCCACCTATCACAAAAATGGCATCTAAGAGAGTTGAACATGAATTAGAGTTAAATCCTTTTAGTTCAACCTATCCCTTTAGTGGTCATAACTTGGGTCCCTCTTTTCGGAGGTTAAAGACATGAAATTATTAATTGACCATAGTGGGGATGATTGATTCATCTGAAGAGCAACACACCCTTGATCTTATTTACTTGATGAACTCCTATACTATAATAGAGATCAAGTACTCACACAAGTCCTAGAACTAGGAGCCAAATTACCATAAGAATGTGAAGCGGCTATCAAAACCATTAACCAAGAGGTGGAAGAGCCACAATGACCTCCCTTTATCAACATGGATAATCCTTTTGACGGAGGATACACTTCCACTTTGGTGCTCATAATAAAAAACATTGAGAGTGAAGGGCCAAAACAAACAGATGGTTCTCGAGACCATACTTTAAATCCTCACGCAAATTTAGGATCAAACATGAACATAAGGAGTTACCTCCTCCTCAATATGGAAGAAGATGATCCTCAAATCGAAGAAGAGGTTATACAAAGATAGATATTGAAGCTTAGTCAAAAGTTAGTGAACTTAGGTTCCTTGAGAAAGAGTACACGTAAGGAAAGACTTAAATCCAAATCTAGTGAATTTCACACCGAACCTTATGATGATGAAACATTAAAGGTTACTCGAGTGAATAGACCATCATCCCCTACAAAAGAGAAACTCATTACACAAGAGTTGTAATCCATGAAGAACACACTCAAAATCTCTAGGAGAGTAATGTAGGCCATAGTAAAAAGTACCAATATGAAGAACTATGTCCTTATCCCTTCGACAAAGACATGTTATGAGTACCATTCCCTAAAATTTTTGATTGTCTTAAGTTTGAAAAAGATAAAGGTAAAGGTGATCCTCGTGATTATATTAAATACTTCTACATGAATTTCTGGAAGTATATTTTAGTGATAAATATCTCATACATTTTTTCCCTCACAGCTTAGGAGGACAATCTCTAAAATAGTTCCTCCACATACCTACGGGAACGATCTCACATGGCCCACACTAGCTAAAACATTTGTGTGTCATTTCTCTTTTAACATGGAGAGTGAAATTACCATGGTGGATCTTTTACAAAAAAAAAAAACTGAATGATACCTTCGATGGTTTCTTACAGTGATGGCGGGGTTAGCAAGTTATTTCCCTTGTCCCATTCCAGGAAAAGAAAATGGTCAACATATTTTTTCCAAACTTGAATCAAGACATATAATTTCATCTACAAATGCACTATGTCACTAACTTTGAAGAAGTTATTGAGAAGGGAATCCAAATCGAGAAGGATCTCATAGAAAAGGGAATGATCAAGCCCTTTTCAAAAGATAAACATGAGTCAAAATCCATAGATAAACCCAAGTTCTTAAATAAGAACAAGAATGTCATCAAAGACAACATTACAAACTCTAAAAGAGTCTAATCTATATGAAATGGTTCTCTCATAAATCTTACATAGGGACCTCTCCCGAAATCACCCCCAAAAAGGACGTTTACACCTTTAATGGAATCATTATCTTCCATCCTTAAACATTTAGATGTTTTAAACATGATATAGTATCCAACCATAACAATACCTTATATAGATGATTCATCAAAAACCAGTATGGTTCAAAGAACACAAATATTGTGACTTTCACCATGTCAAAGGACATAAGACTAACATATGTCTGAAGTTGCAACATTTCATTCAAGACCTTATTGAAGAAGGAAAGATTGAGGTGGATTCACCTGAATTGGGACAAGGTCCTAACGAAAAGATGGGAATATTCAAACACCCTTTTCCCAAACATGATAACAAAGGAAACAAGAATCTAGATCCAGGTCAGTCCTATAATGACTATAGAACTTCTAACTATGTGTATCCATCAAACGATAATCCTTTTGATTCCCTCATAGGTTGTATTCATTCATCTAGTGAATAGAGTAAACACTATTAGGATCTTAGGTAACAGTTATGTTGTGGGCACGTGACATGCTCACTTAGTGATCTCAAAACCTCCTCGCCCTATCCCTCAGGAAGACCAGAATGACTTATTAGAACATTAGAGAAAACCATGGCTAAGATATCAATCTTAGACCACCTAAAAATATCAAATTCTCATAAGGACATACTATACAAAACACTTCAGGGATCAGGAGTATCCATAGATGTAGATCCTACACACCCCTAAGCCATGGTTGCAAATCTTAATCCAAATGATTATATCTCTTTTGATCGAATGAAATACTGCATAACAATCCTAAACATAACTTATCTTTGTACATAGAGGTATTCATTACTAGTCGTAAGATAAAAAGAGTGCTTGTGGATGGCAGATTTATTTGAATATTTGTACATTAAAGCTTGTCATGTAGCTAGGCCATATAAAAGTAGATTTGGATGCTAAAACCATTACAATCATGACTTATGATAATGAAGAGCATGAGTCAAGTAGGTACCATAGTGATCCCAATGGAAGTAGGGCCCACATATCATGATACAAAGTTCCATTTCCTTGACTTGGACCTTCCATATAACATGCTCCTAGGTCACCCATGGATTCATGCCATAGGACATTCCTTTGACCTTCCATCAGTGTATCAATCTATGTCACGAAGGATAGATAATCACCATCCTAGGTGATCTAGAACCATTTACACATTGTAGAGCACTACACAATTTTTTCTTGTGCAACATATGAGTGTCCCTTTGTTGATATTGTTGTCTATTACAAATTGAGGCTATGAAGGATCATATAGATCCAGATACATTGAATCCTTGTAATCATAATTTTCCCTCATTAGTCAATCCCTTTACCTCATGGGAAGCAATGTTTGGAAAATATGGCCCAAATGATGAATTCAATCTTCAAAAAAATATTTTGATATATGATCTTTAGTGTGTCAACTAAGACGCGTGGTAGACCATACTTCTAATTCAAAAGAAATTGGGATAGTTTTCCTAAATCCTTTGAGAGGTTTGTTCTAGTGGTCTCTTGTTAGATGAAAATATGTTAGATACACCTACTAGTTGGGTACCTGAAGGAATGATGGCTTCATGTCACTAGGATCCATAGTATATTAAGGGTCCTGAATGATGCACACCATGGGTTATAATGGATTTGGATGTGGCAAAAACACACAAGGAAATTAGATCACGCTCCTATTATTTGTTATAAGTTAAACAAACATGGCCTTGGTATTATACCTCATGATGATCCACCCTCGAAGATAGATGCTACCTCTTCTGAACATGAGGATAACTCATCTCATTCGAAAATGACATAGATTTATAATGTAGCTTATACGAGGACCTTGCCTCTACTAATATGTTTCTAGATTAAGCTATCTTCACAATTTCGGATCCAATTCCCAAGCCAATTTCCAGTCACCCTTTTATATCCCGACCTCATTGATTGGGATCAAAAATTTACGTGTCGATCGATTTCTTTGAAAATGATGAGGCAATTGTAGAGTTCATGGGACTTAGAGATACCATTCCAAACAATGACCATAAGAAGGGTTTCTCCATTAAATTGGACGCATGCACATACTTTGGGGAAGAGGCAAAATTGTGTGGTCACTTAAACAAAAAAATAATAAGAAAGGGAAAAAGTACTACAAAAAATACTTAAAAGAATAAACATAAGACTCATAGTGAAAACCTCTTTGAGGTGCTTGTGGATGAAAAAATAGAGAAATCGACGAAGAAGATAGTTACCACATGGTAAGATAAGACTCTCTTTGAGCCACCTGTAGAAGTGGATCTTACTCTCCCCTCCTAATCCTACATGGATGGAGGATGCATCAAAGATGTTAGTTGAAGAGACAATCAATGTCAACATTGGGTCATAAGAGGATCCTAAAATGATAAAGTTGGGAGCTTCACTCTTAGCACAAGAACAAAAACCTTCGTAACACTATTACGAGAGTTTACAAACATATTTTCATGTTCATACGTAGATATGCCAAGTTTGGACCCAAGCGTTGGTCGTGCACAACCTTGTTGTACACCCAGATGTCAAACCTATCAAGTAGAAACTAAGGAAGATGCACACAAAAGCTACACTAATTGTCAAAGAAGAGTTGGAGAAACTATTAGCAACAAGTTTTATTAAACCTATTAACTATTAAAACTAGATATATAATATAGTCCTAGTCCGAAGAAGCCATTCGACTTCGAATATGTACCAAATTTAGAGACATAAAAAATCATGTCCCAAAGATGACTTCCACTTAACTAACATCGACATGATCGTCGATTCAACTGTTGGTTATGAGATCTTGTCCTTAATGGATCATTTTTAGGCTATAATCAGATCAAGATTGTAGAGGAAGACCAAAATAAGACTTCTTTCATCACCCCTTGGGGGACATTTTAGTATCAGGTAATGCCTTTTGGACTCAATAATTCTGGGATACATATTAATGAGCAATGACCGTCATATTCCATGACATGATGAATGACATTATGGAGGATTATGTGGATGATATCTTAGAAAAATCTAAAACTAGAGAAGAGAACCCAAAATTACCGAGGTGTATATTTCAACACGTTTGAGATTACAAGGTTTTCTTAAATCCTAAGAAGTGCATCTTTGGCGTACAATCAAGAAAGTTATTGGGTTTCATTGTTTCACAAAGAGGGATATAGGTAGATCCCACCAAGATTATAACTATTACAAAGATGCCTCCACCCATGAACCTTAAACAACTATGAATATGAGGCACTTATTTTGGCTTGAAATTATCCATCACATGGAACATCAGACAACTATGAGTCATTAGTGACTCCCAATTGATCATTAAGAAATTTAGTGATGAATACAAAGTTAAAGATGAAAAGCTTGTTATGTACAAGAAATTGGTTCAAACTTTGAAGGAACAATTTGTGCATATTGTCTTTAAGCAAAATCCAAGATCCCATAATTGATTAGAAAACGTCATGGCTATAATTGGGTCTTTACTACGCATTCCACCTCAGGAAAACAATATGTCTTTCTTTGTTGAACACTTATGAGTGCCATGTATATGACATGCCAGAATCTTGTCTAGCATGTGAAGTTGTTGGTCCTTTATCCCCTTGGTACCATTCCATTTTTAACTACTTACAAGATGGCACTTTCCCCTGAATATCTCCCATACTGAGAAAATATCCCTTATCCACCGTATATCCCGTTATACCCTCCTAGGAGGCACCCTCTATTGTTGTGGCTATGATGGGAATCTACTGCATTATCTTGATGTGACCAAGTCATTCCAAGAAATTAGAGAAGTACATGGAGGATTTTGTGGAGCACACACAAGAAGCGGAATGGTCCTTGCTAAGAAACTATTAAGAGTAGGTTACTATTGGCCTACCATGGAATAAGCTGTTGCAACTTTGTCAAGAAATGTGAAATTTTCCAAAAGTATGGAAACTTGATACATGCACTAGCATAGGATTTGCAGCCCATCACAACTAGAGCCATTTTCAAAATGGGGACTTGATCTCATAGGGAAGCTCACTCCAACTTCCTTAGATGGCCACACTCATATTATCATCGCCACTGAGTACTTCACCAAATGGGTAGAGGTTGTGCCTCTCACTTACATAACCGGTGCGTAGATCTCCAAGTTCATAATGAACCATCTCATTTTTCGTAAAGAAATTCCCTCCACCATTATAGTAGTCAATGGTAAATCCTTTGAAAATAATACGGTCAAAGTGTTATGCCAATGATTCCAAATCCAAATCAAGTGGTCAACTCCCTATTACCCTCAAGGTAATGGACAAGTTAAAGCCACTAATAAAACCCTTGTTCATATCATGGAAAAGATGGTTAGCAAAACTAATAGTAATTTGTACCTACAGATCCATATCGCCCTCACGAACCTATTGAACCTCCATCACACCCCTACTGGTGTTACTCCTTATTCATTAGTCTTTGACACTGAGGCCATTATACCCTTGGAAATTGAGAAAGTTTTTTCCTTGATAATATCTCTTGGGGACTATCGGAAAAGATGAAGACTATAGGGTAGCTCTAACTTTGAGAGTTAAAGCTACTAGATGAGAAGTGTATGAGAGCACTCAATCATTTGAAGGCTTATAGAGACGGTTTGGCTTTGAAGTGTTGAGTATCACAAGGATAAAAACGGATCTTACATCATCAATTTAATATAGGAGATCTCATTTTAAAAGAAAACTAGTTTAACACGAGTCAAGGATCGGGAAAAGAAAGGAAAATTTGATCCTAAGGCTTGGTTATAGGACCATATGTCGTGGTTGTTAAGTACGGTTAAGGGAATATAGACTAGATCACTCATATTGTTAGGAATTAAAGGAACCAATGAACACAATGCATCTCAAGTAGTTCTATGCTTGAATATGAGGTTCTTAGAAAGAAAGAAAAACAAGAGATTATTTAAAAAAGAAAAAAATAAAAAAATCAAGAAAAAAGTAAAAATAAAGTAGGTCATCCAACTATGAAAACCACGCAATTGTGGCACATTGAAACTAGAGGGAGTCATTGGGTGAAACCTAGATTTTGGCGCTTAAGGAGGATTTGTTTTTCACAAGCAACTCTCACATCTAGACAAGCAACAATCACTTTTATCTAGGGCTAGTTTTCCTAAAGTCTAGGGACCTCTTGAACTTATTTGTTAGGGCCTTGATCATAGGCTGATCTATTCTTGTATATATGTGAAGGAATCACCTTTGTATATTCCCATATAACACTAGGGAATCTTCACATCTGCACCTTCTTGCACATAAGACATGGTATTCTACCCTTGTAAATCCCCTCTATTCTTTGGGGGCATCCATGCTTATTCGTTTTACAATACATAGCTTGTAAATCCTTTCGAGAAAACACAAAAAATCAAATATGTTAGAAAAACCTAAACATATGAAAAACCATTTTTAGGAAAAACTACACAAACAAATGTGAATAATAGCCTTGAAAATTATCTTTGAGATAACACCAAAAATAGTAGAAAACATTTCAAAATTGTCCCGCAAAAACAAAATAGTGATTTGCTTACTTTTAGTTGTTGGTTTGTAGAGTTTTGATTACATTATTAATTCAAGTTGTATGCTTTAAATTGAATTCATTTTCTTATTTTAAAGTGTTACTTTAACTTTTTTGTACATATGCATTGAAGTCATTTATCTTGCATGCTTGTATATATTTGTGTTGTGTTAGATTTTATTAAGTTGTATTTGATGTTTGTGTTAAATGGAAAGTTTTTTTCATCATAACATCATATCATCTATCATCTATCACAACATCTATACATCATAATATAAATAAAATCTAAGCTATGTCATCATGTACATGAAAAAAACATGTATGCTAAGTTGACATCATATCATATCGCCACTAGGGGAAAACGAGACCGCCTTCTGTCCCCCTCAAACATAGACCATAATATAAACATGGATAATCATAAGTCTCATATGCAAAACAACATATGATATCATCTCTGCTTTATCCCATACACAAATTGTGATAAGTAGAACATGAAATATCTCATCAAAACATGTGATATCATCTAAAAATCTATCTCATACATCAAAAAAACATGTGATACAATCATAAGCATATCATAAAACGACCATGATCATAATCATCATCATATAACATGTCAAAATCAAATGTCCATATACAATGTGTCTCGATACATACATCTGGATACAAAAATGTGTCGTAATCACGAAGCATAATAAAAATAATACATGTACATTGATAAAAAATGAGCCTTCATATCGAGGCATCTATCCAAGGTACATACATTTATGTATACATCAAAAAATGAGTCATATCTGACTCGATCCCTCATGAGGACTAGGTGGCCTATGATCTGGGGAGGACCCATCACCCATGGACCCTATTACCCTGTCTGCTGATCTCTCAGTGCTGCTCAAACAAGCTAACTGGTTGGTGTCACTCCCCCTGTGAAACTAAGAACCGGACATGCTCATGGAGTGAAATTATCTAATATCTAGTGCTCTGTGTTCCTCTAGGACAACCTTGTAATATAATGATTTGTAGTAGGAAGCATGTCTGAAGACCAAATTTGTATGCAAATCTACGTGTATGAGGAGGGGTAACAACATCTCTTGAAGTATGAAAAAGGATTACACCTCGGGATGCTGAAACCCTATCTATCTTGGCCTATGCCATTGATTGCTCGGTCCAGAGCTGAACTCACTCCACTATCACTACCTATGGTGTGTGCCCCTGTGGCACACTGGCCGATCCCTCTTTGCGGTCTTAGCTTTGGACTGTGCCCTAGCATGATCTCTATCTTTTATGACAATAAAGTGGATCTTTGAACCTAATCGGTGACCTATTGGAGCTGGGTAGTAAACTACTTTAGTATTCTTATAACCTGTAACATTTGAGCCACCACCATTTCTATTTCTTTTCTCGGTGTGCTACTCCATCTGCTACATATTCTCTACCACCTCCTGGACTATGTGGTGGGCTACCAAGTTGGGCTCTGTTGTGCACCCCCCTGTGGAGGACCCCGTGGCACTACTCTCGAGGAGGTACCTACTAAAATGGTATCACGGATCCCACTCTTTATACCCACTTAGGGAATCCATATATGTGGAGATATGGGGATATGTCTCGATCTCGGTCTCAACCCCTATCCCCAGAGGAGGACCTTGTTCACCACCACTATCAGGAACCCATCCATTAGATCCATCAACACCCGAGTCATTTTCATCACCTTGGGAGATTGAACTTCTCTCTGGTGACCTAACTCTTGCATCCCATGCGACCTACATAATAGTGAGAGATGAAGAAAAACTATATAATACCACGATGCATATGTCGTTATCACTCTAGGATCCACCGATTTGTATCAACGGAGTTCATATATGTGGCACCATCGATCAAAACTAGCTCGGGCCCTGGATACCTAGATTTGTGGCCCCGTGTCAAATGTTTCTCAAGCTTCAAGCTTGGCGTGCATACCACATCTTTGGCCCCATGACATCACTGTACGGCACCAAAGCTGTCACATCGCCATCGGTCTACTTTATAGAACTCTATGATATACCTCCAGATGCCAATCAAAAAGTGATCCACCATACATATACTTAGTTCATGTGCATCGATCCCACAAATACTACCGGTATGGTCTCCATACTATTATATGTTGAGTGGAGCTCACCAAAACTTCGGAGATAATGATATGTGTCCCCATGTGTGTGGAAACACCATCACCATCTAGGACCCATCCCATCAATGATGGCTCATCTAGAGCTCCCAAATGTAACGCACTTGCGAGAGAGACCAATAGCTATATGGTCCCAAGCCCATATCTGTAACAAAGTAGTTGGACCTATGGTCTTCTGACCATATTATGTGATCAAATGTAAATCCTAGTACAAGTGTGCCAACATACACTAGCCCTAACAATATCTCTCGGTCTCAAATCAATCCTTGTATCACACCAATGAGGCCAAGTGAAAATGATGTCCCTATCTTGTCAATAAGTAGGATGCCACTAAAAAAATTCCATAAGATAGGCTACCACTCGGGATAGTCTCATATATGCAATACATGTCAATGGTGCATCGCACCATCATACCTCAGTGAGGTATCTCATCACGACCAAATAGCTCAATTAGGCAATCAATAATATGATCTTTGTCACTAATATACTCTATCAAATTCTCCCTAGATAGGCACACACAATATGCATCATACATCCTCCAAGGTAATGGTCATCTCCCCAGTCGGGAGCCAAAAGCACTGGCTCTCACTGTGCCACCTCTTAGCTAAGGTTGTGAGTAGGCCATGGTCTAGAGTGATCTATGGCATCCACGCCATGTAAGCTAGTCATGTGACCTCTAACAAGATATCCATAATCTTCCTATCTCGTCGAGAGAAGCTTGCCTCTAGGGTGGATAAACAGTCATGTTGCTCTCTCATCCTGTAAGGTTGATCACCCTCTCTAAAAAATAACACAACACTTATTAAGAATTTATTATATCTATCTTCTTCTATTTTATCCCTAACATTATTCTAAGTACTAACTCATGTTTTCTTCTATCCGAAACTCCTAAAAATACTTCTAAGTGTGGGATAAAACACAACTTTGGCCCATACACGCCCCTCGGGATGACTACGCCACTTTTAGATGCATGCGCTACATTTTTGGCATCTACACACCTAGAACGTGTGTGCCTTCTTCCCAGTACATGCGCACCAATCATGAAGTGTGCATTTGCAAAACATTTTACCCTCCCAACATACGCATGTACGTCCTTGGGGATGTATGCATGCATTTTTTCAACACATGTGCTTACACGCACATGTTTTTTCTCCCTTGATGCTTGCAAGCACCTATTTTGGAAGCTACGCCCACACAAACACATTTTTCAATGTAGGCACATGAAAACACATGTGTTTTCAATTCATGCATGTTCCATATGATACCTACGTGTCCCTAAGTCACGCACACATGTTTTAACGTCCCTAAAATGGCTAATAATCTTTGTTAAATGACAAAATTGTCAAAGAAGGATAGGGCACTCATGAAGGGTCCATCGTCCTCCTCCCGTGCATACGACCTGGACCACGCCTCTGCACACCTCCTATGGCTTTGAACTCTCGCCATCTCTCTCGCATCTCAGAGAAACTCATGGTAAAAATCAGCAGAGGTTTGGTAACAAATGAACTATTCACGATGATTTACCCCCCTAGTGGAGGTATATGCGGTCATTTGACCCATTTACATTGCGTTTCCACCCACCATGCTGGACAAAGGCCATGTTTTTCCCTCCACAAGAATTTTCACCTCTTCTATAACCATTCACATAATTTATTTTTGATAAATTAGTGTTTTTCACTAATGTTTCACTATTCGGGGCACATGTTTTGCTACACGGCACCCATTTCTTCTCCATGGGGAATTTTTCATGATTTTAGGTGATCTTCCAATCCATTAATTCTTTTGATCGATCAAAAACTCTAAAATTAAAAAATCATAATTTTCAAAAAAAATTAAAAAATTATTAAAAATCCAAAAAATCGTAAAAATTCAAAATTTACAAAAATTGGTAAAAAGCTCATACGCAACTGAAATTTGTGTCACACACATGGTATTCATCTCATATCCTACTTGTGTATTCACATTTTTTCAAATCAAATTACTTGGGGATCATTTGGATCTACAAACATTTACAAATCTATTTGGTAGCTTCATATGTACTTTGGGGCACAACGAGTTGCTTGGTACTATTTCGTAGCACACAATGCTTTCTCATTGGACCTTGTGTTCATCAATTCCCCTCGCATGTATATTTTCTTAGGGCGCCACTTTTAACCCTTTTTCATTTATCATGAACATCTAGGGACTAAAGCTCGATAACAAAACATTTGTGTAACTATCTTGAACGTTGTTGGTTTGAGTATGTGTGTTTGTACTTGTTTCCCTGTTAGATCATCTTGTTTACTTCTCATATTGCATTTCATTTTTATATGTTTCATAGAGTTGGCACTTTAGTAATGGATAATTGTTCGTATTCTGTATTTTCATGTCATGTTAAACTTTTATCGTATGCTTATATTTTTAATAAGAACCGATGATAAAGATCACTAATGATATGATGAAAATAAAGTTGTTTACAGGGAAATGGATGGATTTTAGCTCAATCCCCCTTCTTCATACTAATTTTCTTCTCTCTCCATCACACTCAACTTTTCCATTCTTCCTCTACATTTATGCACACTGCTCTCAATATAAATATCAAATGTTTGGTGCCTCTCATTCCATTCACGCTAGATGAAGGCAAAATCCATACAATCGAATTGGTCAAGATTATGACGTGGAAGATGATCAAAACCAATAATGGTAATATAAATATATTTCATGGGAACTTTGTACTAGTCTCAAAATCCTAATATGGCTACTTTTCTTCTCTTCACATTATTCTTCCCTTTTACTTGGATCTACATTTTCCGCTTGCTTATTCTTCTCTCTATTTTCCTTCATCTTTTCGATCGTTGATCGACCTCTTTCATCACCCCATCGACACTTGGGTGCATCCTTCATTTTTCGTACTAATATTTCTTCTACCCCTATCAAAAATTTACTTGTTTACACTTGTCTACTATCTTTGAAGTGACGTAGCTTATGCCATCCCAAAGAGGGGCAAATGTAGAAACCTATAATTTGTTCAAAGAAACTTTATTACTAAACTTTAACTAACTATTCTAATCCACATTAATTAACTACACTATGCTAGTTAAATAACCCGCCTAACTTTCTCTAATCCCTAAATCAAACTAATACACCTCTAAATAGATTCCAAAAGCCTATCCCTATTAATAAGCCACTTAGGGTTAATTAATCCTCTTTAACTTTCTAAAAAGTCACTTACCTTTCTAAAAGTTTATTTCACTTTCCAAAGTCCATTTCATTTGGACTTCATCTTATGGGCCTTTTGGTCCCACATGAATCCAAAACATCCCTTTCTTGATATCAAAAACTATAAATAGACCTCTACCCCACTCACTTTTACAAGAACACTTCTCCTCTTCTAACATAAAGCATAGGAAAATAGGATTTGAAAATTTCTTCCATTGTTATTGAGCTATTATATTTCATTTCATATTCCAACTCAAGCTTAAGTAAATGAGGGGAATCATATGGTCTTCTATCCATTAATGTTGAGCCTTCTCTCTCAAAACCTTGAGCATCAAACAATAAAATTTGATTGCTAGGATCTTCATAGGTTCATGTTTTGTAGAATTCAAAGAGTAGAGAGTAGTATATACATGTTAGTTTTTTTGTTTTTCAAAGTTATAATGCATGCATAGGAGTATATCTTGTTTATCTCTTATCTTGATGGTCCATAGTTGAGTTGGTAAATCTTTGGGACTTCTTTAGTGTTCTAGCCTCATATCTATAGCTTATTTTATGTATACATATTCACACCGGTCTATTCTAATTAATTACTAATAAGTCCGATGATCACTCCCAAATTTCATGAAAAACAACTAAGTCATCTCTCCTCTCTCATTTTCTTAGGGTTTGATATCATTGAATGCTTATTACTTTTTCACTATTGTATATTATCATTTGTATATCCCTAGTTATAGTATGTTACTATGAAATTAAGGTTTAATTAAATTTAGATTAAATAATTTGGTGAACCCATTCACTTGAACCCTACCTTGCTTTAATGGTTGAGACTTATGAACCCTTTACCGACAAAGATCTTCATGATCTCTAGGCTCATATTGTTGAACACCCTCAAGACCTAGACATCTTATTAATAGCTTCCCATGATGAAGCTAGATGGATACGCCACCCTAATCTCAACCCTCGATATCTAAACATACTTCCCTTCCTATTGTGACACTTCCTCCTCATTCCACCACCACTCTTCCACCTACATCAATTGTTCTCATTTCTATGACTAATCCTACCAATCAATTTAACCTTACTTCTCTTGTTGCTTCTCATACACAACATGCCTCCTCTTGGACACCGTGACCTAGCTTCTTTATACCGTGACTTGTAAACCCAAAATTCACCACATACAAAAATCTTCATCTTGCTTCTCTCCATCTCTAGATTCCTCACTCCTCCTTCATAGCCCTTTTGCACCTACCATTTCCTCTTATCCATTTCCTCCTAAATTATTCTCACCTGCGTTCCCTATGTTCGGTGGACATGTTGAACCTCAAGAGAACATTTGATCCTTTCATGATACATGTCTTAACTATGATGATGAATTTACACTTTGTTGGCTAAATTGTTTCCTTGAAGCTTAAATGATTATGTTATGCGATGGTTATATGATCTACCTATCCATTCGGTAACATATTGCATCAATTTAGCCAATGCATTCCTTGTTCATTTTTTTGTAAAAATTGGCACTAAGATATCCTATGCACAACTCTCGCTAAAATCAAATAGGATCCCATGAACATCTTACAAACTATTTCTTACGAGCTATAAGAATAACCTTACTAAGATGGCCAATGTTCTAGCTAATTCAACATTGTAAGATCTATTTATTCAAAGTACTTTTTTCCTCCTCTTCCTACAAGAGAGTGTCATTTTCAAGACTTCGCCTTCTTTTGTTTAGATCAATTATGCCACACACTCAAATTACATGACGAAAGTAAACTAATCTCTATGGGTAAATTGAAATATTATGATACTTCCTCCATTTCCTCATCTTCTAACAAGTTTGGAAGCCAAATCCAAATTCAAACCTTTTACTTTAAGCATACCGAGTCTAAAGTTACTATCAATGTTGTTTCTCCACAAACCAAGATCCAATTGCAATCCATGAGACAAACCTTTAGTAAATTTACTTTGCACACCTCGGTTCCTATATACCTGCAACTCATCAAAAGCAATTAGATTACTCTCCCTCCACTCCTCACTATATATCCTTCTTGACCACTTGGTCATAACTCGATGAAAATGCACACTATGATTACCACTAATGTAATGGACTACTCTCTCGATAATTGTTTTAAGCTAGACATATCATTCAAGATCTTTTAGATAACAATGAAATCAAGCTTCATGTGCCATCTACTTTTAAACCGATAATGATAATCAAAATATTAAAATATTCAATAACCCATTACCTAAGCATGAAAAGGTGTCTTTGATTCCTCCATAAATCACGCTATTCACTTTGTGTCTCCTCCCTCCTCATCACCACTTTATTTTATCATTTCTACTTACAACATGCCACCACATGTTATTAAATTCTAGGATCATGATTATCATGATACATTTTCCTATGATACGATGCATATTAATGCCTCTATTAGCACTCATATAGTCAAAAATACTTTTCTCTATCCTTTGGCCCTTTCCAAAGCATTCTCCTTTTCACTCATATTAGTTATCATATTTCCAACCTCCCAAATCAAATTTCTAGTACCTAATTCTTATAGTCGTTTCATCCCTTCCCATTAAATTTGGATCCTTACCATACGAACACCATTCCTCGTTATATCTAAACTCAAAGGATATGACATGGTCTTAGGTATTCCTTGGCTCGAGCTACATAGGCTATCCCTTCCCTAATGCACTTATGTCTTAAGTTCATTCATAACAATAAATTTATCACCATAGAAGGTATTCCACCACATACACTATTACCTCAACCCACTCTTGCCTCTATCTTCCCACTAGTCACAACATCTAGGCCTCCTAAACCTCTCAAGTCTAGATCTACCTTTGCACCTAAATCTCCCATTCATGCATGGCCTACATCACGACCCCATCATCCTTATAGATCCATTATTACACCTCTTTGGCCTAAGTACCCTACTTAGGAAACTCATTACTATATGTGTTCTACACCTCCTTCACCACATCAGTCTCCCTCACATACACATAGATATTCTCCTACACCACCGGTCCTAGACCATGGTCACATGCCTTATCTTTCTTGGATACCACTAATGAGCCTCACTTTTAGCCATTATCAAATAGTTTTCCATAACTCGTACACTTGGGGGCATCACAATTTCTTCCCCCTCGTAACTCTTTGATTTTTCTATTTTCTACTTTTATCTCATTTAATACACTTGACACTCGGTGCTTCAAAATAAATCTTTCATAGAAACTACTTGTCAAAACACATACTTTATACTCATTACTCGATGAACACTCTATTTCCATGGTTCATACTTGATTGTTGAGCGAAAAATTCTTAAATGAATCTCACATCAACTACTTTTTGTATACTACACTTTGTGCTTCACAATAAACCTTTCCTAGAACTCTCACATTTGTAGTACACATATTACCATCTACTGATGACACAATATTATATTCACGGTTCATACTTATTGTTAAGGTAACATTCCTAAATGAAACTCATCTCACACACATCCAGTAGGGGGCAACAAAACTCTCATATCTCTAAGTCTTGCATCACACAACACACCATCACTATCACATGACATATACCTATCTTGGTTGTATCTACTCTTTTTAGCTTATTATATTTACATGTTACACTTGTTTCCTATACTAGTTGAATACTTAGTATGTCATTATATTTTTATATACACACATCCGCATTCACATGGTATCTTGAGGTGAATGCGGGACTTTTCATAGAGTCTTACACGATGCATGATGATCGATGATACTCTTTACCAATCCCTTTGAGGATCTTGGGATCATCTAACTTTTTAATCTCATACTACACATCATAATTCCTATCATTTCAATACTTACTACTTTTTTCATCATCAATTACTATTCATTGTTCTATACATGCTTTGACATATTATTTATCTTTCTAGCATACTAATGGGTGCTCCATGTGTAACATTTTCCTTGTAGGACTCTATATATAACAATGGTTATCTTCCACTCTTTGTTTTCTATTATTTTGCGGTCTATGCCTTATGTTATGCTTAATCATTGTTTTCTTATGGATGATTCGATTCCATAATTATCTTATAACATTATGAGCGATGTCTTGTTTATGAAACCTTCTTTTTGTGGTACATTTGGTCTGCATAGTTGCTTGTTATATTGTCTTCTATTTCATGCTATCACATTTTCACCGACACTTGTTTCTAGCCTACATTGTTTGCATATGCCTTGTTTTATACCATGCACATCCCCTACCCCCTGCGGGTATCCACTCTATAGACATGCATAATAGTTTCTAGTCCTTTCATTTTGGCTACCTCCTCCTAAATTTTTCGTATGCACCCCAAACAAGGGGGGCATCTATAGGTGAAAAAATCACCCTTTAAATAAGTAAGAGCTCGATAAAAGAACAACATAGTGCAAAATTGACAACAACACACAACTACATAATGGTCCAAAATTAGAATTGCACCACAAACACAAATCAAACACTAGTGCTCAATATCGGATAGGAACGGTGGGAACTTATGCCCCACGGGAACTTATGTCCTAGGGGAAAATAGATAGTTTCTCGATTCATAATATTTTGGATAAGTTTCACTACATATCGTAGTATAAGCACTTGTCTTCACTTACAAAATTCATTAAATCAGCTACAATTCAATTATAGTTCGGTTAAAAATGAGACGTTGCATTTGCGAGTGGAGAGTATTTGGAAAATCATCATAGAAGGAGAGAAAAAATAGTTCTCTCCCTAACACTCTTCTCTTGGTGTGATATTTCCCAAAAAACTCACCCTTGGTGTGAGATCACCCAAAAAAAATCACCCTTGGTGTGAGATCTCACAATAAACTTGTTCTTGGCGTGATATCACCGAAAAAACTTGTTCTTGGCATGATATCACCTAAAATCCTCACCTTTTGTAATAAGACACTCAAATCCAATAGTATCTCCAAAGAAAATACTAAATTTTTTATCTCATACTCTCTCACACATCAGGTGCACTCTTTCCTTTTCACACATTCTACTTATACACATGTTACTTTGATTTTTCATATATGAGATTTTGACTACTTTTTTCTATTCTTTTGTAGGTCCTTCCATATATGCAACAAGAAGTAGATCACATCTCCAACAACAAGCTACTACGTATACACTTCACCCCTAGGGTCTACATCCCTTTCCTAGTTTCCACTCTTCACACTACGATCATTTTACGCTTCACTTATCCACTCGACACGCTATCAAATACACTCTTCTATAGATTACAAGGTAACATATCTTCTATCTACTTTATGTCATCTAGTATTCACTCATCAACATAAAGTGGGTGAAAATGTAGAGACAAAATGTATATACTTGGGTACATTTCTATGTCCTAAAGCATACTAATGTATACATGATTCCTAAGCAATAAAACTCATATGTGACAAATTATTTTGGGAATTTTTATTTATATCTTACACTTTAATGGCCTTATATATCTTATAACCCTACCAGAGATTTACTAATTTATTTTTATGGCCTCAGACACACTAACACCCGAGTTAGCATAGAAGCACCCAGTGCTCGTGTCCCTATTGGGTGCTCATGTCCCTTTTTTCCTTCTTCTTACTCTTTTGGTTCTCTTTTATTTCTTGGTAACCTTTTAAAAAAATTTGTCAACCTTTCGAGTTTTCAATTACGAAATTCAAATAAGGGAATCATATATATAATTAGTTACTTATTCTAAATTAGGGCCAAACACTATAAGCATTATCTATCACCACCTAACCTTACATCAACGTACAAAAGCATTTATAAGGTATGCATATACAATACTCATATAAGGAAAAAGGGCTACATCAATAAGCCTACACAACATAGGAGGGATTGTCATTTTATTCCATCACACACATCCTTCATTCTTGGAAAAATCTAGATCTAGCTCGCTATCATCATGAAACTTGCTTAAGGGAAACCTAAGACATCATTACACACACAAGCATGGAGAAATATATGGAGTCAAATATTTAGTGCAACGATCAATTGTAATTTAACTCTTTAGGTGACTCCGAGGTCATTACGAATCCACATTCAACATCTTTTTATAAGATTTGATATGGTTTGTGGACATGTGTAGGTAGATTTTTTTAAAATATTACAAGTACAATCAGTGATCTAAGAAAAAAACTAGAGTGGCAAAGTAATAACAACAACAAAGCTCCTCCATCTTAGAGAATACTAGAACCTAGTAGCTAAGAAGTCACTAGTGCTCAAAAACAATCACTAGCATTAGGGGTGCTCTGATCCTCATGTAGGCACTCATGTCTAGCACGGGTTTGAGTTCGGAACCCTCGGTGAGCATTGTTGAAAAAAATTATAGTATGTTCAACAATTACTCAATCCATATCACTCCCAGATTGCACGAAAATATCTAAGTCATCTATCCTCCTAATTTTTTAGGGTTTCATATCATTAAATGCTTATTCTCTTGTGCATTATTGTATATTATTTGTATATGACACATTACACTACATTAATATGAAATTAAATTTTAATTGAATTTAGATTCAATCACCAATGTAAAAATTATGAAAGAAGTTAGTTCAAGAGATGAAATGTGATTTTTTTAGTGAGATTGAAATTAAATATTTATCATGTGATTTGAGGAGGCACCAAAGTGTGTTAATATAGAACCTGTGGAATGGAGTGACCAAAAAAACAAGCCACATTAGCTCAAGGTGTCACTTATGCAAATGTTGAGATTAGCCATCTTGTTAAACATGATCTCCTCTCATTCCAAACACCGTCACAATATCCCAAGCCTTTACAATAAATTTTGTTGTGTGTATCTCTACAACCGATGTAGGACACAAAATATATCTTAGGTAGTATTCTAGAAGATCATATGCAATTATTAATGTGATAATGTTTTTAGAAGAAAAAAATGGGAAACTCAAAACTTTGTTTCAGATGGAAGGCATTGATGTGATGGACCTAACTAAGGGGAACACATATAATTTTTAAAGGTTTTAAGTTGTAGTAAGTAAATCAATAAAAAAAAATGCAGCTATGTGTGTTGTTGCAGAATGCAACACCTCACGTATGTTGCCATTCCATGTTCACCTTCATCAAAGTTGCACAAAAGCTCTAAATAACTAAAGTACAACCTTGATAAAGGTGGAACAACTACAAACCTGAGGAGTTGGACTCTAGAATAGTAAACATAGTTGTTTGCATGGCTGAAGGTACATTATCAGTTACATGTACATTAATTCTTGTTATTTCTTTATGTTTGAATGAGATTAATTATATTTTGAGTTGTTTATTTCATTCCACAATTATCATTTACAATAATCAAATGCAAAAGGAAATAGAAAACTCAATTACAAAATTTAATTTCATTTATTCATAAAGAGATACAAATTTATTTTTCCCACACAAGCCGTGGGATGTAACTTATGATTATTGAAGAAAAATATACATGTACACAAAGCTAAAAGAAAAGGAATATAGAAGAAACCCATCATTTCCTTTTGGGTCTTCTCTTGGTCTTCATCCAGTTGCATCTTCCTTCACCTTCATCTTCTTCTTGCATCATCTTCCATTGCATCATGGTACCTGAAAAGAAAGAGAAAGTTTTTCAGTTATTGAGCTTGTGGTTTAATCTGTATTCTTGTGTTATCTAACTTCTAGAAAATGAATCATTTTAAATCAATCAGGCATAAGGTACATCAAATCTACTATAGAAATGAGAAAGTACTATCTTACAAAAGCACATGTGATTCTCAAAATCATGACAAAAGGAAGAAAAGAAATTGCTATGGAATACAAGAGAGGCTAAAGTCTATTGTTTTCTAACTATTTTGTTTAAGTGTGCAAGTACAGGTTGCAACAGAAGAGAACAAAATTCATGATTTAAATTTTGTACTAACAAATATAGATTGCATCAACACATGAAACAATACAATCTACAAGATGAATCAAGTATTCATACATTTCATAATGATCATAACAAAGTCAAATCAAAATATAAATTAAGGTTCATACAAATTTAAAGCTCATATGATCAAGTACAATTTTGAAAAAAGTCAATACAGTTCACAAGAACAAGTACATAGAGAACAAAGATACACAATGATTGTCCTTTTATTCAAGTTTCAGGAAATAAAGACTAATGTTATGATGCATTTTCAAGTCTAGATTCAGATACAAGTTTCAGAATGAAGATATGTAAATGAAATATTACAACCACCGGTATGTAAGAATAGAGATAAAATACAAATTCAAATCATACTTGTATCAAGGAAAGAATATAACAAAAACACAACACAAATGCATCAAATCTCTATTAAAATTTGGTACAATCAAGATTGAAAGAAGTACAAGATCAAATACATTCAACCCATGAGTTGATATTCAAAGAAATAATAGAAACATCCTACATGAAGGAATTAAAAGTTTCAAGTACAGTAATAAAAAATCACAATACTCCATGAATAAACCATCAAACTTCTACTACTATATCTTCTATTTTGGAAGAAAGAAAAACAAATTTTTGTATAAATCTACATAGTAATGATTCACAATATCAAAAGTAAATTATTCAAAATAATAAATATAATTCATAATGGAGAGTGTTGTAAGGATTACAAGACCTAATTTTACCATCAAGTATGCCAAAAGTTATACAAAAGGATATTATTAAATGATAGTGTCTCATCAAGCATATGATCAAGCTTTAAAAACATCTTGAATATAACATACCTTAAAATCAAACAAACTATGATACAAACACCAGATCACAAAAGCCAATCATTTTAATACATTCATAGGTGCATCAAAGATGAAGTGCATGAGAACTTATCAGAGAGAGAGAGAGCTGCAAACCAAGCATAAGGTAAGAAAGAATAAATCATTAAAAGAAATAACTGTGAATAATATTTCAGTTTCCATTTAAAAACTTCCATTTCCAATGTCAAAGTACAAAGTCATTTTCAAAAAATAAATATAGATTTGCATCAAGGTTAAAAAATTCCAAACTAAAGAGTTAATTTTCATATCTTGCCTCAAAGTAATTATCAAAATATTTGCAACTTTCCAAATACAAGTGTTGTATGGACAAATAATATAACAAGAAAAAAGTATAGGCAATACATAGAGAACTAAAATCTTTATACCAACATGAACAGAGAGGACTCAGAAAATACAAAGGTCTAGTTTTATAAATAGTAAGCTTCAAATTCATTCACAAGTTTAAACTTGAAGCAAGTGCCTCAAAACAAAAGCTATGATGTTATATTGAGATGTTAACCTTGTAGGAAAGTTAAGACATAGCTCTAAAACCAAAAGAAGAAGAGAGCTCAACTAGGTACTAAAAATGTGACGTCAAATTGTTCATGAAAGGAAAAGTATTAATGATAAGCCATACATATTTTAATCAAAGTACAAAGAATACAATATTTAGATTTGGAGACAAAGTTAGAACACATCTTGGAGCTTGTTATCAAACTCAACAAAATATAACTACCAAATTATAGGTAATTTTTCCAAGAATATGCATCTACAATTAAGAATATTTTGGGAAAGCTAAGAATTGAGTACAAGTTCAAACAAACAAAAAAATAGACAAAAGTTGACTTAAACCCAAATCTAGGAGATTAACAAAATCTTGACCCTGAAAAATTTTAAATGAAGAATCATGCATCAAATGAGGAAAACACAATGCACATATTCTATTAAAAGAAAAATTAAAGAAAACGTACTTGTCAGAATATGAAAAAAATAAAATCTTTAAAAGGAATATTCAAGCACAAACTCACGATCCACAATAAAACTAGAAACTCAATGTATAGAGTACAAAGCGAAATCAAAATAATCATGAGTATAGACTCAAATTCTAGAATCAGAGGTTTACATTAAAATATGAGGTTACAGAACTCCCAAAAGTTATTCACCAGGCCAAAAAGTAAAACAAAACCAGAACAATGAGAAAATATGGGTATTGACAGATATGAAAAGACATCCATGATTAAACAATACAATGCCATTGGGTTGAAATAATATGAATACCCAGTAGAAATTTTGAAAATCATAGTCTTCACACTTTCAGGTATTTTTCCATAAATATTTCAAGTACAGGGTCCATTCATAAGTTTCAAGCTCAAAAGTATACAAAGAGCCAATATAAAGCTTCAAAACTAGTAAAATATTAACAACGGAGAAATCTAAAGCTAAAATGCAAGAAAGGAATACCCATATCTAGGTGAATTTATAAAAAAATTATGAATCAAAGTTTTCAAATTATACAAGTAAAAATAAAGAAAATCATCCACTAAGAAAATGGTAGTTGCTAATATTTCAAGGTGTTAAATTATGAACTTGAAAAGATACAGAGAACTCACCATTTTGGTGAAGACAAAGTTGAAACCCTCGAAGGGTTGAAGAACAGAGACAATGCGAAGTACCCATAAGCTTCTTTAAGCTCATTAAAGTTCGCATAATCAAAGAAACGTAAAAAACCAAATAGAGTTTCATCAATACAAATACAAAGACCAAAGGCTCAAGAAAATTTCCAAAATGGAGATAGTATAGGTAAAGGAACCAAAAGCTCACCTCCTTAATAATAATGGTGACCATTTTAGCAAAAATCATAATTTTGAATAGGAAAAAATTTGAAAAGTTCAAAAGTCGAAAACCATGGTGGCCTCCTTCAATATTCCAACAAGAAAGAACAAACAAAATAATATTTACAGAAGCCTTCTTAGTAAGCTCGAAAAATCTCGACAATGGCGGCCAGGATTGATTTTCCAGGGCTTCATTCAAGGCTTAGGATCAACTCAAGAATGCAAAATGACCAAATGATAGGTAGAATTTTACATTTTTACACCTTAAATACGGGGTTAGGTCAATATAACTCATCACAGAACCAAAGGACAAAACATCAATGATCAGAATCCAGATCAAAAGTAAAGCACAATCAAAGATTCAAAATGCTTACAAGAGAATCAAGCTTCAAATCACCCAACTACCATGTCAATCAAGGTTAAAGAATCAATGGTTCAGATCAGCCAGTCAAAGATCGATGGTCATGATCAAATCAAACTTCAAATTCCAATATAGAATCTTGATTTACCCCAAACCTAACCATGGTTCACAAAAGTACTCATCGTCGTGTCACTACATCAAGAAACCTAACCAAGGTTAGATAAAAATTTACACCAAAAACACAATGAGGGTCGAATCATCGGGAAGGGGGACTGAGTCCCATTCAAATTTTATCATTGAGTTGAACTTATCTAAGGTCCAGATAATAATCTAATTTATGACACAAAATATACAAAGGATCCTCGAAAAATAATATCTGCAATGATGAGTTTAAAGGGGTCATAATGATAATGTGTATGCCAAGTAAATCAAAAGGGTCCGGATTAATCAAATGATTAATATTTAATATCCCTCAACCATGGTCAAAAATAATATATGTCAAAGGTAAGAATCAAAGGGGTCAAACCACATGGCCAAGAAAGAAAAAATTATTATCAAAGTATTTACACCATTGACCTTAGTCTATGCCTTTGACTACAAAGGTGGTCATTTTTAAATAAAAGGACCCCATACTTATCCAAGTAAGTAAATGCCAAGAAGGTCAACATCACTATTACCTTATATTTCCATGCTAAGTGTGAATAATTTTTGCTAAGTGTTGGAGACCAAAGGCATTATTTTTCTTGGAAGGAGTGTATTTTTGCATGTTATCACAATAAGAAAAACATAGAGAAGAAAAAATATCGTTGCAAGTGGATGTCACATCAAATTACTATAGGACAAAATTATTGGCATGCACCATGGATTAGACTTGCACATCAAGAAATGGATAAAATTAGCTAAAGTATTCACCCAAATTATTTATGGTATTAGAATAAAAAGTCAAAAGTCAACTACACACTTTGACTAAAGTGTATTTTTGGAATTAAAGGCTATTTTTGCCTCATTGTAAACAACATGTTTATTTTATTCCTTTATTTATTCATGATAAAGGCTAAAATTAGCATGCATGGGTGAGTTCAAATTGCAGCCTATTTTTAGGAGGGTTGGGTGAATAATTTTTCTATATATTGTGTGCATTGAGCAAACACAAGGGGGAATAAAAAGGAGGACTTTTGGATGTATGAGAGTCTTTGAAGCAATTTTTGCCATTTTTTCCCTTGAATGAGAACCAATTATTGCCTTTCCAATTATTTACAAGTGGTGTGTATATTTTATTAACTCTTGTGAATGTTAATTCCTAAATTAATTAGCTTACCTTGCTGCAAATTTGGTGTTTTTTACATAGTCTTAGTGTGCATGTTAGCTTGTTGTGTTGTTGTGATTTATCCCTCAAACACATAAGTTTTTCCTTAGGATTTAGCTGAAACCCATTGGTTCGTGCTTCATTAATTTGTTTCTCAATATATTGTGCATGTTCTTAGTCAAATCCCTCAATAATTTTGGTGTATCACCTCATTTTAAATTTCAGTTACAACCATATTTTTACCCTTAAAACCCCAAAAAAATTAGTTTAGGATACATCAATAAGGAACCGACCTTGTAATCCCGAGAGACTCACCTCAACATAGGGATACCCACAACCTTGAGGTGTTTCCATTGTATCTGAGAAGTGAGGGAAGAAAAATTTAGAACACCTATTGTTATCCCTCAATCAGGTGCACTTTTGAGAGATAATATTTTTTGGCATGCCCGATGGGACATGAATCAGATTTGACATCAAAAATTTATAGTAGATTTTAGCAAAGAAAACAACACTTTTGGAAGGAAAAGCTAGACATCCATTGAAAATCAAAATAAAATTATTTGGTGACTCGTAAGGCTGATTTCAGACCATTTTTGTAGCATGTTCCATGCCTAAGGTGACTACAAGATCAATGGTAAGAGGACTTCCTCATAATTTTGTTTCTTTTCCTTTAAATTCAACAAGAAGAAGAAGAGTTGGCAATACCTTACCCTATAATAGGCTTGGTTTTGAAACCCTCCTCCCCTTGCTTCACCATGTATCAATCTTGTTGTTTAAATCCCAGTGATTCCAATGGCTCATCAACAACCACCACAACCACCTAGAAATTTTGTACCTTTTAATAATGGAAGCCCCTTAGTAATTCTTATTTATCATGACATACTTGTTTGCTTACCTTAAAAGGTTTACCCTCATTTATTGGTGAAAATCATGTTACCCCTGTTGAAGCATATTAAAGACATTGCTAACCCTTTGTTTTAGTTCATAATATTACTCATGAAGATGTAGCTTTAAGACTTTTAGTTGCATCATTTAAAGGACAAGCCTTGTAATGGTATAGAACTTTACTAGTAGGGACTATAACAACTTGGGATGAATTGGGAGATCAATTACATAAATAATTTCAAGATAATTTGATCATTTATCTCTCATAGAATAATTTTCTACAATTAAAGAGCTCCTCATGAATTTATGGCTAGTTTTAACATCATATTTACAAGAACATGGGAAATAATTTAGCCACCATTGTTAAGCCTCAAGTTGATCATGCATTTTTATACTATCTTAGAGCCTTAAAAAAGTGATATTGCAGCCATGATACAATCCATGGGAGGAACTACACTTCTACAACTTATGATATTGTATTAGAGATGAAAACAACCTTATTCAAGATGGTAAATTAGCTCCCAAGGCCCTTATGCCTATTATAGTAGATTTGGCACCTATTCCACAACCTATTACCATAATAGAGCCTATTGTTACAACACCTCAAGATGATATTTAAGGCCTTGCAGACCATGGGAAATAAGTTAACATCAATTGAGAATAAATTGGCTCAACCTAGTAGACCTTATCAAGCACCTTATCAGTAAAATAGGCAGCCATACCAAAAAATAGAATTATAGGCAGCCTTATCAACAAAGAAAATTGATCCTAAAGTTGCTAGCACATCTAGTGCCCTTGTACTAGTTAACATGGCTTCAGAAAGAGTGGTGTTCACCTTGCAATCAACCTCATCCAACTGTTAATTTCCAAATGCATTCTTGAATTTGAGCCTTGTTGCACAACCTCAATCTGAAACATTATTCATGCCTCAAATGGAGGGTGGGTAGTAAGATGCTCAGTCAAAAACCACCTAAACAAAACTTAGTTAGTTTTGGAGAGGAAGATTTTATTGTGTTATAACTAGGTCTTAAAAAAGGCTCAAGATGAAGAAAAACAATAAAAAGGACTTATTTTACCTATATATTATTAAAAAAAAACAAACAAGTCTTATTTCACTCTAAAAAAACAAGTATTTCAGCTCCTAAAGAGAAAAAAATAATATTTACAACTGATCCTAGATGATTATTCATACCTCATATTTCTAAAGTTGTAGAAGCAGAATCAATTTTTGCTAAAGCTTATTCTAAAACTATTGCAGACTTCATTTAATGTTGTTGAGGTTATGAAAAAGCATAATATCAGTATTTCATTATGGGATGCTTTGAGTATTCAAGAAAACAATATTTACTTTCTCATGAGCTTGCTAAGTTGTAGATTTCTTCAAAACCAACAGAGAAAGAAGCTCAGAAAGTTGATATGGTTCTTAGTATAATTGAGAAAGATCATATGAAAGAGGTTAAGTGGATGGATGGTAAAAAAGTTGAATGCACATGATATTAAAAAACCACCACTTTTTTATCTTTCTCTTATTATTGGTGATCATTTAGTTCACAACTGTATGGTTGATGAAGTGGTGAAAGAAAACAAATTCATGCCTAAAGCAATTGCAATAAAAATTTGGGCCTACATAGTATGAACCAAAAAAAAAAGAGTGTATTGCAGCTTGATGGGACAACAACCAACATAGTTGGTATCATTAAAAATTTGGAGGTAACATTACATGCTTGTCCCAATGTTTCAATTTTACAAGATGTAACTATTGTAGATCTACCTCCCTATTTTTCTTTTTTATCAAGAGATTTTACAAAAAAATAGGTGGTTATCTTTCTTTGGATTGGTCATTTTTTTCTTCACTATGAGGTATGGAACTAAAGTTACAGTAAATTTAGAACCTCTAGCTAGATTCACATTGAGCCTCATGTTTCAAATGTTGTTGCAAAAATTATGCAACCATAGATCAAACTGATTTTGATGTTATAACACAAATTTTACATTAGATGGTGTTTCTAACTTGTTTATGGATGAAAAAATTCAAGAAGAACACACTTATGATCCTTACAAAGAAGTGGAAGAAGGATTATTTGGTGTTTATTATCTTCATGAGGAAGAAACACCTATTCCTTTGTTGTCCAAAATAGAAAATATATGATGAAGGCATATGGAAACTTCATTTTGATGGAGAAAAGAACAAGAAAGGACAAGGTGTAGGTATGATGTTGACTTCCCCTTCAAATCAGAGGTATTTTTCAGCTCTAAGTCTCTGTAATTTTCATGTACTTGTAATGTAGTTGAATATGAAAGCATTGATTCATGGCCTACAATGGGCTAGAAAAGAGAGGAATCAACATGTTACAAGTGTATGGTGATTCTGAATTAGTTATAAACCAAGTTAAGAACTATAATGTTTGTAAGAATTCATTGTTGAAATCTTACAAAGCATAGAGTTTCAGATTTGATGGATGATTTTCAAAGATTTTAATATTCAATCAGTCCCAAAGAGCTGAAAATAAACATGCAGATAGACTTGCAGTAGTTGGAGCTAGCTTTGAAGTGCTAGAACAAATTGAAAATGAAAAATACAAGCCACATATAAAGTTGATAATCAGACCTTTCAATGCTGATAATGAAGAAAATTGGAAAGTTTTGAAGATGACAAACAAATTTGTAGATTTTGTAGCAAGAAGCTTTGAATTTTCTATAGTTAATCAAGAAAAATTACAGCACCAATATGGTGACCAGATTGTATAATTAAAGAAAAAAATTACCTCAAGGACTTGTCACTTTAGAGGATATTTTTCAGTTCAGATGATCAGCTTAGAAAAGACAAAGGAAATATCTCAACACATGTTGATAATTATGAAGAGATATTAGTTGATGAAGGTAAAAATTTACAGATTGGAAAGGTATGTTCCTTAGCTGAAAAATAGTCTTTTATCAATTTATGCAAAGAATTAAAAGATTTTTTTCTTGGAAATACCAAGATCTTAAAGGTTTTGATCCTAGTTTGGCACAACATACTATAGAATTACAACCAAATTCAAAACTAGTAAGGCAGAAGCAAAGGCCTATAAATCCCAAGATTGAAGCCATTAATGAGAAAAGAGTTTTCTAAGTTGATTGAATCAGGTATTATTTTTCATTAAGCATTCAAGTTGGGTAGCCAATCTTGTGCCTATTTGAAAAAAAGAATGGTGAAATCGGTTGTGTGTGGATTTTAGAGATCTTAATAAAGCTTCATTAAAAGATCATTATCTGTTGCCCAATATGGATCAATATTTTAAGAACAAGTTTTAGGTTCAGATAGGTTATCCTTATTAGATGGTTATAGTGGATATAATCAGATTCTTGTGTGTATGATGAAGATAGATACAAAACAACCTTCACCACAAAGTGGGGTACTTATGCTTATAAAAGAATGCCTTTTGGACTTTCTAATGTTGGTGCAACATTTCAACATGCAATGGATATGGATTTTCATAGCCTCTTGAATAAATGCATATTGGTTTATTTAGATGATGTTACTATATTTTCAAAGAATTTTGATGATCATCTTATGCATTTAAGGAAGACTTTTCAGCTTTGTAGGTAGTTTGGAATCTCATTGAATCCCAAAAAGTCCATTTTTTCAGTGCATGAAGGTAAATTACTTGGACATATTGTTTCTAAGTAGGGCTTAGCTATTGATCCTTTTAAAATTGATGAAATTTGCATTTGTCCCTACCTCATCATAAGAAGGCATTACAAATTTTTCTTGGAAAAATCAACTTTGTTAGAAGATTTGTTCCATATTTTACAGCATTGGTTAAACCATTAACAACTATGCTAAAGAAAGGAAAATTTCTCTTGGACCATGAAGGAAGAAAAGGATTTGAGGCTATTAAATCAGCTATTTCACAAGCTCCTACTTTGGAAAATCCCAATTTTGATAAGGATTTCATGATGTATGCACTTGCAGGAGCTGAAACCATTTCAACCATATTAACTCAGGTTAATGATGAGAATATAAAACAACCCATTACTTTCTTTGGGAAGAGTTTTACATGACTACGAGACAAGGTACACTTTTCTTGAAAAATAAGTACTTGTTGTAGTTAGAGGATTAAAGAACTTCAAGTACATGCTTTCAAATAATAAGATTCATGTTCTAGTTTCTCACCCAAGTGTTAAAGCATTCTGTTGAACAAGGAATTGAATGAGAAATGAGCAGGTTGGATTACAAAAGGTTATGGAGTATGATGTTGATATCCATGTTGCTAAAAATATATATGAGGAAAAGGATTATGTGAACATTTGATTGCTGATATGGAAAAAAAATAGATATAGCTCTAATTCATTACAACATTACAACATGTTGTAGTTTCATACCAATAACCTGAAATTTTATTACAACCTAAAAATCAGCAACAAAACTCAATCCAGAGGTTCAGGATCAAGTTGGATGACTGATTTGATCAATTACTTGCAGCATGGTACTTATCCAAGGTATGGACAAGAAAAAATGAAGGTATTTTAGATTATAAGCCATACCTTATGCTTTTATTGATGGTGTGTTGTTTAAAAAAGATATCAATGGAGTTTTTTTGTGTTGTGTTGATTATGATAGAGTGCAACAATTACTCTCTGAATTTCATGAAGGACCTATAGGAGGTCACTTCTCAAGCACGTACTACAACTCTTAAAATTATGAAAGTTGGTTATTGTTGGCCTAACATATTCAAGGACTATTTGAATGGATTAAAAAGTGTAAGAAGTGTGCATTCTTTGTTGGAAAAGAAATGATTAGCTTTGCTTCCCTTGCAAGCCTATTTAGTGGATCAACCATTCATGTAGTGGGGTCTTGACTTCATTGGCATGATAAATCCTCCTTCATCACAAGGACACAAGTGGATCTTGACTTGCCACATATTATTTTACTCGTTGGACTGAAGTAGTGGATTTGAAAGAAGCAATGAAACTTCAATCTTATCATTTTATGAAGGTATAGTTTGTAGATTTGGTGTTCCAGCTACTATCATTTCAGATAATGCCTTAGCTTTTCTTGGTGAAAAAGTAACAGATGGGTTGTTTAAACATGGTATTTATCTGAGTACTTCATCTAATTATTACCCACAAGGTAATGGATTAGCTGAAAGTACTAATAAAAATATGCTCAAGATTATCAGAAGAACACTCAAGGAAACCAAAGAGCTTGGTATCTGATGTTAAATTCAACACTTTGGGATGATAGAGTGACTCCTAAAAGATCAGTTGTAACTCACCATACAAGCTTGTTTATGGTCGTGAGGCAAGAATGCCTATTTCAATTGAGTTACCCGCATTGGATTTATTACATCAGATGGAATTACTTGAGAATGAACCAATGCAAGTTCGTTATGTAGAACTTATGGAACTGCAAGAGCTAAGAGATCAAGCTCACTTGAACATGGAGAAGAATAAAAACAGATCAAGAGCACGTTTGATAAAAAGGCTAAGTTCAAAATTTTTAATGAAGGAGACATTGTGCTGAAATGGGATGCTGATAGAGAGAAAAGCCAGAAACCACACAAAGTTTGATACAAATATGGAGTGGTCCTTACATGATTTCATCTTGTAAAAGAGCACAATGCATTTCAACTTTCAAGGTTGAATGGAGAGGAACTTCCCATTCTGTGAATGGTATGTTTCTCAAACATATTATTGAAAATATTATAAGTGTTGGTTAGAGTAGGATTTCCCTTTCAATAAGTGCAGTTCATGCACATTACATAGCTTTCAATTTCAATAAGTGCATTTATGCACATGATCTAGTTTACCAGATCCTTTCCCAACTTTAGTTTTTTTTTTCAGAAAGGTCATTTTTTCAAAAAGGAAGATTTTGGTTATATGCTTTTGACTCCATGCCCAATGGACAAGAGCAAGGCACGGTCTTAAAGCTAGTAGGAAGTTTTTCCCATAGGATTGCAGAAATGTTGACAATTTTTGCACTTGTGCAAAAATGGGCAACTCAAAACTTCATTTCAGATGGAAGGAATTGATGTGATGGACCTAACTAAGGGGAAGACATATAGTTTCTTAAAGTTTTAAGTTGCAGTAAGTAAATTAACAAAGAAAAATGTAGTTATGTGTGTTGTTGTAGAATGCAACACCTCACATGTATGTTGCCATTCCATGTTCATCTTCATCAAGGAAACACAAAATCCCCAAAGGAACTAATGTAAAACCTTGATAAAGGTGGAAACAATCATAGACATGTGGGATGTTAACTCTCAAAACAACAAACATAGTTGTTGTTTACATGGTTAAAGGTACATTATAAGTTACAAGTACATTAATTTCATTATTTCTTTATGTTTGAATGATATTAATTATGTTTTGAGTTATTTAGTTCATTCCACAATTATCATTTACAGTAATCAAATGCAAAAGGAAATAGACAACTCAATTACATAATTTAATTTCATTTATTCATAAAGAGATACAAATTCAATTTTCCCACACAAGCCATGGGATGTAACTTATGATTATTAAAGTAAAAGATACATGTACACAAAGCTAAAAGAAAATGAATATAGAAGAAACCCATCATTTCCTTTGGGTTTCTCTTGGTCTTTATTCATTCAACTTTAGCTTCTTTACCTTCATCTTCTCTCTCACATCATTCCATTACATCATGGTACCTGAAAAAAAAAGAGAAATTTTCCATTTTGAGCTCAGGGTTTAATCTTGTATTCTTGTGCTATCTAGCTTTCATGAAAAAATTCTCCTAAAAATCAAGAGGCATAAGGTACATAAAAGATGATATAGAAATGAGAAAGTACTATCTTGCAGAAGCACATGTGATTCTCAGAATCATGATAAGAAAAAAAAGAAAAAGAAAGTCATTATGGAATACAAGAGAGGATAAATCCAATTGTTTTCCTAACTATTTTTTTAAGTGTGTAGGTACAAGTTGCATCAAAAGAGAACAAAATTCATGATAACACATAGTCTACAAGATGAATCAACCATTTCATAAATTTCATAATGATCAAGTATAACCAAATTAAAATATAACATAAGGTTCATATATAATATTAAAGCTCACATGATAAAAGTACAATAACAATTTTGAAAAGAGAGTCAAGAAAGTTCACAAAAGAAGGTACAAGAGCTTCCAGAATACACAATTGCTTTGTCATTTTTTGAGTTTCAGAAATAAAGACTACAAGTTATGATGTAGTTTCAAGTACATGATTTAGATACAAGTTTGCAGACTAAAGAGATGCAAATGAAGTCACATGTTTAATATTTTCAACTCAAGTACTTATACAGATTCAAGAACATTAAATATTATAGCCACCAGTATGTAAGAATAAAGATTAAAACTACAAATTCAAATAATACTTGTATCAATGAAAGAATGTAACAAGAACACAAACAAATGCATCCAACTCTATATACAAATTTGAGGAATGGATTGAAAGAAGTCCAAGATCAAATACATTTACCCCATGAGTTTGTATTCAAATAAATCAGAGAAGCATCCTACATGAAGGAATTCAAATTGTTTCAGTATGAAATTAAAGTATGCAATAATAAAAAAAAAATACTCAGGACACTCAACCATCATCATTACATATCTTCAATTTCAAGAAATAAGAAACATATTTTGCCATACATGGTAATGATTCACAAGCTCAAAAGGAACTTTATGCAAAATAATAAATGCATGTCACAAAGGAGAGTGTTGCAAGGATTGCATGAACATATTTTACTATCAAGTATTGAAGAGTTCATACTAAAGGCAGTTATTAAATGATAGTATCTCATCAAGCATATGATCAAACTTCAAGTATTCAGACATCTCGAATATAGCATACATTAAGAATCAAACACAATGATGATATAAGCAAAACATCAAAAATCCAATTATTTTAATACATCATAGGTGCATCTGGATGATAGGGTGTATAAGAGAGAGATGTAAAAAAAAGATGGTACAAAAAGATACAGTCTTCAAGAAAGAATTATGAAACAATATTGTAGTTTCCATTTCCATAGTTTTACTTCCATTTCCAATGTCAAAGTACATAGTCATCTTCACAACAGTGAAAAATATATTTGCATCAGGTTTTAAAATTCTAGACTAAAGATTTAATTTTTATCTTATCTAAAAGTGATTAGCAAACAAATTTACAACTTTCCAATTACAAGTGTTGCAGATGGAGGCAGAAATATAACAAGAAAAGAATAGGCAATAAATAGAGTAAAAATATCTTCATGCCAACATGCAAGAGAGGACTCAAAAATACAAAAGTTTGGTTTTATAAATAATGAGCTTCAAATGCATTCACAAGTTTAAACTTTAACCAAGTGCCTCAGGAAAAATCTGATGTTAAATTTAGATATGTTAACCTTTGGGAAATTTAAGATATGCTAAAACCAAAATAATAAGAGAGCTCCATATAGGTACTAAAACTTGTGACAAATTGTTCATGAAAGGAAGAGCATTAATGATAAGCCATATAGATTTTCATCAAAGTACAAGAGAGCCACAATATTCAAATTTGGAGACAAAGTTAGCACACAGCGAGGAGCTTGTTATCAAACTCAATGAAATATAAAAATGAAAGTTAGAAATTTTTCAAAAGATTATGCATCAATAGTTAAGAATATTATGGGAAAGATAAGAATTGATTATGAGTCCTAAAGAAAAAGATCAGATAGAAGTTTACTTAAACCCAAATTTGGGAGATTCATAAAATCACAACCCAAAACATATTTTAAATGAAAAATCTTGTATCGAATGAGGAAAACACAAGTGAAAAATTATATTAAAAGTAAAATTCAAGAAAATGTACATGCCAGAATATGAAAACAGAACAATTTTAAGAGGCAGTTTCAAAGCATGAGCTCACAATACATAATAAAACCAGAAAGCTCTGTAAAAGTATAAAGCCAAATCAAAATCATCACAAGTAAAAAAAATTCTAGAATCAAAGGTTTAATTAAAATATGAGGTTACAGAACTCCCAAAATTTATTCACCAGGCCACCAAGTAAAACAAAACCAAAATACTAAGCAAATATGGGTATTGACATATATGAACATATATCCATGATTAAACAATCTAATGTCGTCTATGAGTTGAAATAATATGAATACCCATTACCATTTTTGAAATCAGAATCTTCAAACTTTCAAAACAATTTCCATAAAGCTTGAAGTTAAATGTCCATTCAAAAATTTCAAGCTCAAAGTATACAAAGAGCCAATATAAAGCTTCAAAACTATGTAGAAATACCAAAAGTGATGAAATCTAGAGCTAAAATGTGAGAACAGGAATACCCATATCTGGGTTTTCTAAAATGAATTTATGAATAAGATTTTATAAATTATGCAAAAAGTACAAATAAAGAAAATCATCCACTTTCTTCTGTGGTCATCACTAATATTTCAAGGGGTTATGGTAAGAACTTAGACAGATACAAGAACTCACCATTTTGGATGAGACATTTGAAACCCTCGAAGGGTTGAAGAACATAGATAAATGCTAAGCACCCATAATATTATTTAAGCTCATTAAAGTTTCGCTGAATCAAAGAAACACAAAAACCAAACAAAGTTTCATCATTATAGATATAAAACCAAAGAATAGAAGAAACTTCCAAAACAGAGATAGTACAAGTAAAGGAACCAGAGATCACCTCCTCAACAATAATGGCGACCATTTAAGTGATAAATAATAGGTATTTTGAACAGGAGAAACTAGCAGAAGTTAAAATTCTAAAACCATGGTGGCATCCTTCAAATATTCCAGGAAAAAAAAGAAGAAATGGCCATAAGATTTTCATAGAATCCTTCTCAGCAAGCTCAAAACTCTTGACAATGGCAACCTGGATCGAATTTTCTAGGACTTTGCCAGCCTTGGGCTCAACTAATGTACAATGACCAAATGATAGGTTAAATTTATATTTTGATATGTGAACCAGGGGTTAGGTCAATCTAACTCATCATCACATAACTAAAGGACAATGATCAACGATCCAGATGAGAAAGTACAAGATCAACAATTAAAAATCCTAACCCACCACCCAACTACCATGTCAATCAAGGTTAAAGAATTGTTGGTTCATTTTATCCAGTACAAAGATCGATGGTCATGATCAAATCACCAACTTCCAATATAGACTCATGAGTTATGCTAAACCTAACCATGGTTTGTAGAAATTACCAATGTGTCACTAGATCATGAAACCCTAACTAGGGTTAGATCAAAATTTCCACTGACAACACAATGAGGGTCAAATCATCGTGAAGGGGGACCAAGTCCCATTCAAATTTTATCATTGCATTGACCTTATCTAAGGTTCAAATAATAATCTCATTGATGCCACAAAATATATAAAGGAGCCCTGACTGACAAATAGTATGTGCAATGATGAGTTTAAAGGGGTCAATGATAAATTATAAGTAAAGAAAAAAGGGCCAAATTAATCAAATGATTAATATTTGATATCCCTCAACTATGTTCAACAAATAATATATGCCAAAGGTTAGAATCAAAGGAGGGCAACCACAATGGCCTAGAAAGGATTTGATTATTATCTAAAAATTGATTAATCCCATTTGATAATTTTTAATCAAGGATCCCTTTCTTAAGGTAAGTATACAAGAAGGTCAACATCATTGTTACCTTATATTTCCCAAAAGGGATTAATTATTTGTAAAGAAGATAAATTATTATTTTGCACATGTTCATAGGTGGTCCCCACCTGGGTGAATAATTTTTCTAAGTGTTGGAGACCAAAGGCATTATTTTTCTTGCAGAGGAGTGTATTTTTGCATGTTATCACAAGAAGAAAAAATATAGAAGAACAAAATTATCGTTGCAAGATGTCACATTAGCACTACATGACATAATTATTTGCATGCACCATGGAGTAGACCTGCACATCAACCAAGGGCTAAAATTAGCTAAAGTATTCACCCAAATTATTTATTGTAATAGAATTAAAGCAATAAACTACACTTTGACTAAAGTGTATTTTTGGAACTAAAGGCTATTATTGCCTCATTATAAATAACATGTTTATTTTATTCCTTTATTTATTCATGATAAAGGCTAAAATTAACATGCATGGGCGAGTTCAGATTACAACCTATTTTTGGAGGGTTGGGTGAATAATTTTCTATATATTATGTGCATTGACAAAGCACAAAGAGGAATTTTTGGATGTAGGAGTGCTGAAGCAATTTTTGGCAAGTTTTTCCCTTGAATGAGAACTTGTTATTGCCTTTCTAATTATTTGCAGTGGTGTGTATATTTTTATTAACTCTTTTGAATGTTAATTCCTTGAATTAATTATCTTACCTTGTTGTAAATTTGGTGTTTTATGCATAGTCTTAGTGTGCATGTTAGTTGTTGTGTTGTTGTGATTTATCCCTCAACACATAAGTGTTTTCCTTAAGATTTAGATGAAACCCATTAGTTCATGTTCCTGTAATTTGATCTCAATATATTGTGCATGTACTCAATCAAATCCCTCAATAGTTTTGGTGTATCACCCAATTTTAATTTTTAGTTACAACCATTGTTTTACCCTCAAAACCCCAAAATATTAGTTTAGGATACATCAATAATGAACCGGCCTTGTAATCCTAGACACTCACCTCAACATAGGGATACCCACATCCCGAGGTATTTCCATTGTATCTATAGAAGTGAGGGAAGAGCAAGATTAGAAACCTTGTTGTTATCCCTCAATCATGGTGCACTTATGAGAGATAATAGCTTAGTCTTAATAGTTGTTGGACTTTCCATAAACCTATCCACCAAAAATATCATGTTAAAATGGTAATCCAATATAAAACATAAAAATAATTCAATCATATCTTCAAAACCATGTAGTAGATGGGATTTCAATATGTTATTTGGAATAAAGATGATTTAGATCTTTCATTCTATATATGGAGAAGATGCCCCTTTTCTAGAGAGTTTAGACTCCAAATTCATGGGATGTAACATGAGGAAATTCCTAAATCATAAGTGGTACCTCATTGGAAACAAAACATCTAATTATTCCAAAACCATGTCAAATATTCATGTGCCAAAAGTGTACTCTTTTACCACTATTTTTGTTGTGGAAAGAGTGCCATAAATTATGGATAATTTTTTTTTTGAATACCATAGGTCATAGGTTTTTTTGGAAGGTGAAACTAATAAATCGTGAAGACATTGAGATGATTTTAGAAACTTTCCATGGGTGGGAGCTAGATGTAGAGCCATCGGCTCTTGTGCAAGGTGGGTTATCTGCAATGATTGAGGTAGACCAGGGGTTGGATTTTGGGCCGTGTGAAAAGATCTCCTAGACAAATCACATATTTGGAGCCCTCAAAGAGGAATCTCTTCTCCACTTTTCTCTCTTTGGTATGGATGTTCCCCTTCTCTTTTTGTTCCAAATGCAATGGTGAATAGAGATAAGAAAAGATAGCCATGATAGGTAGGTTTGTTAATGCCCATCCCAACATCAATTTGTTTAGAGTTCGGGATTAAATAAAATATAATCTTGTGGGAAATTTGGATATTATGGCCCTATCGAAATGGCTCTTTTTGTTTCTATTTTTTTCTATAAGAGGATTCCTCAAGGTTCTTAAGGGGGTCTTTTTTTTGGAAAGAAAATATTGTTTCTCTTCAAATGGTGGCTATCTATCTTTCAAGAGGATTTTGAACCTTCAACTTCCCATGTTTGGGTTAGGCTTCCAACCATACCTTTAGAGTTCTAAGAAATGGATGTTCTATTGGGTATAGCTAAGGTGTTGGGTAAGTTCCTTGATTTGATACCACTACCATGGTCTAAACCAAAATGATTTTTGCAAGACTTGACATCAATCCTAATATAGGAACAACTCTCCCTCATTCCATTTGTCTCATCCCAAAGCATGGGGTTTGGAGAAAAATATTTAATTTGAAGGTTCCCTTATTTTTGTGAGAAATTTAGAACAATCGGCCACGAACCTAGTGGTTTTGTGATTCATGTGCAAGTTTAAAAGAATAAGGAACACACATATTAAGCCTTGGAAAGAGTGGGGACTTCATAGACCTCTCTACTGCAACATCTAGTTGATGTGGCTATAATGCCCATGTTTTGACAGATCAAGACTATATTGTAACCCTATCAGAGCTCGAGGGGAAGATCAATGCATTGGATGGGATGGGCTCTCGCCCCGTGGATGAGGCTAGGCATATGGACCTCCTAGATTGGGTTGTTAAACCTATAAAAATCATAAGACTTCTCTTGTTAGAGGCATGGGGGTTCACTTAGTAAAAGTATGGTATAACACGTGCGCTCAAATGGTATTAAAGAATACCCTTTATTCTAGTTTTACCTCTAATTATTTGATAATACCCTCCTATTATATTATTGATGAAAATACCCCTATTTTTTCCATATACCTTACTTACCGATTTTCAATTACAATTTTATTTTCCCCTTTATATTTCTACCCTAATATATTAAACAAAAATATATCACAATTCTCACTCAATTTTTTTAATATGTATTTCCTCTCGAAAGATAATTTTAAGCCAATGAAGATCTATTATCAATCACCTTATAAATGTTAAGCTTAATCATTTATCAATAGTTCTTCAACTAATTAACATGGTGAAATAATATCACTTGTGTTGAAAAGCATACTCAATCCTAGTTTTCTACCATCTTATTATTTCTTAGTTAAGAATCTCTTAATTCAAATTTATTTATTAAAAAAGTGATTATAATTTAATTTATGAACACACTCCTTTTGTAATTTTAAGGTATTTACTTTTAAAAACTAGGGTTCAAATGTTTTAGTTTTATATTAAAATTAAACTTCTCTTTCCCGATTCAAAATATTAATAAATTAAACCCTTTTACCCCCTCATGCCTACCGATATATTGAATTTTATTTTATTAATTTTAATTACCTAATTATGAACCCACATGTTAGGATATTTCTAGCTAATGAACCCCTCGTGGTTAGAGGTTGTTTACATTTTAGAGGAGACTAAGTGGCCAAAACTCTTTAGCACACTAACGCCTCTAAGGAGCTATTACTTCGCAATAGGGGATCAAGCAAGTTGAAGGAAAATAGTTTGAGAATGTTAAAGGCATGGTGGTTAAGGTTAGTTTGGGATCAAACAATTTGATTTTCCTAACCCTAGGAATGCAAAAATTGTATTCGTGTGGCTATCGATGAGAAGCGAGGATGGTCTTGTTGAAGGTTAAAGGAGGTAAAGAACTATGAAAAAGAGTGTATCCTCGCAACCCTTTCATATTTAAGGTTTGAATATTTGGGAGGGACTATAGTATATGAAGTATGTCAAGTGTGACGTATTGTGTTGAGGAAAAGAGTGTAAAGGAAATTAGGAAAATGAGAAAGAAGGTTGGAATGAAGTTGAAACCAGAAAATTTAAACACAATAGAGTGAGCCAATGAGTGATAGAGTAACTAGGATCAATTCTAGGGTGTGTGATTTAATGCTCTTTTTTGGTTTTCAAGGTTTTGGGAGACTTTTGATACCATAATTATTTACCTAATAAAAAAATCATGAAGACATATGCTTGAGAACATTTAGGTGGCATGGTTACTTCCACGTGCTAGTAATAATTATATAATATTATTTAAATAACTATTGAATAACTAAACCTTATCTCTATTAAAATAAATAGTAATTAAATAATTATATATTAATATTAATAACACATGATTTACAACATATAATTAGACCCAAAAAAATTAATATAAAAGTAATTATTAATATTTTAAAAATTTTAATATTAACTACATATGAAAAAATAATCAAATTAGAAGTATATAATAAATACACATAAAATAAAAAGGTTGAAAATAAATAAGAGAATATTAATTTTGGAATTATTAGTGGACTAGACCTCAAGACATTCCACAATAACTATTCTTATTAGGTGGTAATTATATTATTGATTTTTGTGATATTTATAGGGGCTAAAAAGCCACTTACACTTATGTGATACCTATATTCTCTAGAAAAAAATGCATCAACATATGGAAGTGGGACAAACCATGGAACCACCTCTCCAAGTCGAGGGCTAGAATAGAATCCTTGTGCATTGTATTTACATTGTTGAGGAAGGGACAAGGAATCACATAGATTTCTAATTATGCCTGTGTTTTTTCGCTTTACATCTTCACCCATCTCTAAACGTTCGAAGATTGAGTTGACTAGTTTAAGTGCTTGGGATTCAAACTGCAACAATCCAAGGATATTGTTATAATTATTTCCATTTCGACCAAAGGAAAAGTCATTCCTATGAAAATTGTGTCTTCGATTGACAATCCCACTAATATTATTATTGTTAAGTCACAAAAATCAGAGGATAAAGAGGAGGTCAAACCCTCAAAGCTAGCTCACCACCAAATGTGGGTTTGAGTTGTCGTCAATGCATTTGGGTTTTGTAGGGAAAGTGCAACATTTAGTATTCACCCTTCATTTTTTAGCTGTAAATTTAAGCAAAAAATGAGTTTTTTATTCGTTCGGGGGGTTGATTTCGTTGTCGTGACTATTGTTTTCAGATCCAAAGTAGAAAGGTTCAACAAGTACCACCAAAAAAATATCCATGTGGAAATATGAAAAGAGTGCATGGTATCCTTACAACCTTATCATATTTAAGGTTTTGAATTTTTGGGAGGGACTACTATATAGGAAGTATGTCATAGTGACGTATGGTGTTGAGGAAAAAATGTAAAGGAAAGCAAGGGAAATGAGGAAGAAGGTTGGAATAAACTTCAAACTAGAAAATTTAAACATAATAGAGTAAGACAATAGATTGATAGAGTAATTAGGAGTGACAATTGGGGTCTCCTGAAGGTTGGCTATGTTGATATCCATTGACTAATTTTTGACTTGTTTATTCATGGATATCTTAGGGGTTTTTACGCTCACTTGTTCATTTGTATGTTAGATTAAGATGACTTGATCTAGCTCAAAGTTTGATGGTTATGTGCTTTAATGCTCTTTTTTTTTTTGTTTTCAAGGTGTGGAGCCTTTCAAAACCATCACTATTTACTTAATCAAAAAAATCATAGAGACATAAGCTTGAGAGTAGTTAGGTGGCATTGTTACTTATGTACATGCTAGTAATAATTATATAATATTAAAAATAACTATTGAATAACTAAATGTTATTTGTAAGTAAGATAAATAGTAATTAAATAATTATATATTAATATTAATAACATTTACGATTTATAACATGTACAATTATACCCAAAAATTAATTTAAAAATAATTATTAAATATTTTTAAATTTTAATATTAACTATATACGAAACAATAATCAAATGAGAAGTATATAATAAATACACATAAAATAAAAGGTTGAAAATAAATAAGAGAATATTAATTTTGGAATTATTAGTTTACAACTTAAGTTTTTAACTGTATCTTTTAAATATAACTATTATTTTTTATTAGATTAGGTAATAAGCTAATTTTGAAGGGATCAAGAACCTTGTACAATTGAAAGATAAGCATCAAGGAACAAAAGAGAAACATCAAGGAACAAGACCCCACGGGCCCAAGGAGAAACAAGGGTAAGTGCATCGAAATGGGGGCCAAAAGGGGGTAAAAAAGGGAAACCTTTTTCCTGAAATTAGTGAAACCTAAACTTCATGAATAATCTAAAGCATGCCATGCTCAAGATTTGACAAAGTGATTGTTGGCAATTTTTGCACTTGTGCAGTGAAAATGGGAAACTTGAAACTTCATTATGATGTACTACATTGATGAAGTGGAACTAACTAGGGTATGCATTAAAGTTTTATTATGTTTTTCAATTGATTAGAAATTGATTAGCTACATGTAATCTGGCAGCTATGTGTGTTAGTTAATGAAAGAGGGATTCGCGAGAACTGATGTCAAAACAATGCACCACAATGAAGTTACACTCCGATGGTAACATCAAGCTCTAACACAATAAGCAAGATTCAAACAATGGAAAGAATATGAAAATAAGAAAACATGTCTACTCATCCTCATAGATCGAAAAAGGAAGTACAAATAGGGGTGTTGTGTAACCCCATACCTAAACAAGGAAAGAACATCAATGATGCCACTGACGCATATGACGTGACTGACGCATATGATGCCACTAAAGGAGGAGTTATAATTCCAAATAAGGAATGTAACTCCTATGATGCACTGATGCAAATGAAAATGACAGATTCTATGACAGAATCTGACACTTGTCATTTGAATTCCTAAGACCTATGACTCTTGCAAGGTGAGATGACTCACCAGGTGATGTGGATGATGACTAGGCATGTCACACACACCAACACCCCCTTCATTGAAGCCGAGGAAGAGGTCATGTCAGAAGTTGTAACAGTAAAAAAAGACTCCCCTAGACAACTAAGAAAGATGTGTCTATGGTCCGATAACTAAAAGCCTAATAAGGTGCCCATATACAAACAACATCTTTCTAGAAAGAAGAATAGGAGAAGAAGGAGGACTATATAGCTTGAAGAAGATAGGATGTTGCAGCAGACCTCACCCAAGAAGAAACCACAAATGAAGACATTTAACCTCGGTGAAGGGCTTGGTGAATATGTCTGCAACCCGATCATTATCTAAATGTACCGTATGTCAATGATGTTTTCATGTATCAGCTCCGTATGAAGTGCATGTGAATCTCAATGTGCTTCGCTCATCGATGCTGAACCGATTTCTACAAATCGAGATAGTGCTCATGTTGTAATAGTGGATAATGGTAGGTCGCCAAAAGTGGATGTCAAACTCGTCAAGATACCCCCGTAACCAAACAACTTTTATGGAAGCGTTAATCGATCCTCTATATTCTTCTTCTATCGATGATATGGCAATGGTGTTCATTCTTCTTCTTTGGACCAACTGATAGGACCCGAACCAAAAAGTGAAACCTAGCCGAGGTAGACTTCTAATGATCTAGATCACGGCCCAATCTGAGTCTATAAATCCAACCAAGTCAATCTCAGTCCCTCCTAAGTAATGAATACCATATGTGTGAGTGCCACGAACATAGTGAAGGATCCGCTTTACTTCTTTTAAATGTAGCTCATGAGGCTCTTCAGATAAATATGGACATAATCCCGACAACATATGATAGATCTGGTTGAGTGTGAGTAAGGTAGATCAAGCTCCCCACCAACTGCCGATAAAGGGTACCATCAACCAAGGGGGAAGAGAAATCAGAAACCAACTTGACCCCGAAAGAAAAGGAGTAGGTGAGGACTTGCAATTAGACATGTGAAACCGAGCAAGCAAATCAAGAGAGTACTTAGGCTGCGAGATCATAATTCCTGAGTCATATTGTGAAATCTGGATCCCAAGAAAGTAATGAAGCAATCCTAAGTCAGACATGGAGAAATTTTTGGCCAAGGATATCTTCACAGAATCAATGATAGAGGAAGAGCTACCCATGATAAAAAAATTCATCAACATAGAGAACAAGAATAAGCATGGAGTCATCCTACCGTAGAATATACACATTTGGGTTAGAGTGACACCGAGAGAACCTGATGCAAGTAAAAAGGAGTCCATCTTGGCATACCAAGCCCGAGGGGCTTGTTTAAGGCCATAGAGAGACTTCTTTAACTTGCAAATGAGGGATGGATCATGGACATAACCCAGAGGTTGTTCCATATAGATCTCTTCCTCTAGGTCCCCATGAAGGAAGGCACTCTTAACGTCCATCTGGTGGAATTCCCATCTATTAGCGGCAACGATGGCAAGGGTCATTCAAATGGAAGTCATCTTCACAACCAGAGAAAAGGTTTCCGAGTAATCAACCCCAACTACCTGGGAGAAACCCTTAGCTACAAGTCATGCTTTATACTTCTCGACTTCTCCATTGGCTCCATACTTTGTTTGATATATCCACCTACACCAAATGAATTTTCTTCCTTTTGGAAGAGGGGTAAGATCCCAAGTGTCATAATTTATGATTGAGGAATACTCCTCATCTATAGCAGAATCCCACTCAAGAATCCCGAAGCTTCTAGAAAGATGTGGATTAGAAGAAGAGGTAAAGGAGTGGGGTCTAATGAAACTTGAGCGCATATATATCTCATCTGAAGGATCTCTAACTAAATCTCCAGCACTCTGTAAAGTTTTCCAGCCCAAAGAGGTCCTCGAAGGTTCAAGCTCGAGTGAAAGATTCTTCACTCGAGTGAGAAGGACATAGTCCTCATCATCACACTACTGTCAGAATCAAGACTCAAAAGTTTGAGGATCGGGAGAGGAGTAGGGAGAGGAGGAACTCACTCAACAAAATCATCATCTGATGAGTCAGAATCTGAATCAGTGGGCAAAAGAACCTTAGTGGAAGTAAAATTCAAGGATGACTCATCAAACTTCACACTCCTCTATATAGAGCTCATGGGTAGTAGGGTTCAACAATTAATATCCCTTCATGCCATCAAGATACCCGACAAAGATACAAGGTTTGGATTGTGGATCCAATGCCTTGCGTTTCTTCTTGGGAATCCAAGCCATAGCCTTGGATCCAAAGACTCAAAAGTTCTCAACATTAGGCTTGTGTCCAAACCAAGCTTCAAAGGGTGTCATCCCTCTTATTTCCTTGTGTGGAACATGATTATGAATGTAACAAGCACAATTCATTGCTTCATCCCAATATTATGGAGGAAGGGACTTTGAGTGAACCATACAAGTAGCCATCTCCTTTAGAGTTTGGTTCTTTCTTTCTACAACTCCATTTTGGGAAGGGTTGTAAGCAATTGTACGCTGCAAAGAAATCCCCTCAAAAGTGTAGAAATCCTCAAACCTATTACTCACATACTCACCTCCATTTTCAGTTCAAAGAACCTTGATAGACCGTTCCGCTTGTTTCTCAGCAAGAGCCTTAAAGTTTTGAAAATGCTCAAAGACTTCAGACTTAAGCTTAAGAAAATATACCCAAGTATAACACAAAAAGTCATCAATGAAGGTTAGTATATATAGAGCTCTAGTGAAAGAAGGAGATGGAAAGGGGCCAGAAACATCACTATGAACAAGATCCAAGGGACAAGTAGCTCTCCAGATTTTCCCTTATCAAAGTTTTTTTCAGGGTGCTTTCGAGGGTGCAACCCTCACAAAGACCTTTAGAAAACTTAACTTGGGGTAACCCGTTGACCATTTCATTTTGGCTCAATTGTTCAAGGTAACGATAATTTAGATGCCCAAAATGCTCATGCCATAGCTTGCTAACCTCATTTGCATGAGTGAGCAAGGCATTGGGCATCAAATCAGAAGAGAAGTGGGAAAAGGTATACAACCGTGAATGGTGATCTACCTTTCCCTCAGCCACAGTGCAGTCAAAGTTAAGCTCATGAATGATCATCGAGTTAGGACCAAATTCCACTCACATTCCTTCACCAAGGTGGGTGATTTGGTAAACCGATAGGATATTGGTAGAGAGATTGGGAACACTCAACACTTGGTTAAATGTTCCACCTTCTATCTCTACTAATCCACTACTGGAAACCGACACATGAGTGTCATCACCCAACATGATTTGGGACATGCCACATGGTTCAATGCTAGAGAATTCAACCTCTAAAGAAGCCATGTGGTGTGAGGCACTAGAATCGATAATCCAAGTTGATGATGGAGCTGATCTAGCTACGAGGGCCTTACCTTTCTTCTTTTCATTTTTAGACTCCTTTTCTTTAGAAGACTTCCCTTCGAGCATTTTGTTTAATGGATTCAGGAACACTTATTTTATTCTTCTCAAGAAATGAGTTAAGTGATCAATTTGTTTTTGAAAACAATGATGCTCATTGTGGCCAAAATTCTTACAATAGGAGCATTTAAACTTTTCCTTCTTCGCTTTAGGCTCAGAAGTCGAAGTGTTAGTGTTGGGCTTAGTTGGGGTTGGTTGGTCTTGGTTTCTTTCTTAGGTTGGTCCTTTGTTTCTTTCTTATTTTCATTTTTCTTTCCCTTATTTGCCACAAGGGCATGTGACTTGGATTTTAGAGTCCCCATTTGAATGAGTTTGTCCTATTCTCGAATGAGTTGGGATGAAAATCGTCAAAGGAGGGAATTTTCCAAGCACTACCCAAGGCAGCTTTCGTGGCATGGAAATTTGAAATGAAGACAGATTATTCAGACCTAACTTAGAAAGAATCAACAAGATCAATTGAGAGTCTTTCTTTTCCACTTTACATTCCTTTAGAAGCAGTCTAGTGTGGACAAACTTTGAGAAGAAGGCCTGCAAGTTTTCAAAGTCACTAGGATTTAACCCTAGTAGTTCATTCTCTAACTCATGTGCTCTCATGTCATCTTGCTTCCCAAACATATCGTCGAGCGTTTTCCACGCATTAGATCGAGGAAGTTTTGATGTGGAAGAGCAAGTCGGGAGAGATGGACATACAAAGAAGACCTAAGGCTTCATCACAATGGTTGAACCACTTAGATTTTTGGGTTCATCATTAGGTTCAGTCTCTAACCCCATGGTGACATGGTATAACCCTTTACAAAACCAATATAATTTTAGATTTCCATTCGAAGAAATTAAAAGGTGTGAGCATGGGTACTTTAGAGATATCCATAATGAAGAGATAGAACCAATGAAGGAAGAAGGAAGGAGAGAGAAAGGAAACAACCACCCTAGAACAATATCACACCCCCGAGTTAGGCACTTTATAGTTTAGTGTGTTGATTACAATTAGATGTGACTGTGTGTCGAGAACTAGTCTATCACTCACCTTGCAATCAGCGTAATAACACGCAAGAGTGGAGACAACAATCAAGGTTTTTGGGTAACAGTTTCAACACCGTAAGCAAGCACAAGAACGAGTGAAAACAAGAAGGGGAAGAGAAATCCTTGTGAGAAATAATGTCTCACATCGCATGAAAGAATCCCTTTTCTGTAAGACTATGGTGGGACGCGCTCATAAGTCCACAAGCAATAAAAGGGATAGAACAAAGCTCAAGATGATTCGAAATGAGTGAATTAAGAAATATAAAGACACCCCCAGAATGCAGGCACTTTATAAAATAGTGCATTTATAAAACTAATAATCCCATCATCTAGAGTGTGAAAACATGCAACTTTGACTAAATAAGTGCTCAAAACCGAGCAATGAGTCAAAATTTATAAGAAAAACAATTCCCACAATTGATGGAAAAATGCTAATAAGCCTACAAACAGATTAAAAAAGTGCCCTAAACGCATGCAAAGGGTGTTGTATGTATGCTCGTTGGAAATGACATCAAATTTTAGATAGGGTTTGTTTTTATTGCGAGGGGGATTAGCCTCCTGCCAACCCCGGACCTCACCCTCCATCTTCGACACTCGAAGGAAGGATGAATAAAACAAGCAAAAATACCCAAAATAAATTACAAGGCCAATTAAATAAATGTTTTTAACCTCAAAAATTTTTAAAAGGAGATGATTAACCAATAATAAATTCAAAAAGGGTGGATATGAACAAGCTAGGGCAGTGTTAACCGAGATGCTCAAGAGAATGAAGCCCACGTTGTCAAGCCAAGGGTCGGTTCGTTGAGCCTCCAAGTTATGCTCAGGTGTGCATATGTAACCTCCGAGTGGAATACAGAGTCCACATGTTAAAGGGAGGTGAGTTCAAGTAAAAAGGATTCTCCACTGAGTCTACTTGCAAAATAAACCAAGCTATGGGTTGTTGGGTCACGACAGAGCATAGTTGTTGGTTGCATTGTCAAAAGAGGGGGCCATGTGTTGTGCAGAGTTTGAAATTGACTATAAGCTGCTAGGAAATTTTCCAATCCTGCAATATCAAAATGACCAATCAGAGGTGTCAAAGTGTCGCATGTAGAGATTCTATGGGCTATCAGAATATGTAACGGCCATGGGAAAGAACCTCTCACAGAAAGGTCAAAACTATCCTCTCAAGTGCCATCCACAACAAACAACGAACCAAAGGGCCAAGCAAAAATCGGGTGAGGTACAGAAAGTCAGGATGTAGGTGGATGGAATGCAATAGCAGAGAATGCATGAGGAGACGATGCCTAATCAAAATGGTCGAATGCATACAAATTCAACAATAGGAAACAACACCAAAGCTAGTGAGCAGAGGAAGCTTACAAGTCAGCGATGAAAAGCACGAGCACTGGAGCAAGTCGAACACCCAAAAAACATGAGCACTAGAGCAAGTCGAACACCTAGAAAACATGAGCACTAAGAGCCATATTTGGCCAAGGTAAGAAAACCGGATGAGAAGCAAGATCCGAACCATGAAAAAAATGGGAAAAGCACCAACATAGAGGAAACCACGACCCAAACCAAGAGAACAGGGACGAAAGCAAGGTTCTTCGAAAGCACGAAAGTGAGACGATCTACCAAGGCATGTAGACAAGATTGGGATGCAAGAAGTATCCAACGAGGGATGTTATAACGAATATGGTTCAAAACGTAGAGCATGCATGACGAGCCACAAACAGATGACATGACCTTAGTTGATCATGACATTGGAAAGGCAAATAAACGAGCTTGTTCCACCAATGCATGAGCAAGTAATTCCAAATCACAACAATGAACCATAGGTCCATGCCAAGGCAAAATGAGCTCACAAGTAAAGAATTAATCATGAATTCAAGAACAGATAAAGCAAACCAACCAAATAATTTCAAACTCACACTGAATTGAAACACCTTAACACGAGGTGAGCAATACAATTCCAAAGTAATAATAAAAAAATTACACGAGGAAATAAGATGAAACCAGAAGTAATAAGCAACTAATAAAAAAGATTGCACATTTTACCAAAACCAGCTCTGATACCATGAAAGAGGGATTCGTGAGAACCGATGTCAAAAACAATGCACCACAATGAAGTTGCACTCGATGGTAACGCCAAGCTCTAGCGCAATAAGTAAGATTGAACAATGGAGAGAATATGCAAATAAAAAATTAGGTATTCTCATCCTCATAGATTGAAAAAAGGAAGTATAAATAGGGGTGTTGTGTAACCCCCATGCCTAAACAAGGAAAGAACATCAATGACACCACTGACGCATATGACGTGACTGACACATATGACACCACTAAAGGAGGAGTTACAATTCCAAATAAGGAATGTAACTCCTATGATGTAATTATGTAAATGACAATAACAATTTCTATGACAAAATCGACACTTGTCATTTTAATTCCTAAAACCTATGACTCTCACAAGGTGAGATGACTCACCAGGTGATGTGGATGATGACTAGGCATGTCACACACACCAATTACTATAAAATGTAACACCTCACATAGACTTCCATTTCAAGTCCACCTTCATCAAGGAAACACAAAAGCCCCAAAGGACTAATACATTCGCTTGATGAAGGTGGGAATCACAGTTTAGGTGAAATGCTAAATTTGGGAATAACAAACATAGTTGTAGTTTACAAGAAAGAGAGTTCATTATTAAAGTTATAGGTATTTCAAAACTCATTATTTCTACATGTAAATACATTTAATTATGTGATTGAGTTGTTTATTTTGTTATACAATCAATATACATGTCTTAAAGCTGAAAACAAAAAGAAGTATACAACTCAAGTACAAAAATTAAAGGTTATTTATTCATGAAGAAGTACAAGTATTTCCCACACAAGTCATGGGATGTAACTCATAGCCATCGAAGAAAGAAGTACATATCCATGAAGTTAAAATTAAAAGAGTATAGAAGAAACCCATCATTTCCTTATGTTATCTTCTAGTCTTCTTCACTTGACTCAGATCCATGTTTTACCCAACTCTCCTAGTAGTCATAATGTACCTAAAAAATGAAAAAGGAAAGGCATGAAATTTGAGCTCGTGGTTTGATCTCGTAACCATGTACTATTTAACTACATGTAGATGTATTTCTAAAAGCATAAGCATAAGGTACATCATATATATATACACAATTGATAAGAGTAGTATTCTACATCATCACATATGATTCCTATAATCATTTTAAAAAAAAAGAGAAAAGAAAACTATGGAACATAAGAGAGGCCAAAAAGCCTAAATATTTTCTAACTATTTTCTTAAGTGTGTAGGTACAAGTAGCAGATGAAAAGCAGAAATATTTTGCATAAATGATTATTGTACAGAAAGGAAATACTTGTTGAAGAAATCTAGATGATACAAGTTATGAGCTATTTTAAGAAAAGGAAAGTGCAAACAAGAAATGTATAGAAGAAAGGCATTGGGACACTGAATCAGAAATGATGAAGTAGGATACAAGTAACAGTTCTTTTGGAGAAAAGTTTTCATCAAAACACAGAAAATAAGCAAGGGTATCTTCCATATTTCATTAACAAACCTCTACAAGAACCCATGAAGAGGATAGTTACAGAAATACCAAAAATAATGAAAACTCTAAGGTTTTGGATGAAAGTATAAGTTCAAAAGAACAGTTTAAAAGGTGATCAAGTATGTGCAACAAGTAAAATTATATATCAGTCAAATACAAATTCATGAGAATAGAAGCTATTATGAAGGGAGAGGATGATATTTCTAGCTTATAATCAAAGCTAAAAGATCAAAGTAAAGTTGTAAAGAAGCCTTCAAAGGCATGTTTCAAAATTCAATAAAACAAGGAAAGTACATTCTTCAAAAGTTACAAGTGCAAATTCAACAAAAGTAAATGAGGAAGTATGCACTCATCAAAATAATCAAATGTTCTCATATCAGAAAGCTTCATGACTTAGTTAAACAAAATGATAAAAGTATTCAAGTGATCATTTCAAGCTACAAGCCTTCAAGAATTCAACTCAAGAAAGTGCTTCCAGTTTCAATACACAAGTGAATGGAATATTAGAGAAACAAAATGTTTTCACAAAGTTACAAATTGCCTTAAAAGGTAATCAAGTATCATGACTGAATGGGGTAAAAACTTGATTTTTCAAGAAGAAGATATTTCCCCATTACAATTCCAATATCAAGTTTCAAAATTAATCAGGAAGGTGTTCATTCCAAACCAAGATGCTACATCATTAGAGAATATAAAAAAGATCACCAAGTGCTTCATGTAAACACCGTAGTTTGATCAATACACTGTTATTTCTAATGGTGCACTAACACTTCTTCCTTTTACAAATTGATGGCACACGCCGCCAAAGGCCTATCTAACTCCCTTCCTATGACACCCTTTTGGTCATTTTTCCTCTTATAAATCATTTAAACATGCAATTATAGCCTCGTTTTTAACTACATTAGCTCCTTATTCTCTTCTATCTTGCTTCTATTAGCTCCCCAGAAGATCAATACACTTCGTTGGATTGATTAAGCCCTTCATAAGCCTTCCAGAACCCTAATTACTCTCTGAGAGAGATCAATTAGTCTAACCTAGGTTAATTACCCTATAACATAGTCAAATCACACTTTGACTTGCTAAAAGTGCTTTTTGGACTTTAGCCTTTGTCCCACATCTCTCCCTTTTCTTCCAAACCAAAAACTATAAATAGGGCTATACCCCTTCCTTATTTCCTAAGAATTCTCTCTCTTCTTCCTAGCACAAATTATAGCAATTTGCTTAGTCTTTAGTTTGTATTTCATATTATTTCATTTAAGCTAAAAGCATTTAATCTTGTATTTCATAACATTAACATAGAGTAAAAGGGAAGATCCATTGGCCTCAAGCCATTAATGGGGATATCTCTTTCTCTTAACACATAAAATGAATGCTTAGATCCTCTTAGGTTCATTATTTCAAGCTTTCAAAGAATAGAGATTAACTTCATTTTCTTAGTTTGCATGTTTATTTCAAATTAATGTATGCAAAGAAGGAAACCTTGCTCATTTCTTATCACATGGTCCATTGATCAGATTGTTAAAATCCTTTGGGGTTTCTTTAGATATTCTTACCCCAAATCCATGGCTTTTACAACTTTTCATTGAACACATTTGGCACGCCCGGTGGGACACTTATGTCCACCCTCCATTAATGGAGGTCTTTTAGGTTTTTCAAAGCTCATTTTCAAGTTTTTGTTCAAATCACTTGTTATTTCCTCATTTTTATTTCTAACCCTAGATAAATGACCTTCATTTATATACATTTTGTGGGTTTGATATAGAAATAGGACACTTTGACTAACAACTAACCTGTTTTCTCTTGAAAATTTGAAAATCCGTTTTTGTTTTTCACAAGGTGCGTAGGTGTCAAACAAAGGGCGCGTACACATCTGAACCCCGGCTTATCCATCGGATTAGACACGCATCATGAGGTTCTCATCATTTGCAAATTTTATCTATATAAGGACGTGCACGCGTCTCCGTCATCTGGGGCACATATCCACCTCTCTCGGCCGCGAGGGCGTAAATGGTCCGATTATGTAAAAAATTGGAAATAACCCATATAAGGACGCGCACGCATCTCCATAATCTGGGGTACGTATCTGTCTCTCTAGCTGTATAGGTGTAAATGGTTTGACTATGTAAAAAAAATTATAGTTCTTGTTTAGGATTGAGCACGTACACATCGTAACCTGAGCGTCCATGTCAATATAGGCACGTCTCTGTCATATTGTGAGCATCTGTGTTTACTTCATTGGGTTTTATTAATTTTTGACTACAGCGTACTTCATCATGTGGGGCACATATCCATTGGTTGGGAGCGCTTTGGTGTCAAGATAGCTTGTAGGTCTCGTGTTAAAATTGAAAAAAATGTATAGTTTGCAAAAAAACTTTTCTTCTAATCCATCACTTGCAGTTTTTAGGACTAACAATTGGAAAAACAGGTTCTTTCTTAAACATTTCAGTTTGCATAGATTAAAAGTGTTTTTTTACTTAGAATTAGTTTTGTATAAGTGTGTATGCTCTCTCCTCGCGTCTTCCAAGATGATCTTGGAGATCAAAAACACCAATACAAAACTCATATAAATTGTTCAAAAAACACTTGTTTTATAAAGGTTGAAATAAAACTTTCATGTGATTTCAGTGGAATTTTTCACATTGTGTATGCTCTTCCTTCATGCCTTTTGGCGATCTTAGGAATCAAAAGCAAAGTGAAAAACTCTCTTTCTTAAACATCAACCTACGAATTGGAAAATTACTGAAACTTGTTGTCTACAGGACCTATCGCTTGTCGAAGAAAGGTGTCAAAAACAAAACAAACCTTCTAATACACATGTTCTTACAGGTTGCCAAATGGTGTGCTACTTAAAACCACATTAAGCTAAGAAAAATAAAAACACACCATATTCAAAACATTGTATTGCAGGTTTGGAAAAGGGTACGTCCCTATCCTCAACTAGAACATAACCCCTTTGGCATAATGCCTTAAGCTATAACAATGGGGGTGGTACCAGGAACCCTAAAGTAGTCCACCGTTGTGTAACCTCATGGATGAAATAAGAAGCGCTCCGCTTACCCACTTGACTAGTACGCCTTGTGAGTTAGAGTTTTAAGTTGTCTCGTATCACGACCTTAGTAAAAGTACATGATGGATGCATTCATTGCCCACTGTACTTGAAGGGGACAAAGCTGAGATACTCCCAAACTAGTCATTGTGAATTTTTGGGTAAATCACACCTCACTCTTAGACAACCTTGTAACACCTAGTTGAGAGAACTTGTTAGGGAAGCCATTTTTTCAAGGAGCCCACTTTACTAGTCCTTGTTGCGTCAAGCCATCACAAAGTGACGACTCATCTGGAATCTAAACCTTGTTTGTTGAAACAAGGAAAAAACCCTTGTGAGTTCGAACTGAGTGTCTTTTCATCATGGAACTAAGCTACATCCCACTTTTGCTTAGTTTTATTCTTGTCTTCGGATGAGGTGAAGCTCTGCCTAAGTGTTGCTTAGCTTGTGTCCATCTTTTGATCAAGTACCCTTACATTCTCACCACCCATTGTTCGGGGTGAGAAAGGTGCATACATCACACGTTTTTATCAGAGATAGTACTCATCACTTTTTTGTCTGTTTACGCCCATCCATGTTTGTAGCTGGGTTGTTAAATGTCTAAAGTGCATGGGTACACTTTTCATATCTTTGATAAAAGTCCTTCCATCTTGATTTCAAGATCATCTTCACCACTATGTATTCGGTTCATCTTTTGTCTCTTCTTGAGTTGATAGTCTTGTTCGCATCCTAGACGTACAATCTCGGTACTTACATCATATTCTCATTTTGTGAGGAGGTGGTATAAGTCCCCTTATTGCACGGTTACGATGCTCACATGATTAAAAACTCCTTGTTATACTTATTACTTGGTTTCAGTTTCAACGTCATTTGAGTCTTCTTGAAAAGTGTTGATAACACTTTACATATATCATAATAAAGTTATCATGGTACTAACACCTTGCTTGCTTAGTTAATGTATCATGGTGACGTTATTACGCTATATCTATTCGTGACTTCCATTTTTAGAAGGTTTGGCTTTCATCGGCATTCAAACTAGTTTTAAGTATACCTTGTCAAGGGACTATGACAACATCACGTCAGTGCTTAGACCTTGTTGGGGTTCTAACTTGACTTACATATTGGTACATCTTTATCGCTATCTTAGGGTATAGGCTTGGCAATAAAAAATTGAGTGAATCATAACATTAGATGTGCATATGAATGTTTCTTGATAAAAATGATTGCATAAAACTACATCTACGATACACTGTGGTATAATTCCAACATCCCCTTAAATGGCTTGTAGAAAACCATACACTTAAGGGTTACGCTAGCTACATAAAGACATCCGCTAGTGATGCCTAAAATCATAAAAATGGCAGCCAAATCAAATGAGTAGCATATGGGAGAAAACCCTTTCGACACCTTCCCATTTAGTGGTCATAATTTAGGACCGCTCTTCTCTCAAGTCAAAGATACGGAGATGTTAATCGATCATAGTGGAGAAGAGTCAGACTCTTTGGGAGAACAACAAAGGTTAGACCTAAAAAGATTTGATGAACTCCTATATTATAACAAAGATCAAGTACTCGCAAGAGTCTTGGCATTAGGAGCTAAACTTCCACACGAGCGTGAAGAAGAAACAAAGGTCATGACCCTAACTTAGGAGAGTGAAGATTCATCTTAGACATAGATAATCCTTTTGATGTGGGGTATGCTTCCACTTCTGGGCAACATAAGGCCGTTGTCGAAGGTGAAACATCACGTAAACCTCACTTTAAGGCTTCACGTAAAGTGAAAACTAAGCGGAAGGCCTCCCCTCCTCGAAATTTGATGAAGAAGAGGATCCCTTGGTTGAGGAGGAGATCCTCCAAAAATAGATCTTGAAGTTGAGTCAGAAATTAGTGAACCTAGGCTCTTCAAAAAGAAACATAGGTAAAGACAAAGACAAAAACAAACTTAACGAGTTTCAATCTGATCCACATATGACTATACCTTTAAAGAAACTCAGGCTCAAAGGTCAATATCACCTACTAAAGAGAAACTCATTCAGGATGAATTGAAATCTATGAAAGATACGCTCACAACATTACAACAGGGAAATGTAGGCCAAAACAGAAAATATTCGTATGAAGAACTATGTCCTTACCCCTTTGATAAGGACATGCTACAACAACCTTTCCCAAAAACATTTCACTATGCTCCCAAGTTTGATAAGTATAAGTGCAAAAGTGATCCTCATGATCATATAAAAGACTTTTACATGGCTTGCCAAGAGGTCATGTATAGCGATAATTTCCTGATACAATTTTTCCTCGCAGCCTAGGAGCCATGGGATTGGAATGGTTTTATAGCATACCTAAGGGCTCCATTACAACATGGCCCACGCTAGCAGAGAAATTTGTAAGGCATTACTCCTATAATATGGAGAGTGACATCACGATGAACGATCTATGCAACACAAAACAAAAACCCAATGAGACATTTACAGGATTTTTACAACGATGGTGTGGGTTAGCTAGTCGCTTTCCTTGTGCCTTACCCAAAAATAGTTAGTGAGTATATTCATTCCTAACTTGAACCCAGAAATAGCCTTTCACTTGCAAATGCATTGTGGCTCAAACTTTGAAGAAGTCATAGAGAAAGGTAGTCAAATTGAGAAAGTACTCATTACCAAGGGCACGCTTAAACCATTATTAAAAACAAACACAAAGCCAAATCCACAGACAAACCTAAATTCTTCAATAAGAATAAACATGTTGTTGGTGATGGCATTACAGACTCCAAGAGAGTCCAAGCCGTACAGACAGGCCCACTCTTAAACTTTCACAAGGGCCTCATCCCAAAGCACCTACAAAACATACATTCACATCTTTGATAGAATCCTTATCTACCATCCTAAAACAATTAGATGGTGCAAAGATGGTAGAATATCCAACTGCAACAATGCCCTACCCGGAAGACGCTCCAAAACTGGTTTGGTTCAAAGACAATGAATATTATGACTTCCACCATGTCAAAGGACACAAAACGGATAGATGTTTGAGATTACACCATTATATCCAAGACCTCATAGAGGAAGGGAAGATTGCTGTAGAGTCTCCCCCTGAGACTGGTAAAAGTTCAAATGAAAAATGGGTATTTACAAGGAACCTTTTCCTGACCATGGATAAAAAGAAAAAGAAAACAGATCAAGGGAAAACTTCCAATGACTATAGGACTACTGCCTATGTGTACCCTACAAATGATAGTCCTTATGATTCCCTCATTGGATGTATTAACTCATCTAACAAACAATATTAACACCATTCAGATCTTAGAAAAGAGTTATGTAGTGACAAGACGTGCCCGCTTAATCATACCAGATCCTGTGCCTACCCCTGAGGAAAGTCAGTATAACTTGATAGAGCAATTAGAAAAATGTCTGCTAAGATATCTATCCTCGATCTCCTAAAGATCTCCAATGCCCATAAAAACATATTGTTCAAAACTTTGCAAAATTTAGGGGTTTCCATATAAATAGATCCCACAAACCTTCAAGCCATGATTGCACGCTTAGACACCAACGATCATATTACTTTTGATCATACTACAATCCCACATAATAACCTAGAGCATAACTTGCCATTATATCTCGAAGTGGTGGTTACCCATCACAAGATCAAAAGAGTACTTGTAGATGGGGATCTGGTCTGAATATTTGCACCTTGAAGTTGGTAAAGCAGCTAGGCCATTCAGAAATAGAGCTAGGTGCTAAAACTATCACAATCACAACATATGACAATGAAGAAAGAGAGTCAACAGGGACTATAGTGGTCCCCATGGAGGTAGGACCAACATGTCACGACACAACATTTCATGTCCTCGACTTGGACCTTCCATACAACATGCTCTTGGGATGCCCATGGATCCATGCCATGCAAGCTATTCCATCAACTTTTCATCAATACATCAAGTTATGTCATGAAGGGCAGGTGGTTACCATTTTGGGTGACCTAACCTTTCACACATCAGTAGGGATTTTGCATAGTTTTTCGTGCAACTTATGAATGTCCTTCTGTGGATGTTGTTGTCCCTCTACAAATGGAGGCCATGAAAAACCGAGTAGATTCAATCCTCACACCTTTCAATCAATATTTTCCCTCATTGGTCAATCCATTTGCTTCATGGGAGGCCACATCAGCAAAATATGGCCCAAGTAGGCCATTCACTCTTGAGTAGGCTCTGTTGATATCAGACTTATCAGTATCCCCAAGACAAGGGGTAAGCCTTATTTTTAGTTCAAGAGCACCCACAAGCAATGTCCTAAACCTTTGGAGAAATTTGTCCATAGTGGCCTCCTATCTGAGGAGAAAATGTTAGAAGACCCTACCAACAGAGAGTACTAGAAGGCACCATGGCTTCATGCAATCAAGCCTCAATACATCAAAGGTCCTCGCATGATGTTTGTCATGGGCTATAGGGTTTGGATGTGGCATTAATGCACAAGGCCGGTTGGAGCCTATCCCTATCCCTCATTTCAAAACTGATAAACATGGCCTTGGAATAAGGCCCCATGATGCTCTACCTTCTAAGAACAATGCCACTCTTTCCGAAAGTGAGGACATTTCACCTCATTCCGATAGTGATGCAGATTCCCAATGTAGCCTTTACGAAGATCTTGCTCCACGAACCTATTCCCAGATTCTTCGGTCCTTACCTTATCCGAATCCATCCCCTAGATAAATATCCAATAGCCCTTATATATCCTGAGCTTATAGATTGGGATCAACAACTTCATGTGCCATTGGATTTCTTTGAAAATGATGAGGCATTTGTAGAGTTCATGGGACTCAGGGACTTTATTCCGGCTAGAGACCACAAGAAAGGATTTAAGATTCAACTAGACGCTTGTGCCTATTTTGGGGAAGAAGTAGAGATGTGTGGATGGTGAATAAAAAGGTTGTAACTAAAGGTATACCTACTTCTGAGAAACCAAGCAAGAAGGCTCAACAGAAATCCCATAGTGACAAACTCTTTGATGAGCTCATAGACAAACAAAATGAAGAGTCTAAAGATGAAGTGATTTATCCATTCAAAGATGATCATGAACTACCATAGGAGGTCGATCTTACTCTTCCCCCTGATCCTACATGGATGGAAGATGCTTCTAAAATGCTTATTGAGGAAACAATCAATGTCAACATTGGCTCAGAGGAGCAACCTAGAATAGTCAAGTTGGGAGCTTCACTCTCAACTCAGGAACAAAAGACCTTTGTAGAGCTCTTAAAAGAATACGTGGACATATTCGCATGGACATATGCAGATATGCCTGGTTTAGACCCTGAGCTAGTTGTGCACAACCTCGTTATGCACCCAGAGGCCAAACCAATCAAACAAAAGTTAAGAAAGATGCATCCTAAAGTGGTGCTCTTGGTCAAAGAAGAATTAGAAAAGTTGTTAGCTATTGATTTCATAAAACCTATTGACTATTCAGAATGGATCTCTAACATAGTCCCAGTATAGAAAAAACCTGTTGGAATAAGGATCTACATGGATTTCCATGACATCAACAAAGCATGTCCAAAAGATGATTTTCCCCTACCTAACATCGACATGATAGTTGATTCAAAATGGCTATGAAATGTTGTCCTTGATGGATGGTTTTTCAGGTTATAACCAGATATGAATTGTGGAGGAAGATCAACATAAGACAACATTCATCACCCCTTGGGGAACATTCTACTACAAAGTCATGCCCTTCGGGCTTAAAAATGTTGGGGCTACTTATCAACGGGCCATGACAGTTATTTTCCATGATATGATAAGTGACATCATGGAGGATTATGTTGATGATATCCTAGCAAAATCCAAAAGTAGAAAAGAACACCCTAAAGTGTTGAGGCGTATCTTTCAACATCTAAGAGATTATAAGGTTGTTTGAACCCTAAGAAATGTGTCTTCAGTGTCTTATCAAGAAAACTCCTAGGGTTCATTGTCTCACAAAGAGGGATTGAAGTGGATCCTACAAAGGTTACGACTATCACATAAATGCCACCACCTACCACTCTCAAGTAGCTAAGGAGTCTACAAGGAAAGATTCAGGAAATCCATCGCTTTATCTCACAACTTATGGATAAGTGCCACCCTTTACTCATTTGCTCAAGAAAGATGTCACATTCAATTGGGGACCTGATTGTCAAAAGCCTTTGCACTACTCAAACAATACTTGTCCAACCCACCTGTACTAATGCCACCTACCCCTGGTGAACCTCTCCTCTTATACATTTCCGCTACCTAGTTTTCCATTGGTGCATTACTTGCCCAATATGACTTAGCCCATAAAGAGAGAGTAGTTTATTATCTTAGCCACACCTTGATCACATACGAGCTGAATTATCCCCAAATAGAAAAGGCCTGCTTGGTGGTTGTCTTCACATTTCAAAAGCTTCGCCATTATCTCCTGAATAATAAGACCAAGCTCATATCCAAAGTCGACCCTCTCAAGTACCTTTTATCCAAACCCACCCCCTCAAAGCCGAATGGCTAATCGATCATTCTCTTGAGTGAGTTTGACATTGATTTTGTAAATAAGAAGTCTTTAAAAGGATAGTATCGGGCCGATCACCAGCGTAAGCTCCTCTCCCAGAATGGAACCTTTATGCTTAGATTTACCAGATGCATCTATGATGTATATTGAAGAATCCATAGAATGGCAGGTTCATTTTGATGGATCTTTTACCTTCCATGGATCTGGAGCAGAGTGGTCCTCATCACTCCAAATGGTGATGTCATACCATGAGCATTCTAGTTGGGATTCCCATGTACAAATAACATTGTAGAGTATGAAGCACTCATCATCGTCGGCCTCAAAGCTAGCTATTACATGGAATATCGTATAACCGTAAAGTCATTGGGACTCTCAACTTATCATAAAATAGGTTAATGATGAGTATAAGGTTAAAGATGAGAAACTTATTCCATATAAGAAAATGGTTGAAACTTTGAAGGAATATTTCACACAAGTCATATTTGAACAAAAACCAAGGTCGCATAATAGATCCGCAGATGTTATGGCTACTATGGGTCTCTCTTATGCACATAGCACACTCAAGAAAGCAAGATGCCTTTCTTCATGGAACATCTATAGTACCTGCATATGATATGCCGAGTCATGTTTGGCATGTGAAGTCATTGGTCCTTTATCCCCTCGTATGACCCTATCTTCCAATACCTACAAGATGGCACCCTTCCCCCTGACATCACCCATTCTGAAAAGAAAGCCCTTATTCACCGCATAGCCCATTATACCCTCCTAGGAGGTACCCTTTATCATCGTGGCTATGATGGGAATCTCGCTTCTTCATTTGGATGTCATTGATTCTATCCATGCAATTAAGGAAGTACATAGTGGTATTTGTGGAGCACATACTAGTGGCATGGTCTTAGCTAAAAAGCTATTGAGAGTAGGCTATTATTGGCCTACCATGGAATCCGATTGTTGCAACTTCATAAAGAAGTGTGAACTATGCCAAAAATATGGAAATTTAATACATGCATGCCTGCAAGCCTTACAACCTATTGCAACACCTTGGCCATTCTCTAAATGGGGCCTAGATCTCATAGGGAAGCTCCATCCTTCTTCATCAAACGGTCATACTCATATCATCACCGCCACCGAATACTTTACCAAATGGGTAGAGGTTGTCCTCTTACCTATGTCACTAGTGCGCAGATTTCAAAATTCATCATGAACCATCTCATATGCCGTTATGGATCCCTCGCCATCATCACCGATAATGGTAAATCCTTCAAAAAATAAAATGGTTAAAACATTGTGTCAACGCTTCCATATCCAACTTAAGTGGTCTACCCTTATTACCCTCAAGGTAATGGATAAAAAAAGCCACCAATAAAACCCTTGTGTGGATTATGGAGAAAATGGTCAGTAAAACTGGCCGTAATTGGCATCTGTAGATACATCCCGCCCCTTGGGCCTATCGTACTCCATCTACACTCCTACTAGTGTGACCCCTTATTCACTTGTCTATATGGCATCAAGCCATCATACCTCTGGGAAGTGGAGCTTCCTCCCGAGAATATCTCTCAGACTATCTTGATAAAGATGAAGACTACAGAGTTGCTCGCCAAGAGAGTTAGAACTATTAGATGAAAGGCATATCAGAGCGCTCAATCACCTAAAATTTTATCAGAACAGAGTGTCCAGAGGATATAATAAATGCATCATTCATTAGGGAATTTGATGTAGGGATCTAGTTCTCAAAGAAAATCAGAAGAACACCATTAAAGATAGAGAAAAGAAAGGAAAGTTCGAGGCTAACTGGTTAGGTCCTTATGTTGTAATTGCAAAATATGGATCAGGCCTACAAAATTGCATATTCAGATGGTGAAGAGCTTCCGAGAACCTATGAACGCCATGCACTTAAAGTGGTTCTACGCTTAGGCATGACGAGAATATCAAATAAGAACTAAAAATTGGAAAACAAAGAAAAACAAGCAAAAAAATGGAAAAATGAGAAAATAGTAAAGAAAAAGTAGGTCGTCCTCATGTGAAAACCATGCAATTGTGGCACGTAGGGGAGGTCTTTGAGTGAAAACTAGTTTTTGGCACTCAAGGAGGATTCATCGGACACAAGTTACTCTTACAGAAGGATGGGTAATCATTACCACTTTTTAGATATGAACTTTTTCTGCTAGGTCTAAGAACCCTACTAGGATCACCTTTGCCTTGCCATGATCTAGTTTGTTTTTCTTATATCTGCATGAAGGACATTACCTTTGTATATTCCCATCTAATGTTGAGCATGAAAATCCATTGCCATCTTCTCTGCACATACGCACGTGGCATTCTGCCCTTTGTATATTCCCACATCACGCTGGGGGCATCCACGCTTCATTGTTCTTGTACATTGCTTTCAAAACATGACCTTGGAAAATACAAAAACATTCGGAAAATAATACACAAAAATCTAAACATTTGGAAAATTCCCTTTCCAGGGATAAAGCTACATTCGTCTCACAACGTTATCTTTGGGAAACCTAGACAAAACAGTGACAAACGTAGCCATGAAAACTTATCTTCTTAGATAAACCCAAAAACATTAGAAAATATGTCAATGTTGTCCCACAAAACAAAGTAGTGCTTTAATTACTTTTAGTTGTTGGTTTGTATAGTTTTGGTGTACTTAGTCCATTGAATTGTTAGTTCTTTAAATGGATCATTTGCTTATCAAATTTTGAATCTTGTTTGATTTAAATGAGTATTACATTACATACATTTGAGGGCTCTCATGCTTGTAAACAATTGTTGTAGATTTCTTTGTTTGTTATGTGCATCCTTTTAGGGTTCATTTTTACTTGCTTAGATTAGATCTCATTTTTATCTCTTGTTAAGGTTTGTGCATGTGTTTGTTTAGTAGTAGTATGTGTATATTTGTTTAGTTTTGTTAACTTTTTGCTTGTGTGTTTTTGCACAGTTGTTTGTTATCACATCTATCATCTATCATCTCATCACATTTATAACATCATCCACTACATCATATATATATACAAAAATGCTAAGTATTACATCATGCATGTATGCTAAGCTAATCATCAAATATCATATCATCAATGGGGAAAGAGGGGTTACGCATAATCACAAATCTATCCCCCCACACCAATATCATCTAGTATCATCCCAAGTGCTAGCATAAAACTCGGAACTAACTCATGAATCTAAAAACATGTGGTGCCATCTACAAGATACATCATCAAATATGAAAGAAGAAATACATACATTTCTAAATCTAAGATATGCCACATACATGAAAGAAAGAACAAACATACATCATAAATCCATCATATAAATGATACATCAAAATGTCCATATATACATGTATAACTATCGTCAATCAGTGCTCAAAATAATACATCATCGATACAATATGCCATCAAAAAGGGGCATGCATCAAAAAGAATCGGGCCTTCATCACGAGGCATCATCAAAATAATAGTATACAAAGCTATACATCGAAATCAGCCTTCATCAGAGGCATGTATAAAGAATATCTATACAAAAAAAGAAGGTAGAGCTCAACCACAGCTCTCACCCTCACTGGGGCTCCTAGGTCTGTCACCTGGTCGATGGAACAATGGTGGCTAAGAAGGACCTGCACTAGGTGGGCCACCAAACTGACTAGATGGCCCCTGTCTATCTAGCCGGCTACTCTGGCATAGGCTGCCTAACTGATCTCGATGAATGGCCTGATCTCCATGATGGAACCTATCATGCTCATCTGAATGTCGAGACAACATTACCACTCACTTTGGGGGAAACGCCCAAGTAGGCAGTCCTATAAAATAAAGCCTCGCCACCGAGCCTCGTAGCATCATGGATCAAGTCAAGCATCTCCAGAGGTGAGGGCTACTGAAGGGAAACATCTCACTCACCTGTCACTCTACCTAAATCAGCCTCACCTATCTCAAGGAGGCAGCCTCTCGATCTCGCTCTCCGCAGAACATAACCGCACCTGGGCTCATGCCTCATCCCTCTGTGCTAGAAGACCCTGTGACCATCTATATACGTGATCCCTCTGGGCAACAACCATCCGCACCTGAGTCTGGGACTGGTGTAGGAGGCTCAATATCTGAGCCCCCTGTGTGGCCATCTCTCACACCTGACTCTGCCATACAACACTATCACCCCCGAGTGGCCGTGCCCGAGCTCCGATCTCTCTCTCGCATGTCAAAATTTATACCTAGGCAAGTGCCTGATCTCGCTCTAATGTGAGGGCTGTACCTGGGTCCTCATTGTATCTCTCTCTCGCTAGCCACATGTAACTAAACAACTATGGCTACATGTAATCAGCATAAAGAGCAGCCTCGCTTCCCACCAACGCTACTACTCTGGATATCAAAAGGTGGCCCCTACTCTGGTAATACCTACTGAAGAGGGGTATAAATCCCCACTGGAATGCCCACTGGGGCAACTCTATGTCCACGGCCCCAGTATACCTATCTCTCGGCCTAGGGGCCTGGGGCCATGTCCCCGTGGCTCATGTGGCATGGGACCCCGTCCCCTACCTGCATGCCGGGGTCGCATCGGCCCACCCTCATCATCATCATCACTATCATCTCCACCCTCACCACCACTAGGAGGCCCCACTAGAGGAGGCCTCACACCAACATCATATGCCACTCTGGGAATGCTCAAATGACACGGAGCACACCATGGTACCATGGCCCATACTCCAACAGTAGTGCCCGGATCTCTAATCTGTCTAAGTGGCACCCAAATAATAGGTGCCACCTATCAAAACTAGCCAGTGCTCTATCACGAGCAATCTATGGACCCATATCAAAATGCTCTCTGGCTCTACGAGCATACCATCTATCTGGCCCAGGAACATCCTAGGTAAGGCCAAACTTCCACTAACATCGATCTACTTGTATAACTCCCACATATAGTTGCAGCTGCCAAGATAAAGTGCTCAATGGTAGCAGTGCTGAGCTCTAGACCATCCTCTGGCCACTAAAAATGTCTGTAAGGCCTCCATGTAATGGAAGCCTGGCACAACTCATCTAACTCTCATGCCTATAATGGTATGTAACTCCCATGAAGGGTCACACATCGTCCCCTGCCGAGACCCAACCCATCGTAGAAGGCTCATCGGGAGCCCGACCTCTCAACACACCTAGGGGTGACCAATGGTAATGTGGTCCCACACCCAAATCTATAATAAATGGGTAGGTCCTACCATCTTCTGACGGTAGTAAGTGATCAAATGGAGATCCCAATACAAGTGTGCTAATATGCACTGACCCCAGCAGTAGGTCTGTCCCTCCACCAAGCCAAGAATCACTCCTAGGAGTCCCAGTGGAAATGAAGCACTAGTCTTGTTAGGGAGTAGAACTCCACTGACAAGAGCCATCATATAGACCACTACGGTCTAACTCTGGATCATCTATACATCGAGATAGTCTGATGGACATCCCACGCCATGGTATGGTAGGAACATCGAACAAATGTGTGATATGACGTTGAATGTCACTCCAGTGGCTCATCGTCTCGATAAGTTGTCCTTGAATCGGGACCCGCATGATGCGCCATACATCCTCTAAAGTAATGGTCATCTCCTCGGGAGGTGAAAGCACTGGCTCTCACTATGCCACCGCTTCTCTGCTATGGCCATCAAAAGGCCGTGATCTAAAGTAATCTGGGGCATCTCACCACATGAGATAGTCCCGTCACGTGCAAAAGGCTCGCCAGGGTCGCTCTATCATCCTCATCAAATCTGTGCCTCTATCACAAGCTAAGCGGTCGTAGTGCTCACGAGTCTGAAGAATGGGTAACATATGCTGCAAAATCAACGCAAGTGTTAGGCATCTAACATTTCTATAATATTTTTCTAAGGAAAAATAATCTTTTAATACATCTAATTTACTAACTATTCTTTTCTTCTGAAGTAATCTCACCTTTGTTCTTCTATACTTGGCTATTTTCTAGCCAGTTGTCTTTTCTCACATACTTCTAGCACATACGTGCCTCCTTTTGGCACTGTGTGCCCTAACCAACACATACACACCTTTTTAGATGCATACGTGCACACCCCTTCTTCTCTTCTTTTTTCGCGTGCAAGGCCATGCACAGATGCTTATACGTGCTCCATGATGCTTACATGCTCGTTTTGACACACAAGCATGCACGTGTCTATCTAAACCCTAATCGACGCCACGCACCCCCTAGTCTTTTCTATGGGTATGCATACACATACCTACCTTTCCTAATGGATACACATGTGCGTACCACTTCTCGCCAAATAGGTATGCTGTACGCATCCCTATCCCCGCATGAATGGATGCACGTGTGCATCGTGTCTGCTTTGACGATGCATGTGCATGACGCATGCATACGCCTATGCGCATGCATCAAAATTTCTCCTACCTACCCTAGAAAACCCTAAAAATGGCATTAAATGCGTAATTAATAAGGGGTTAGGGCACTCACAAATGGTCCATCCACTGGGTCCCGCATGTACTCCCGAGATGTGATCCACGCACCTCATCCTCCTCAGTATCCTCGCCATCTCACTCCAGTGCTCTTGCTCGCTCACTCAGTAAAATTTACAAAGGATCTGGTAGAAATGAATTGGTCGTGATTGTTTTACCGACCCTAGGTGAGTATATTAACCCATCACGATGCCCCTGGGGCATGTTTTCTCCGCCGTGATCATTCTAACCTTCTTCTATTTCGTGATAATTATTTTTTATTAAAATAATTATTTTTACTAATTTTTACATGCTTTCGGGAAACTTCGTGCCATCCTAATGGTCACTTCTTTCATCGCACTAAGATAATTTACATAACCTTCTGCACCTTTTCCCGCCTTTCCTCTATTTTTCATCTATTTTCCCCGTCGTGATAATTATTTACTAATTTATTTTAAATAAATTATTCTCACCCATCTTTCTTCAGGTGTATATTCCGAGCTTCAAGATAGATTTGCCCTCCACTACCACCTATGTGTGTATTTTTGAAGATCTTTGATCTTTTAAAATTTTTCCTGATGATCAAAAACCTTGAAAATGAAAAAAAATAAAAAATAAAAATATTTAAAAACAACAAAAATATTGGAAAGTATCAAAATGGCTTAAAATTGATTAAACGATCATCTACGGCTGAAATATGTCTATCATTGATGGCACTCATCCCAGATCTTGCCGAAATTCTAAAATTGTTTGAAACAACAACTCGCGCATCACCAAAATCTTCAATCACCTAAACAAGCTATATTGCTTACTTTTTGTAGACTGGGCACCAACAATCGTCCTGGGTACTATTTTTGTCGTGCACATTGCTTTTTCATAGGATGGAAGTGTCCTCCATCTTCCCCCTTGCATAATACACCTTGCTTGGGGCATCATTCTTCACCCTAGTCATTTATAAGAACATTTGGGACTTCATCTTGATAACAAAATATTTGTGCAACTACCTTGAACATTGTTGGTTTAAGTGTGTGTGATTATACTTATTTCCCTGTCATGTGATTCTGTTTATTTCTCATATTGCATTACATTCGTGTATGTTGCATGGAGTTGGTCATTTTTGGTAGAAGATGGTTTTTGTATCTTGGCTTTTAATGTCATTTTACGCTTCCGTCGCATGCTCACATTTTAATAAGGACCCATGAGGAGGATTCTAAGCATTATGATGATTAAGTATTGTTAGCAATTGAATTTGCGGATAGCTCAATATCCCTTTTTCCTTTTAGCTCTCGTCTTCACTCGACACTTTTCTCTCTATTTGTTTCTTTTTTTTCGATCATCGATCGAGTTTCTTCATCACCCCATCGACACTCGAGGGGGCATTCATCATCCTTCACCCTATTAATTTTTCTTCTACCCCTTCAAAAATTTCTACTTGCTTGTGTTTGTCTACTTTCTTTGAAGTAATGTTGCTTACGTCACCTCAAAGAGGGGAAAATGTAGACACCTGTAGTTTGATCAATACACTATTATTTCTAATGGTGCACTAACACTTCTTCCTTTTACAAATCGATGCACACACCGCCAATAAGCCTATCTAACTTCCTTCCTACACACCCTTTTGGTCATTTTTCCTCTTATAAACCATTTAAACAGGAAGTTATAGCCTCGTTCTAACTACATTAGCTTCTTATTCTCTTCTATCTTGCTTCTATTAGCTCCCTAGAAGATCAATCCACTTCGTTGGATTGATTAAGCCCTTCAGAACCCTTCTAGAACCCTAATTACTCTCTAAGAGAGATTAATTAGTCTAACCTAGGTTAATTACCCTATAACATAGTCAAATCACACTTTGACTTGCTAAAAGTGCTTTTTGGACTTTAGCCTTTGTCCCACATGCACCCAAATCTCCCTTTTCTTCCAAACCAAAAACTATAAATAGGGCTATACCCCCTCCCTCATTTCCTAAGAATTATCTCTTCTTCCTAGCACAAATTATAGCAATTTGTTTAGGCTTTAGTTTGTATTTCATCTTCTTTCATTTGAGCTAAAAGCATTTAATCTTGTATTTCATAGCATTAACATAGAGTAAAAGGGAAGATCCATTGGCCTTGAAGCCATTAATGGGGAGATATATTTCTCTTAACACATAAAATGAATGCTTAGATCCTCTTAGGTTCATTATTTCAAGCTTTCAAAGAATAGAGATTAACTTCATTTTCTTAGTTTGCATGTTTATTTCAAATTAATGTATGCAAAGAAGGAAACCTTGCTCATTTATTATCACATGGTCCACTAATCAGATTGTTAAAAGCCTTTGGAGTTTCTTTAGAGATTCTTACCCCAAATCCATGGATCTTACAAATTTTCATTGAATACACTTCAAAAGGTAATGATGCAACATGATTCCAGATTAGAAAGAAAATTTCAGTATTCAATTACAAAGTTTTCTCAAATATGAATAACATAGAACTCTAGTTGAGGGAAGAATCGATTTGTATAAAAATATATATATACAAATCGTAGCAAAGAAGAGAATTGGTTCATATTTCAAATCTTTTAAACAACTCATGGTATCTTAGAAAGGTACAGTTCAACAAAAGATCACTTTACAATAGTAAAAACAATGCATAGAGGAAGGTTTCAGCTGATTCAGGAGAATATGCCAATATTTTCATAATAGAGTAAGGTAAAATAAACATAATGACTTATGAGTAGTCATATCATAATCATACAGAGGAAGTTATTATCTAGATTGTTGTCACTTAAGCATCCATGGAGCATAAAAATCAATGTTAAGCCCCCATTTCAGGAAGAAAACAAGAGTCAAGTTATAACTTGTAATGTTCAGAAAGGAAAGGTTATGGAGCCATCCAAAATGATAATACACATGTTATGACACAAATGGAATCTAAACAACAATAAATGTTTTACAAAATACAAAAAAATCAGATACCATAGTGCCTTGCATAAAGTAAGATTACAACAAGAAAGATGATATAAGTGACTGGAAAACATCATTCTAGAAAGATACAATGAAGGAACTCCCATAACAAAAAAAGAAGTAGATCATTCAAGCTATTGAATTCATAACTGAAATAAAGTGATATTCTCAGAGATCAAAATCAAATCCATCAGCCATATTGTCAAAAGAGCATCATAAAACATAATTGATATCACAAGCATTTTTGCAGATAACATTATATACCGAGCTTTCAACACGAAAGACAAAATTACAAAGTAACCAACAGATACAGATTAAAAGCAAAAGATACAATTTTCTTCAAGAAGAATTGTTGTCAAGGTATTTTAAAAAAAATTTCCAAGCTATATTGGAACAAGATCATCATAAGAGAATGATACACAACTTAGCTATCTGCAGGTATAAATGAACATCAAACACAAATTTGCTATGAATGATATACAAAAATATCAAGGTTAAATGATAAATCTAAGCAATGTTTAGACTGTTTGTTGTCTATGGCATGAAGCAATCAAATGAAGGAAAATATCCCTGACATTAGCATATGCAAACACAAAAATAGACGTGTTCAGCTCAAATTATAAACTATGCACAGATCTCGTTATACCAGTTGAGTTTCGAACAAAAGTAGATCAACCTGGAAATCCATTTTGATCCCATCTCAAATTTTCAATCAATTCAACTGAGCTCTAATACATAACTCCATGACAATGAAGTGCATCAATGGAGAAAAAAACCCTCAAACAGAGCCAATTTCAGAGTAGAAGAAGATACATTGTCATCAAAAGCAATAGAGAAAAAGAGAAATTCCCAGAAAAGACATAGTGAAGTATAGTGAAAAAGGTTGATAGTTACAAATCCAGAAGCACACTTAGAAAGAAGGTTTCTGAAATAAAAATAAACAAGGTTTGAGGCATTTTTAATCTCCCAACCACAAAGAGACTCAAACAATGGTCAAGCCTTACAAATAAAAACAAATATGGAACTAATTTTTCTACAGTTACAAAGCACAGGAGCTCATTTACAAATAGAGTAGAAGTTTACCCCAAATATGGTGACTCACAGAAGTGTTCAAAGTTCACAGAAGCCCACAAGGAAGAGGCAAATCTTTGAAAAAACAAAAACACATACCCAATTTGAAAAAGGACACCATAACAGAGTTGGACTTAGCATTAGAAGAAAATAAAACCGAGCCATTACCTTCTTGAAATAGATATCAGAGTTTGCAACACAATTACTCATATCAAAGGATGAAACCCATATCTGGGTTATCAAAACTAAGCATTCTAAGACGTTCATGATTTTCATCAAAAGATTAAAAATATAGACCACAGAACTCATTAATGATGACCAAATTTCATAGAGAACCACAAAAGGTAGACATTTATGAGTTTATGTAGAATTATCTATCATTTTCATAGCTAGCTCGAACAGAAACAGAAAACATAAATCTGGCCTGGTATGACTCAGAATACAAGGAAATACCTTTTTCAAATAGCGTTCAATGGCAACAGACAGAGAGTGTCCCTTCAAAAAAAACACCATGACATGAGTTAAATCCATTCAAAATGGTAAAACTCCATTAAAGTCCAAAGAATCAAGCTCAATGATGCAAAACAATGACAAAACTAGACAAAAGATCAGAGTTGCAGAAAGCTCAGAAGGTATTCTTCAAAAAACCAAAATCTCACATCTAACAACAATGGACAGCCAAGTTAGAACCGAACTTCCAAATAGAGCGTTCAAGATAAATGAAAATTCTCCACTTAAAACCTCATGAAAGTCAAATTCACAGAAACACATTGAGCTTCAAACAAATGCCACAAGCTCAAAACAGAGCTCGAAAGGATCATTAATGGGTTAATCTAGTAGAAACATAAAATGGAGTAAGGAATGACTAGAAATGAAGCTTGCAGATTAGAATAATGGTGGAGAATCAAAAAAATCCACACTTAGAGATTCATAGAAAGCTTTCTCGTAAAGCTCGAATGATTAAAAATGGAAGGCACACAAAAAATTTTTCCAGGCTTCACCCAGAGACCAAGTGCCAAGTGAAATTATTAGGTTTGGGTTCTTTTACTCAGCAAAGATTAACCACAACAAAAACCTAACTCTATCAATGAGTTAATGATCAATGGATATTATCATAGAGTATAAAAATCGACGATGCCAGATGTTAACCCAACACCAAGTAACCTATCAGAACAAGAGTTCAAGATCAACGATCAAGATAAATTCGGTACCAAGATCAAGTTGCCAAGAATCATTTGCAATATCAATGAAGCCCACAATCAATACAAACTTAAATGCTTAGACAATCAACAGTGGACATCAATACGGAAAATTCAATGTAAACTCCACCAAAGTTGCAATCTAACTCAACTGGAGTTCAAATACATACATGTCAAACTGCAAAGAAAATCTTAATCCCAACCATGGTTTGGAGTTTCCACTAACACGACCGATGGGTTGATTCATCATTAGAAAGGGTCAGCCCTGAATCATTTAAAAACATATTGAGTTGACCTTTGATAAGGGTTTAAAACTATATCACAGGTCGAATAATCAAACCAAGGATTAGTGTCCCAAAAACATAATCATTGCCAATGCCACATGATTGTCAAAAAGGGGACCTTGTATTATTCAAAACATAATAAATAACCAAAAGGTGATCCAAATCCATAATACAATGATTATTCAAAGGTGGCTAATAACCCAAAATCAAGTATGGTGCAATCAAGTGAAGGGGGCCAAATAAATACTATTGTATATGTTAAAGTGACTATACCAAGTCAAAGAAGCGATTAATGATGCCTTAGACCTTGTCAAGGATTTCACATTATCATGATGGCATACCATGAAAGGTAAGCTATTACCTTAATTTTTACAAAATTCCTTTTGTACCTAGAAAGACAAGTATGCACACACCAAAGGTGGTCCCCATAGTGGGAAATTTGGAGGTTGAATAAATTATACTTGCAGGAGATAGTATTGCATGTAGTCACAAAAGTTAAAGATGTCATTATCAGTATACAAAATGGAGTATGTGTAAAGATGTCATCATCACACCAAATGTGGTCCCCATAGTAGATGAAATACATGGGTGAATATTTTGCAAGGTATTGCAATTAAAATAATTATTTTTGCTCACACAAGGAGATTAAATTTTGCATGTGCATTAAGGGGTAGAATTAAAGAATGCCTAGAATATCATTGCAAGTGGATCAAGTTGCAAGTGTCACATCCAACACTAGAAGACAGAGATTTCATGCACATTGGAGGAGACTTACACAACAAGAAAGGGTTATTATTATCCAAATTATTCATCCTACTTTATTTAAAAATAGATCAGTCAACTGTATATTGACTGAAATGTATTTTTGTAACTCAGACTATTAATGCCTTATTGTAATTAGCATGTCTATTTTTATTCCTTTATTTATTCATGATAAAGGGGTAAAATTAGCATGCATGGGCGAGTACAAATTTTAGCCTATTTTTAGGATGGGATGGATGAATAATATTTCTATATATTGTGTGCAATTGCAAAGCACAAGAGAGGAATTTTGGACATAGGAGTGTTGAAACAATTTTTCCATTTTTGCCCCTTGAATGAGAACTAATTTTTGCCTTTCCAATTATTTGCAGTGGTGTGTATATCTCATTAATTCTTGTGAATGTCAAATTCCCTGATTAATCATCTTACCTTACTACAAATTTAGTAATTTCTACATAATATTAGTGTGCATGTTATCTTATTGTGTTGTTGTGATTCATTCCCTCAATACACAAAGTGTTTTGCCTTAATATTCTGCTAAAAACTATTGGTTTGTGCATCCAAAATTCATTCTCAAATTTGATTTTGCATGTACTCATTTGAATCCCTCAACAAGTTTGGTGTATCACCCCATTTTCAATTCATTTATAGTCATCGTTTTACCCTCAAACCCCTAAAAATTAGTTTAGGATACATAAAAAAGAACCGACCTTGATAAGGAGACTCACCTCAACAATAGTTATACCCATAGACCTAAGTTGTTTCTATCAGATATATGAAAGTGAGAGATCCAAAGAAAGCTTAGAACACATGCAAATCATCTCTCAATAGGGTGCACTTTCGAGAGATAACAATGATAAGAATAAGTACCGTAGATATCTAAATCTAGTTTCTAAACTACTTTTTTAAAAAATGGTTGAGATTAAGAGGGTAAAATGTGGTGCGCACACAAAGTATGTATATTTTTGTATCGAAAAAGATAAGAACCTATTGTGTGTACGCCCCCATTTTTTTAGTTCTATATTTGTTTTTCAAATCCCTTTGGTAGAAAGTTAGCTAAGACCATGTACGATGTCCCATTATGTTTTCATAATTTTTGGATGAATGTATAATTTTTTATTAATTTACAAAGTACACATATCCCAAAAATGAAATATTTGTGTTTGCACCCCATAACTTAGAGAAAAAGTCATTTTTTTTTAGTGTGTGTAGAATGGAGTTAGAAAAAACCACTTTTAAATTTAAATTGGATGGAAAAATCATAAATTGTGCACCAAATGTATGCATAGGTTTTTGCAAGAAAACAAGACACTAGTAATGAAAAATATGGGTGAAAGCCTTAAACTAATCGGATTTTAGAAATAATTATATTGTCATCAAGGTAAAACCAAGCTTGACATCATAGTAGAATTTATTTTTGAATATTATGTTTTAATGCATGAGATATTGGGGTGCACACGTGAAATTTTGATGTTTTTTCAAACATGGTTTTAATCACAGAAACAGTCCAAACCTTTGGTTTGGTAATCAAGGAAAATCCAAGCCTATGGATTGGGAATTTCAACACATAAAAATGTGAAATGTGAGTGCACTATAATGCATTCACGTTATAATGTGCTCATGTTTCAATGTGTTATGGGGTATATGTGTTTGTGGCATGCTTTTATGTACAAAAATAAATGTTTAAGTACTTTAAATTTATTTTAGTAAATATAAGATGTTAGGGTCACTCTGCACCTTATGGAACTAGTCTCACAACTCCATCTATCATGGTTTAGAAGATAGTTTTTCATATTCTAATCTAGTCAGTACATAGGTATTTTTCAGGATTTCAACATTCAACATTCAAGCTTTTAGGGTTTAGATTATACAATCGATATTTGTTTTGTGAAAGAATATAGTCATTATTTAGGTTTTGGGGCCTTTTGGATTGGTTATTTACATTTTTAGGAGTTTTTATGAAGATTTAGAAAGTTTTATTCATTCAAGGGCAATCTTCTCAACGGGTTTTCTAGGTGCAAGGAACAAACATTCTAATGGTGAAATTTGACTTCTTCGGATGATTTTGGGAGCTTTGTAAGGAGTTAGGAGGAAAATAAATAGGCACTGGAAAGATATGTGAATCCTATACATGTTGGTAACATTCATTTTTCTCTAAGAATTGAAGGTTTCATGAATAATTTCAAGATAGTGTAGGTACCCCTTTCGGTTCCAAATAAAAATGGCCCTAAATTTGTAAGCACTAAAGATATGATCACCACATGGCGCTAGGTTAATATTTGTAAATGTTGATAAGTACCTCTAGGAATGGGTACTATCATAAATAGACTATTTTTACCATGGGTAAGGATCTCATGAGGATGGGGCCAATTTTTGTGAGTTGAAAACACCTTCCTAACACCCCAGATTATGTTTTTGAGTGACGAAACTTCTAACATAAAATTTAAACCTAAACCCTAAACCCTAATATATTGTTTAGGGTTTAGGGATCATGGTTCAAGATTTAAGGATTAGAGTTTAATGTTTAGGGTTTAGGGTTTAGGGTTTCGTGTTTAGGTTTCATGGTGGTAAAAATATGGTTTATGATTTAGGGTTTAGGGTTTAGGGCTCAGGGTTTAGGGTTTAGGTTTTAGTGTTAAGGGTTTAGGTTTTATGGTTAAGGGTTTATGGTTTAGGATTTAGGGTTTAATGTTTATGGTTTAGGGCTCAAGGTTTAGGGTTTTGGGCTCTGGGTTTAAGGTTTACGATTTAGGGTTTAGGGTTTATGGCACAAGATTTAGGGTTTAGGGTTTAAGGTTAAGAGTTTACGATACGATTTAGGGTTTAAGGGTTAGGGTTTAGGACTTAGGGTTTACGGATCATGTTTAAGGGCTCAAAATTTAGGTTTGATGGCTTAGGGTTTAAGTTTTAAGGTTTAGGGTTTATGTTTTATGGTTTTGGGTTTAGGATTTAGGTTTTAGTGTTAAGGGTTTATGGCTTATGGCTTATGGTTTAGGGTTTAAGGTGGTAAAAATAAGGTTTAGAATTTAGGGTTTAGGTTTTGAGTTTCAAGGTTTAGGATTTAGGGTTTAGGGATTACAACTTAAGGCTTAGGTGTAGGATCGGATGTTACCTTTCTAGTGTAACTCCCTCTTAAGGATCATATTCATATTCAACGTATCGCCAAGAGGGAAGCTCCTGTAAAATTGGTTATTTAGTATGACGTGGAAGATGAGTAAAGCAAATGAAAGCTGGAGAATTATATTTCATTGGTAATTTATAGTAAGTATTAACAAGACTAATATGGCTTCCAACTACTCAACTAGTAAAGAGCCATACAATATTAGGACCATATTTCCTAGTCTCATGCCTATAACCATCATTGAGTCCGCTTATGCAAAATAAACATAGTGATAGGGGTATGGATAAGAACACAAAGGATTTATCAATCACCTAGTAAATATTTCTTGTTTAGTTCTGAATGGGAGTCAGTTCTATGGCTTAGTAACCTTCAATTCATTAATAATTCCTTCATGATAAACGCATGAATGCTTTCAAAAGTGACTTCAAAAGATAGGGGTAGTCATCAAGTCTAATGAAGGTTGTGATGTGATGTGTAAAAATATATATTCATAAAAACTTCTTATTCCTTTAAAGTCTCTCGGTTTGTCTTAGTAATGACGTCTCTTTGTATCCAAGGATTGAGGACTACGGGGTCATGGAAGGATTGAAAATTTAGAATCATCAAGTTTCGAATCAGAATGTCATTGCATCTAGAGAAACACTCTCAAATGTTGGAGTAATGCATCTTTGAAAATAAAATTGATCCTCGAAATCCTCTCAAAGAGTCAGGTTGTGTTCTGGTCCTGTAGTGGGTATCAACAAAAAAGAAAACAATTTTGACTAGAATTACTTACAAAATACATTCCTTTGCTTCAAGTTTATCTTTATAAATGCAATCTAGCTTTCCAAGTTCTCCATATTTTCCAAATTTGGGGCGAATTGACATTCTGGACCTTTAAAGGCATGAAGAAAATGGAGAGTTCATTTCCTCTAACCTTTCTTGAAGTGAATTTAAACAAAATGAAATTTAGAATTTGGAGGTGACATGTGGTAGACATTGATTAATGCTTTTGAGTGGCAAAATAACATGAACTTTAAACCCTAAGCCCTAAACCATAAACCATAAACTTAAACCCTAAACCCTAAACCATGAACCCTAAGACCTAAACCCTAAACCCTAAACCATCAACCCTTAACCCTGAGCCCTAAACCCTAAACCCTAAATTGTGAACCCTAAACCCTGAGCCCTAAATCTAAACCCTAAACCCTTAACCCTAAACACTAAAACCTAAACCCTAATTACCAAAATTTGAGCCCTAAACCCTAAACCCGAACCCTGAACTTGAGACCTATACCCTAAACACTCAACCTTAAGCCCTAAGCCCTAAACCTTAAACCCTAAACCTTAAACACTAAACCTTAAACCCTAAACCTTGAACCCTAAACCTAAGCCCTAAACCCTAAACCCTAAGCCCTAAACTATAAACCCTAAACCCTGAACCTTAAACCCTAAACCCTAAATTTTAAACCTTGAACACTAAAAATACTTGTTGGAAAGACTTCTAAAAAAGATACTAATGAGAATGATTGAAATTGGTACAAAAATTTTAAAGGAGGGAAATTTCAGATATCCAAGAAAATTTGGTACAACCCTTTTCTAAGAAACCCCTTCCCTGTGGGAAGCTTGCACAAAGAAATGTTACCCAATAGAGTTATCTTCTTTTTCACATCGCATGGGAACTATTTCACTCACTCTAATGTTTTGTGTCTTACCCATTCTTATTAGTATTGCCAAAGAGTGTTCAACTGAAAAGGGTTCATCTACTTCGTAGGCATAACATTCCAAGACAATCATCAATATTTGATGCCTTTCATCCACGAGATATTTTGAAGGAAGGAAATTCCATATATCCAAGATTAATTTTGTAACAAAGAAATGTTACCCAAAACAACTATCTCCTTTTTCTATACCTTGTGAAATATTTAGAACTCTAAGAGTGTTATAAATAGCATGATTATATGTAGAAGATCAAGAAACATTCAATAGTGAAAGTATATTGGGGAGAAACATGTTTGGTAGATATGTGTAATATATAACCCTTCGATCCTTATAGTGCAAAAAGATCAAGAGCAGTTTTCACTTTGTAATCACTAAGTGAAGATCAAGTGCAAAAGATTAATACCATTAGAGTTTTTGTTCCCTAAACATTGAACCCTAAATCCTAAACCCTAAATCATGGACCCTAAACCTGAACCCTAAAACCTTAACCTTAAACCCTATGCCCTAAACCCTAAAATTAAACCCTAAAACCTAAACATTAATCCTTTAACCCTAAACCTAAACCTTAAACCCTAGGATCTAAACCCTAGACCATAAACCCTAAACCCTAATTATTGAGCCCTTAACCCTAAACCATGAACACTAAATTCTAAACCTTGAAACCTAAACCCTAAACCCTAAACATTAAACCCTAGACCATGAACTCTAAACCCTTAACATTGATCCCTATGTTCCTTAAACCATAAACCTTAAACCTTAAACCTTAAACCTTAACCCTAAACACTCAACCCTTAACCATGCAACATTACCAACAAAGGAGTTTGTACTGGTATTATGGTTAGATGAGGGTTAACTCTTGAGGATCATATTCATATTCGATGTATCACCATCAAGAGGAAAACTCCCTATCAAATCAATTATTCAAGTATGACGTGGAAGATGAGAAAAAAATGAAATATGGAGAATTATATTTCATGGGTAATTAGTACTAAGTATCAATAAGACTAATATGGCTTCCGACTACTCGACTAGGAGGGAATGAAAATGTTAGGACCATATTTCCTAGTCTCGTGCCTAGAACCATCATTGAGTTTGCTTGTACAAAATAAGCATAATAACATAGGAATGGCTAAAAAACACAAGGGGTTATCAATCACCTGGTAAATATTTCTTGTTTAGTTCTGAATGGGATTCAATTGGCCTATGGCTTAGTGACCTTATATTCATTGATAATTCCTTCTATGATAAACCCATGGATGCTTTCAAAAGTTCCTTTAAAAAGATAGGGGTAGTCATCAATCCTAGTGAAGGGAGTGATGTGATTTCCAAACAACTTGAAATGCAAATAGATTTAGAGGTCATAACATGAATTTACAAATATCTCTATCATTATAAATGGAATCCAAGTAACGGTGTCTCCCTGTATCCAAAGATCGAGGACTACTGGGGTCTATGGTAGGATTGGACATTCAAGAATCATCAAGTGTCTGAATTAGAATGTCATTGCATCTAGAGAAACATTCTCAAACATTGGATTAATGCATCTTGGAAAATAAAATTGAACCTCAGAAATCCTCTCAAATTGCTAGTCTAGGTCTTGGTCTAGGTCGTGTTCCTAGTCCTGTTTCTATTTCGAGTTCTAGTTTTAGTTGTGGTCATCAAATATGGAAGTTTCAGGAAAGGAATCCACACTTGAATAATTATTCCCATTTAGATTGTTGGAAATGCTAATGGCAGTGGCAGTGCCTATGGAATTTGGTTGGTGGAAGGTGGGGTTGTGCCCTTTTTGGTTTTTTCTCATGGCATCATTAGTAGACTTTTCTAGTATTATCAGAGAGAACTCCCCATGCTTGTGTGATAAGTTTAAAATCTCCTCGACTCTTGGTAAAACTTATTTTTTATTAGGATGCAATAACAAGGTTAGTTTTAGTTGGTATTAATAGAAAAAAAAAAAATGATTGGAATTATTCATGAAATTTATTCCTTCACTTTGATTTTATCTTTATAAATGCAATTCGGCTTTCCAAGTTCTCATATTTTCCAAATTTGGGTCAAATTGACATTTCTAGACCTCTAAAAGTGTGAAGAAAATGATGAGTTCATTTCCCCCAACCTTTCTTGAAGCGAATTTAAACGAAATGAAACTTGGAATTTGGAGGTGGCACTTGGTAGACATTGATTGTCCTACCACAAATTTACTTATTGATGATTAATTGTTATTAGTTGGATTTATTTTCCATTATTATGATAAGTGTTTTTGAGATTGCCAAATCACTATCAGGTTTATTCATGAATATACAATTATTATTGTGTCATGGTTGATGCAACTCCTTAAAGCCTCCCATAATTACAAATACCTCTCCTACGAAACCCCATACAAGTGGATATATGTTAACCAAAACTTGTCATACCTCCTTGAGATTGAGAATGATGTTTAGGGATGCTTTTAGCTTTCTTGAAGAGTTTGGAGTGTAGACAAACCACGAAGTGACCAAAGTGAACCTTGTTCTTGTGTAATGTAAGGGAAATTTTGGTAAAAGCACGTGAGTGGAGTCTTTGGATGAATTTAAGCAACTAGATGAGTGAAATAGGTGGTTTAGTTGTCTAAGAACATGATGAAATCCTAAAACTCCTACAAATATCAATAACCAATCAATAACACATATAAAACTCCTAAAATATCAATAACCAATCCAAAAGGCCCCAAAACCTAAACAACGCCTATATTATTTCACAAAACATATATCGATTGTATAATTTAAACCCTAAAAGCTTGAAGGTTGAATGCTAAAATCCTAAAAAATACCTATGTATTGACCATATTAGAATATGAAAAACTATCTTCTAAACCATGACAGATGGAGTTGTGAGACTAGTTCCATAAGGTGCAGAGTGACCCTAACATCTTATATTTACTAAAATAAATTTAAAGTATAAGTTTTCTTTTATTATTATTTATAAGTATAAGATAATAAAATATAAATAATAATAAAAGAAAAACTTATACTTAAACATTTATTTTTGTACATAGAAGCATGCCTCAACCACATATTACACATAAACATTTATTGCATGAATGCATTATAACGCACTTGTGCATTTTAGGCTTGGTAACAACCAAACCTAATAATTCGTAAATGTGCTCATGCTTTAACAAAAACCTTCTCGTTTTACTTGAAAATAAAATTTTGCCCAGCTTTTTTGGCCTCTCGTTATGTCCGTACATAGGCCCACAACAAGATAAGCCAAAAACTAGAAATGGAAAGCACCGAGAAAGAAGAAAGGGCCCTATAAATTAGACCGATCAAAGCTACTTGACATGCTACCCAATGAGACCTAACTACCATGGCCTTTCCTTTATGAGATCTAAGGCTCATCTCAAGAGGAGAATTTCGAGCTTTTCCTTTCTTCTTTTGTTCAAAACCTTCCAACTATACCCCCATTAGAATCTACATTCTCGTTCGGGTTGAAGAAAGACAAATTTCAAGAGACTCCTTATTTTCGAACTTTGAATTCTACAAAGAACCCAAGGATTTCAGCGAAGAACCCCACCTTTATAGCAACTTTTTGTGAGTCAATATCCAATTTAGTGGGAATGGGAAATGAGACAACCCCACTGACCTTCTTCTCTTCTTCTCTTCTTGATTACCTATATGAATATCGAAACATTATTACTATCATTTTCCTCATGAGCATATACCACCGATTATTTGGATTAAAATCCTTCCACCATGAGACCACCCCTTAATCTATTTCTTGACAATGTGGCAGTCAGAAGCAAGGTGACCAAGGGAAAAACATGTTCTACATCTAAAAGGGAGACCTTCATAATCCAAATTTTGTGTCCATATTGAATCCATGACTTTAAGATCCATGGTGGCGGAAATCTCCACAGGATATCCATATCCACCAAAATACTAGTGAATGTGGTATGATCAAAATATTCGATCCTAGGATCAAAAACTAGGAATTCACCCTAAAAGCATCCCCATAGCCCTGAAACAATCTTCAATCCGAATATAACTATTCTTATTAGGTGGTATTTATATTATTGATTTTTGGATATTATTATGCCTAAAATTATACTTACACACACCATGCGAGTCATATATTCCCTTTAATAATTCTTATTTTGTAATTTATCTATTTTATTATAAATTAAATATATATAATAAATGACAAATTTTCAAGGATTTTTTTACATGCCTATATTAATTTTATAAATGTTATTGAGTTTTATTAATAGTAAAATTATTTCAACAAGTGAGATGGTTGAATTTATACATGAATCCCACCATATATGAAATGATACACTCTTATAATCTATTTAAAAGGGTAAATACATATTTTTGTAATGTTGAATTTACACACTAGTATAATTTTATATTTTTGTATTCTTAAAATGTATTAAAATTTTAAATATTGAGTTATGTGGTGTTTCGACAAATATTTTATATAGCTTTTATGTGTGGCATTTCCATATAGTGATATTATAATTTATATTAGTTTTTTTAATTTATTCAAATATGATATATATGTGTAAGATGGAATTTAAATTAATTTTTAAAAATTCAAAAATTATGGATTTCCACATGAATGTTTACAAATGTGTGTTTTATACAAGTTCTTATTTAATTATATTAATATTATGGAATATCTACAAAACCAAAAATCTAAACTATCATATTATTATAGAGATACCGCAAATATTCTAAAATTCTCTAAAATTGTAGAAATTTTGTAGAAACAATGTGGTAAAATTAAATTTATTGTAGTATGTGGTTTTATTTATTAGATGGTGTTGCCTTGAGAAATATTCTCTTTCATGGCTCTTGATATTTCCCATATTCTTATCCCCTTTGGTAAACTCCTTTCAGCATGATAAAAATATTAAACCCTAAGAAAAATAAAAATCATAGCCCCAAAAAAAAACAAACCATAAAAATAAAAGTAAACTATGTCCAAAAACTTAGGATAACAAAAATCCTAACAAAAAAAAAATCCTAGAAATAAAAATAAAACAACATTGAGAATAAAACAACAAACTCTAGCAAACAAAAACAAACCATAAAAACATTAAAGTAATAGAAAAATATATTAAAAACAAGAAAAATAAAAATAATTCTACACAAAAGACATCAAACCCTAGTTAAAAATAGTATAGAGCATAACTTTAAAAACCTTGGAAAACAAAAAAGTGTCAAAAAAACATAAAAATAGAATGTAGACACTAAAATCTAGTAAATTTTCCTTTTGCAATGCCAAGATTGGGTATGGTCCCTTGATGCAGAGATAAATTCGGTTGGAAAAGTTTCCCTAAATCTTCCATAATCATAATAGTATAGTAGAATGCTCGAAAGCTTTCCATCACCTATTTAAACGTGAAACATGGACTCTTTTAAGCAATATACCATTTCAAAACTTCCCGATTGAGGAGCAAAAATAGGGGCAAATGACCAATCAAATTGCGACATGTTGCAATAAAAAAATGATAAAAATGGTAAAATGATGATTATAATTTTTGCCTCCGGCCTTCGACACTCGAGTTCAAGATAGTGGTCAATGTTATTTGCTAGTTTAGGGCTCTCACCAAGTCGACACACTCTTTTCATGAGAGGCATTTCTTTTCCTTTGTGACTTCATATCACCATATTCAAAATTTTACATATAAGTTCCATAGATCTTGCCATTGTATGTTGCATGTGGGATTATTCCAAATGTATTTTGTAAATTATATCTACCATGTATTTTTAACCAGATTACTATGACCTGACTTGACACCACCTCATTGAGCTATATATTAACCAAATCGATTGTCATCTCATCAATAATCTAACCAAGCTATGTAGGGTGAGCTAGTACCGATCAACGATCTACCAAGAATGGGGTAATAACTCACCACCTTTTGCACCAACCAAGTTATATTTTCTCGCACCAACCGAGCTTTCCAACTACCTAATTCACCAACATTGGCATATATACAATAGTCATGTTCCACGTGGACAATCACAACTATAAAAGGAGTAAGTGTGGCCACAACCATGAGAAAGTAGGAGCAACAAAGCTTTCATTAAGGCTTAAAATAAACATACCTCGTTAGATGTGGGATTAAACTCACAATTCGGTAAATGAAAAACGATGAGAGGTTGGGGCGGTTCGAACCCCCAACCTCAACTTGCCAAAAAATAATCCTTCATCATTACACCACACGGCTTGACCAAGACTATAAATGGGAAAATTGAGTTTTATTGAAGGTCAAGTCCCTAATTGTGTATTCTTCACAATAGATCAATTTTGGAAAAGAGAGTTTTAGAGAGACTTACAAGCATTTTTAGCACTTATAGTAAATTGGAAAATTGTCCATAATTCCAAGACCATCTTTGTGCATATATTATTTTCACGTTTTAGACTTTTCTTAATGTCATTTTAAGGTGTATAAGTCACTATTTTCCATAAAACTGAAGGGAAGAGCTTTTGCAACTGTTTCGAGAAGGTGGAGGACAAACACTGAGCATCCCCTGAGTCCTTCAAAGTTCTAAAGACATGAAATTGCAGATTTTGGATTATTAATGTTTATTTTAAGTTTTATTGTACTTATAATTGGGATAATTTTATACGAGATGTAGGAAATTTGAAACCCCAAAAAAATTCTCGTGTCATCTTTATTCTCGATTTTGCATTATGATTTTGGTTTATTTCCACTTTTAATAAGTCTTAAATTTAAAATTAAATTGGATGAGTAAATTTAAATCAGAATGATATCGGCTTCTAGATTAGTTTTTAAAATTAAATATTTAGAAATTGGTAAAATTGTAAAATTTGGATGGTTTGATTGAACTCTGGTTAAGTTGATTTTGGGAATGATAAAAATCAGTTCTAGATTAGTTTTTTAAAATTAAATATTTAGAATTTTGATCTGTTTTAGATTCATATCAATCATGAAAGCGGATAAATTTAAAGCATCTATTGTAAACAATACCGGGTCTATTTCATTTATAGATTAAGTTTTGGTATCGAGATTTGGTTGAATTGAAATTTTTCTTTTGGTTTATATTTGATATCAGTTTGGTTTTCTAAGTCTAGCAGATTTGCAAACATTTTTGGTTTGATCTTTCAATTGTAGTATGCATTATTTTGGAAGTAACATTTTTAATGAAGGTAAATATGGGTAAAGCCTTGAAAAGAGAGAGGCTCGAAGATTTTAAAAACATCAATAGAAAAATTTAGCATGAGAATGATTTCTCCGATGTAAACTCTATTCCCTTTGAGGATAAGATAGAACATTGAAATCAGAGTTAGAATCCAAGGATGAGCTCTTGATCAAATTGCAATGTGGTGAGTAGAAGAAGGATTTTCCTTCCACTTCAAATACATAAACTATGATGATGAGTGCACTATAAGTTTTTCACCATGTTGTTCTTCCTCCCATTTAGATTCATATTGATTTAGGTAATGTTTTTGGTGAATTTGAAAAACATACTAAGGGAATTGGATCTAAATTATTGCTTAAAATGGGATTTGATGGAAGAGGCCTTGGTAAGAATGGATAAGGTATTTCTAACCCAATACAGGTAGAGGATCATCCTCATTTTGTAGGTTTGGGTTATTCTAGTGTGGGAATGGAAATTGGAGAGTGCTCTAAGAACGTTGAAGGGAGACAAGCTTCCGACAGCCAAGTGAATACCCCACTAGTCAAAGAGAAGACTTTATCCAGAAATTGTTGATTCATCATCACAGGATGAAAGGTGTGAGAAATCACAAAGAAAGGTAATGAAATACCACCTCCTTATTCTTACACACCTTTTGAGAACTAAAAAGGAAAGTGTTGTAAAAATTTTGATGATCCACTCTTGTAGTTTAAACAATATGATTTTGATATACAAAAGATGATGTATGATTTTCTGTGCACTTTTTGTAGGCTAAGTAATCATTATGTTTATTATTCTCAAAAGAGAAATTATTTCTTGTAGAAGTGGTTTCTTGATGATCTTAGTGCTAAAGACCAATCTCGTCATTCAGAGGTGAGAAATGGTAAACAATTTTCCTCTCCCAAGAACATGAATTTTTGCACCCATTTTCATATGAGTGCACATCGGGTTGAGTAGTGTTGGAGACTTCATCCATCATAACATCAAAATCATGTTAATATGAAGATGGAATATAGACTTGTTACAAAGGTAAATGAATTTTTTAATCCACTACCAATTGTTGAGGCTACATAGGTGTTAACAGAGGAAATAAAACTAACTAAAAAAGAAAACCCATTAAAATGGGTTGGTAACAAATTCCTTAGTTTTATGTTTGCATAGTTGATGATTGTTGATGTCATGAAAATAATTTGGAGTTTTTTATTATATGGGATTCCTTATATATGTTGAAAATTAAAATTTTACCATGTTTTTAGTTTTGATTTGGAGTTCAAATTCATAGGAGGAATTGGGAGACATGTTTATCATGCTCAATTATCATCTTATATTTGAATATTTAAGAAAACTCCTTTTTGAATCTCATGTTTAGTATTTGAGTTCTTAATACATTTTGGGAATTAAAACTCATATTTTTAAGCTTTATATTTTTAACATCAGTTTATGTAGGTTGTTGGGCACATTGACAATGTTTATTTTTCCATACTTGCATTTTAGAGTAATTGTTGTTATGGTAATGCATATATTTTTGGCATGTATATGTTGGATGCATTTTAAGACCCATATTTTAGGCAAGTGTTTGTAATTGTGCTCACAATGCAAAATATCATTCTTTCCATACTTTTAAATCACATGTCCATGTGGGCAATAAATTTGATTTCTAAATATGGTAATAATGTTAGAATGCATTTTGATTACACTAACAAACATATTTGTAGTTGAATATATCGGCGATTTCACGAGGTCTATGGATGTTAGTTGTTGGCATTTTGGTGTCTATTTATTATTGACCTAGATTTGGGTAAAATTGTATTTCAGAGATTAGCCATGTCACAGGAATAAGTTTTATCGTTGGCTCTTTTTGTGATTAATCATCTATTTTTAAGGTCGATCAATTTTTGATTAAAGTTATAGTCATTATGGTTTGACATTTCTATAGAGGATTGATTAGACATTCACCTCTCATGGGTATTTGTTGTCTTTTCAAATTGATCTATGTTTTTATAGAGATTGGTAAATCACAGAAAATTAGTTAGACTTCAACCTCTTTTCGGCATGTAGATTGTCCATTTCTAAATTGATCAATTTGGTGATATTTTTAAAAATAATGTGAAGTAAAATTTCACCTACAATTTATTTCTATGGATCATGTGTGTTTGTGATATGCAGGAAGATAATTTGAGGTTTCAGTGGGTAAAAATGAATTTTGTGGAATAAAATCCTTCTGATTAGGGAGATGTGATCTAGAGATCAATTTAGGGATATAGTTTCCTAAATCTCCTAGAATCATGATAGTATGAAATAAGAATCTAAGAGCTTTTTGTCTCATATTTGAAAAAATAGAATCCTTTTGAGCAAGATAATATCCACATAAACACTCAAGAAAAAGATAAAAATAGGGACAATTGATCAATTAGATTGCGACACATGGCAATGCAAAAATGATAAAAATGGTAAAAGGGTGTTTACGTTTTTTCACCTCCATTCTTTGACACTCAAGTTTGAATAGGTGGGCCCCACTATTTGCTAGCTCGGGGCCCTTAGCCAAGGTCGACACACTCTTTTTATGGAGGGGTGCCTTTTCCTCTGTGACTTCATAATACCATAGTAACATTTTTTTATATAAGTGTCATAGATTTCCACTGTATGGTGCATGTGGAATTATTCCCAATTTATTTTGTAAATTATATTTACCATGCATTTTTAAACTAGTTATCATGCACTAACTTGATCCACCTCACCGAGCTATATATTAACCAACTCGGATGCCATCTCATAAACAATCCAACCGAGCTATGTGGGATGAGCCAAGTGCTTCGACCATAGACATGCCAAGAAAAGGGTAACAACTCGCCAATGACACTGCATTGACCAAGTTTTACTTTTCCACCATCCAACGATTACCTAACTCACCAACATTAGCATATATACAACAATCATGTCCCATGTAGACAATCACAACTTGGAAAAAGGTGTAAGTGTTGCCATAGCCACAATAAAGTAGGATCGGCCAAGCCTTTATTAAGGCTTGAAACAAACTTACCATGCTAGATGTGGGATTAAACTCCAAACTTGGTAAATGAAAAATAGTTGAAGGTTGGGGTGGTTTGAATCCCCAACCTTGGCTTTCCCAAAAATAATCCTTTTCGTTACACCACTCGACTTGACCAAGCCTATAAATGGTCCAATTGAGTTTTATTGAAGGTTAAGTGCTTGATTGTGTAATCTTCATAACAAAGCAATTTTGGAAAATATATTTTTAGAGAAACTTAGTTGAATTTTAGAACTTGGTGTAAACTAGAAAGTTTTCCATAATTTAAAGACGCTCCTTGTGCGTATATTTGTTTTTCTATTTTGAATTTTTGATTTTTTTAAGGTGTGGAAGTTGTTTGACATAGAAATGAAGGGAATATCTCTGCGGAATTCTTCGGGAAGGTGGAGGATGAATATTTTGCATTTTCAGAGTCATTCGAAGGAATGAAGACACAAAATTATAGTTTTTGGATATATTAAATTTTATTGTAATTTTGATTGTATTTATAGTTGGGGCATTTTTAATTGATCGGTTCAAATGAACGTGGGGATGTAGAAATTTTGAAGCTCGTAAACAATTTTTATGTCTTCTTTACCCCTGATTTTACATTCTAATTTATTTATACATTTAATTATTCAAAATTTAAATTCAAACAAGCAAATTTAAATCAATTTACGACATTCATGAGAAATCGGTAAAATTGAAATACGGATGGTTTGATCGAATTGTGGTATACGTTGATTTTAGGAATGATAAAAATTAGTTCTAGATTAGTTTTAACAATTAAAAATTTAGATTTTGATCAATTTTAGATTCATATAAATCATGAAAGTTGATAAATTTAAAGGATCTATTGTAAACAAAAAAACTTAGTCTATTTTTTCACAAAAATACTATCCAAAGTTGACAAATGGTAAGATGCAAAATCCAGTCTCGATTGAATTGTACATTCCTAATTGTTCGCATTCTTTAAATTTGTTTTCAATTAGAATATATTTATTTTTTCATTTCATCTTCTTAAGGTCGGTCTTATTACACAAGTTTGTACTAGAAGCTTAAAGCAATCCACCAAGTCAAGGAATCTACCTTCCTCTATTTCATATTATGAAAAGGTCATAAACCAAGTCATGTCTTAGCAAGATAAATGTCTCCAACCTTCCTCTAAAATGGTTTTCAAAGGGATTAGGTGAGAGAAGACATGTCACTATTACTACTCTATACATCTTAGCTACAGTTAGATAATGTCACAACATGAAACACATTTAAAAATCACATTTGGAAAAACACACAGAGAGAACTAAATGATGGATTATGTAGTGCAACACTTGGATAGGACATGCAGACACGACCACCAAGGGTATTCACACTATTACTACGTTTTTATTTACTTGATTACAAGTCATCTCTTGAGGTTGTTCAAGAAATGTGTGTGTGTGTGTGTGTCTATATATTGTGTGTGTACATATACAAATATGATGGAACCCATATACATATATATGTATATGTACATATACATGTAAAAACATATATAGAGAACTAAATGATATATTGATCCAAGATATAGGGAATGTAGTGTAACATATATATATGGATTGGATATATATCACACATATATATATATATGATCACCAATATATATATAATATATATATATATATATATATATATATTTATATATTCCATATATATATATATATATATATATATATACATACATATATACATACATATATATATACATATATCATACATCTACATGATATACATATATATATATATATACATACATATATACATATATATATATATATATATACATACATATATGTGTATATATATATATATATATATATATATATATATATATATACACACACATACACATATGTACACATACATATGTACACATACACATATGTATGTATAAATACATATTATATATATGTATATATACACACATATGTGTGTGTGTGTATACATATATAATATGTATATATACACACACACACACACACACACACACACACATATATATATCACACGTAAGTAAAACACATAAGAAATTTTAGATCATAAGCGTAAAAGGGTACAAGACTCTACAACTCCAGTCAAAGACCATATAGATTGAGTTTGAACCATACAACAGTTCTATGGTCATGTGCTTACTCGATTTCAAGTTATAGAATTAATATCATAGTATCTTTAATCTTTGATATACCTTTTCCACTTGTTTTTAACATCGAATCTTATGTATTCTAACATATAAAACTAAGTCTTCATCTCCTCTTGTGTATTTGAGCTATCATTTTATCATTTATCAATCATTGCAAATATTAATGCATTATTCAAGTTATGTATGGTTAATAGTGAATTATTTATACTAGAATAATCCATTATTACAAACCCTTACATCTTCTTTATTGTTGTGTATTTTCCATAACATATTTTTAATTATGGTGTAAACAACAAAAACAAACAACAAAGTCGCCAATATAACTCTTAAAAACAAACAACATAAATCTAGACAATACATTGTTTTAAACAAAACAACGAAGTCGCTTTCCTAGATAGATTAGAGCCTAAAGATTTTGTTAATACAAAAACTTGTTAGTACACCTCGTTTGTAGCAAAAATAAATTAGATAATACATTGCTATAAAGCCGCTTGTAAAGCATTGCCCCAGATGTTTCTATTCTAGTCGCTTTCTTCTAGATAGATCTTTCATTATTCATCTAGGTTCTTCCTCTATATTCTTCTCCTCCGTGTATAAATAAATGAGCTTGTATATCATTTTTCTCATCCAGAAATAAAGTATTATCTTGTGTGTCTAATAGCTCAGCCTAACAATGGTATCAAAGCAGTGATAAGATCCCTGGCGAGAGAAAGCGTTGGAGATCATGAGCAGCGAGATTAATTTAATCCTTGACGAATTAGGAGTAGCAAGGTTAATATAAGAACTAAGGTGAGGTAGTTTAGAGCTGCTGGTGTTTGAGTTTGGTGGCCACACTGGAGCTATTTTGCATTAGAAAAAGGCGGCCTTCCTTGATAAAATTGTTGCACAATTTTTTGAGCTAGACATGGCCATTTTCTTGGAAATTTGTGTCAAAAACAAGACCTGCTGTGGAGTTTTTCTGAGCTTTCCAAAAAAAAAATTTGGGCAAAAACGTGGCTAGACGTAGAGTTGACCTGCTCTATTTCTTTTCCCTGTGCAGCCAGAATATTTCTATTTATTTTTGGCATTTATAACCGTGAAAATTTGTGTTTGACGTGTGGTTGAATCGGCCTCACTTAATCGCTATTTTTTGGCATTTAATTGCTAAAAACTTTGATTTTAAGCCGTCCCATCTGCCCTCTTCTTTGTGCAACAACTTTTTCTATTCGTGAAGGCATAAATCCAAAAATCTAGTATTCTTTGAGGATTTTTTTAAAGAAGAAAAAACATTATTTTTCTTGTATATTTATCTGGAAAAAGCAATATTTTGTTCTTTTTGCAGCAACCTTGAAGAAATCGGGAGCATTTTTGCAGACTAAGTAGATTAATTTGGCAGTATGTCAGCTTCGAAGATCTTTCTCTCAAATGCCCAGCTCTTGAAAGGACCAAATTATGTTGCATGGAAGACAAAGATGCAGACCATTCTCCTATTTGAAGATCTTTGGGTTGTCGTCATTGGAAAGCTCCCTCGTCCCACTGACGATGATGATTGTATCAAGTATGAAAACACCGATGCAAAAGCCCATATCTTGATCACTTTGAGCATATCCAAAGAGGTGCAGTGACACATTCGAAATGCGACAACATCTAAGGATTAGGATACTCTATCCATGATATATGAAGCCAAAAATTTGAGGAAGATTATTCATCTCAGTCAAAGTTGCATAACACGAGCATGCAAGAAGGTGAGAAAGTGGAAGATTTTCTACGTCGAGTGAGTTCTGAGCGAAGTAATGAGCTGCACTTGGAGAAGTGGTCGAGACAAGTTGTTGGTCTCACTCACAAGTCAAGCTCTTCCATCCCAATTCAAGATGTTTATCACCACATTGAAAATCACTCAAAAGGAGGTGAGTTTTTCTAAACTAGTTAATTTCTTTCAATAGGAAGAAGCAATTCAATCATTTCAAGAGGAGTTCGAAATTTATTTGGGCCCCTAAAATATTGACTAAGTACAAGAAGGCGCGTGGGCATGCAAGGACTTGTTAAAAAGGGCGCTTGCAAGGTGAAAGCGCAAGATAGGGCTCTAGAAGGGTTTAATAAAACAAGTAGCATGTGCATGCAAGGCAGAACAAGGTTTCGGGACTTAGCCATATTTGGCATATCAGGCAGGACACGTGAAAAGCATGACCCAACTGCACATGATGAATGGATAAGGTGCCAGCCTGGCAACATGTTGGCCTAGAAAGGAATATACCATGCGTTGGAAGCTTCTAGAAGACCATCATGGCAAGGAGTGGTGAGCTCAGGCCTAGAGGAGCATGCTCCCATGGAGGACCACATTGGGACACTTGGTGATGGATCTGAAGCCTCAAAAAGGTGGGTTGGCATATCAAGAGGCCTATAAATACAAGTGCCCTGAAGAAGAAGTAGTGTAGATCAATAGAGAGCGGAGCTCTGTAGAAACGTTACGAGGAGTTATCTTGGGTTAACTCTCAAAAACGAAATTTACAATCCCAAGCCCCTTCGTTTCTGTCATACTGAGATGTTCTGTAATGGATCTAATGGATGTAATGAGGTTACCAGCTTATTTGAATATGATTATTAATTATTCTGGTCCATACATATATCTTCATAGTTCTGTTTCATGTATGTTTATGAAATGAGTATGAATCCTTATGCATTTTCCTTTCTATTTTTCTATAGATGGTATAATATGAGTATATATGATATTTCCACTAAACTCACATAAAGGAGAGACTCAGCGCGCGCGTGCCTCGGGTGAGTGACCAGCACCTCTTAGGTGATAGGCCAACGTGCGCATGGGATTCCCTTGTTCTTTGGTGGGTGTAAAAATGACTACATCTTGGTTCCGTTGTCGGGACCTTTTTGAAAGTTGTAGTGGGAAATGGCATACATCATGATCTGTGCAATGAGTGATGATAGAGTGTTTAACCTTGGAAGGTGTTGAAACATGGTTTAAGAGCATGGAGGATGAATTTTCTCAGAGATTCAGCACTGGACTTGAGTTTGATGCATGTAGATGGGTAGAAGAGAACATCTACCATTTTTGAATTTTTCTATTGCTTCCCAGTAGAGATGTATGAATGGATCTCGGCATATGCATCTAGATCAAGCTAGTATTATAGATCACACGTGTGGACCCAAGAAGAATACCAGAGGCTACAAGATGTAGATATGACGTGGACTCGTGTTGTGGATCATTGGTGGAAAAGAGTACTAGCTAGCTACACTCTGGAGTATGTTATTTCTACATATTCTTGTCTGGAAGTCCCTTAGTTTAAATTTATGAGGGAGCCTAGAGGGTCATTTCTACATGCTTATTACTCCGCAATGAAGATCTTGATTGCTTACCTTGAGTTTAGAGGCATTTTTATGGCGGCTAAACCTTCCTGAGCGATGGGCGAGGAAGCTAGGGTGAAAGAAGATGGCAGATATTGCGACTAAGAAAGAAAGGGAGGAGAGACGACTCAAGTATAGTGAAGCGTGTGAAAGGGATATTGCTAGACAACGCGAGGTTGCAAGTGTGATGGATATATGGAGGGAGACGTTTGTAGGAAGGATTTGAGGTTCACGCGAGAGGACGTGAAACACGAGTAGATCTGTCTACCCATCTTGGCAAGCGCGTAAGAGAGACCCTTTCACTTCGATGAAAGTTCTCACGCATAGAGAGAAGAGTCATGGCGCGCATCGAACACACCTAGTGACCAAAACACGGTGTTTGGTCTTTTAGATTTAGTGAAGAATATTGTTAACCCTTGATTGGTATCGGTGGAAGTGACCAATCCGCACCAAGAGATATAATTTCTTATTTGGGACTTCTATGGCTGCACATACCATTCTAGTGTTTGGAGAAATTTTTAGGTAAAGTGCAGATACACAAGCCTTCGGTCTCGCATCTAGGAGTGGTGTGGGGTACACTATTAGTAGTGGGACATTATCATAGACCGTCGGCATTTAGTTTAGTGGTACTTTGGGGACCCTTGGTGCGACCACTATAGGACCTGGTGGATCTCGATGGATCACGGTGGGTCGGGAAGAATAGGATCTAGTTGATCCGGTGGCTCTCAAGTAGGTCAAGAGGAATAGGACTGGAGGATCTAGTGGATCTAATGGGTCGGGAGGCACAGGACCTAGTGGATCTAGTGGATCCGGTGGCGAGGGAAACACCAGGGGAAACCAAGGCTCTGGCTTGGGAGGACAAGGACCCCAACCACCCCCAAGTGTTTTTTTGAGATGTCTTTGCACTTACTAGACTATATGGGTATTGAAGATGCTGCAGAACATGTGCACAAGTGTGAGTTACTATGGCGTGTGAAAGGGATCACTAGCACAGAGTGGAAGGCAAGCCAATTTGCAACAACATTGCGAGGGCACGCGCGCATAGCTGGTATAGGAAGTATGACCCCCATAAGATGGTGGTAGATTACACTGCATTGAAAAATATCTTCCGCATTGAAAAGGGTGTGCGCATAGCTGGTATAGGAAGTATGACTCCCTAAGTTTGAGCGAAGAGCATCGAGGCCTAAAGGAGATCCAACAAGGAATGGCAGAGAGTGTGCGGGAGTATGATGCAGGGTTCAAAACCCTCTATCAAAATTTTCATATGGCATTCACCCTTCACAACATGCTTAGTGGTTTATTAGAGCCGTTGATAACACCATTTAGAAGAGCTTTATCTTATAAGACTTTCACACACCCATGTGAGGAGTTAGAAGCTACTCTACACGCCGAAGTTGTTGGAAGTGTTGATACTGGTGTTAGCCCATTTCTAGAAGCTTAAATCACTTCTATGGCTAAGCATTTGGAGAAGTTGTCTGCAAACACGGCCATGAGACTTGCAGTGGTATATGGTGTACATATTGTGAAGTAGAGGGGCATGTCAAGGATAGTTTCCCCCGGAGGATAGTATGCGTCATGTGATGAAGAGGTGTGAGATTTTTCATAGGGACCATGATGCGAGTGGATGTCCCTTGTTACAGCGCACAATGCGGAAGAATGTGTCTTGCTACTGTAAGATCTGCACCTCTACTACCCATGATACTAAGGATTGTAGGCTTATTGACCAGATCCATGAGGCCATTGATCTTGGTGTGTGCCAAACTAGCCTTGCAAGTGGTTCTAAGGGTGATGATCACCATTATGAGGAGTGAGCACAAAGGGGATTTCATGGAGGATTTCGTGGTCATGGTAACCATGGAAGAAGAAGTGAGTTCTAACTTGGAACTTGTTTTAATTGTGGATCTGAGACCACTACTACAAGAGCGAGTGTCCGGACTCATTGCGGTGCTCATGTAGTGCGGGAAGAAGCAAAAGTATGAAGAGTGTCAAAACTCTAGAGCATATGAATCAGTAGCACCGGAAAGACAAGGGCGCTATGCAATGGTAAGCATTAAGAAGGCTGACACATAATGGATGCCACGGGTGACACATGATGCGGGTTTAGAACTGTTATGGTACAAGACAAGAGCAGAGGCTACGTGTGCAAAGGAAATGCCAAGGCAAAAAAACTGGTTTCAAGGGAAGAAGTGGTACATGGGAAGTACCCGGACCACTGCACATCAAAAGGAGGTATATTAAGAACCATGGACATCATTCGGAATTTACAAGGAGAAATCCAGTGTCTAAAGGAGTAGTCCAAGAGGGAGGAGCAAAGAAGGAAGGTCGAGGCGCTAAAGGATGACCTAGATGAGGTCAAGGAAGTATGTAAAATGCTAAGGCAAGAGAATATTATTCCCTTGCTAGGAGCATGGTTGAGAGAGAAGGTACCACGTGCAAAGAAGAGCACGAGAGGTAAGTCTTGTATGTAAACCTTCCCCCTCACAGCCTTGACTATGATAAGGAGATCACATTAAATGTAGTTGTGGATGGATGGATCCTTAGTAATATCCTCATTGACATAGGCGCGGAGGTCAATTTTCTCAACTTAGATGCATGGCATCAGATGGGAAGACCTACATTACAGCCATCTTCAAATGTGATGTATATGGCAAACAAAATGAAGGAAATGCCCATTGGTGTCTTAAAGGATGCACTATCACCATTCAAGGGGCTAAGTTTTTGGGTACTTCTAAGTCTTGGATCTCGTCGAGGTAGGAAATTTCACGTTGACATTACTTGGGTACCCATGGTGCTATAAGAACAATGGGGATCTTCGGTTCAAAAAGGGATACACAATCTTTGAAAATGAGGAGGAACAGTCATCATACCCTAGTTGATGGAAAATCAACACCCTATCTGAACCCCTGAGAGAAGAGGTCTTGGATAGAATATATGTGCGTTCAATCAGGGATCCAGAGATAATTCATCCCATAGAGGGAGTTATCCGGTTTGAGGATGCTCAGTCCCTAAGTGACACCACCAGTATAGCGTGTGATAATTGGGCGCATGGGACCTATGATTTGATTAGATGACATTTGAGAGGATCAGTGACAAAGGTGCGTACAGTTTGGCACCTAGGAGGAAAGAAGCTACCTAAGTATTTAGGAGGAGCCTTCCCTGAGATCTTTTTACAGGAGATGGAAGCTTAGTGGAAGAGAAGAATGAATGAAGATGGATGTTAAGTTATGTCCTGCTCACACAGGGGCACGGTGGTGGGCTACACATTAGGAGAACCTCTTGGAATGGTGTGAGGTGAGAATTTCCCTCTCTATCTGGTTCTCTAGAAACAATGCGCCCACCGCCATCAAATATTATCATGGTAAGGAACCCACCTCTTTCCATATCCAAGATTGTGAGAGGATCTGGAGAGAAGGCACGAAGGCTTTACCACCATCCATATGGATACACAAACTATATTCTACATTATAAGGTCATGTGTGCACATGGTACATTCACGTTGAGACATGCCACCAGACATGGAATTGGCAAGAGTTAGTGGCTGATCTCATTCAAACATTCAAGTATTAGAGTACAAAACCCTTGGTGGATAAGGCATTGTAGGTTATCAAGTGCCTTACCATTGGGGATAGTGCCATGGTAGAAGATAGGCTACTAGACTTGCTAGGTGAACTGGCTTGGAGGCGCGCTTTGAGGAGACAGAACCAAAAGAGGTCCAACTTGAGTGCGCGTGTGTGGAAAAAGAAAAAGGAAAGATGGTTTATATAATTGATGGGGAAGAAGCGGAAAAATTGGATGTTGACCATTCTGTAGGGACATATGAGGTGTTAGACGATTCGATGAGCGGGCGTGAGCCCTATCATAAACGTTTAAAGACAAAGAAGGTTAACATTGGCTCAGAAGAAGAGCCTAAAGAGGATATCATTGGAGACTATTGGTCGGTGAAGGAAGTCTCCAAGATCTTTGATCTTTTACGTGAGTTTGAGGATTTATTCCCTTGCGGGTATCATGAATTGAAAGGCGTTCACCATTCCTTAGGGGAAATGAGAATTACATGAAGGAAGGAGAAGAGACCATATCGAATGAATCCTAAAGTGTGCATGAAGGTAGAAGAGATAAGACCATACCGAGCATGAATGAAGTTGTTGAAGAGTCGAGTGGATAAGTATCATTAACATCAAGAAGAATGGAAGGATAAGGATTTGTGTTGATTACAGAGATTTGAATGCGGTGTGTATCATTGATCCTTCCTTTCCCAACCCGATTTACTAAATAAATATTATAGTGAGTGGTAGGGCGCCAGTCTACTCTTTCATGATGGATTCTGGGCTATCACCGGTGGGTAAGTGCGGGAAGTTGATGGACAAATATAGGGTCATCTGTGGACGTCATATTGTACAAAAACAATGAAATCTCAACTTGTAAGGATTATTAGCAATACACGCACTCAAAATTAGAAAAAATATATAAATATGAATCATAGCATTCGAAATCTAGTTTCTAAAATACTTAATTTTTTTTTTAAACGGACAAGTTCGGCTATATTAAACACTTAAAATTATATGACTTGGTTTTTTTTTTTTGAAAAAACATTTAAGATTGTAGTCCGTTTTCCTGCATTTTGGATGACCAAATCTTGTTATTTTTTTTCCTTTGGTGAAATGTTAGATGTAGTTGTCTATCTTGGGATGGATTTTATTTTGTATTTTTTTGAGCAATTTTTTTAATGATTTTTTCCATGAAAGTGTCTAAAAATATTTAGAAAACGGAGCGCTTTCCATTTCCCGCCAAACTATATCAAAAATATTGAAATCATTTTTTTTAACGTGTATAGAATTTGTCCATGTTTGGGATGGTATAAGTTTTATCACATTTTGATAAGCGAAACAAAAGTTACTGATCTTAAACATAGACATGAACATTCACGAGAAAAATTGTCTTAAAGACCTATTGTTAGTAAAAAACTATAAAATGATATTTATCTTATTCTATTCACTTTAAAATCAATATTTCTACGAAGCTAATAGTCTCCCTACGTGATGGCACCATTTTTGTGAAATTTTTTTAGTTTTTTAGCATGGTTCAAGTCTTTGGAAGAGCAGATTTGAGGTTTTTTGACCTTTTACACTTCATAATGACCTTCCATAGCTTTGGTTGGGGAAAAACAAAGATTTCTCGAGGCTTAGGTTTGGTAGATAGATCAGCGATCGTGGTTTATAAAGTGTGATCGCATTTTTTTAACACAAACCACGAGCGCGCTTTATAAACCGTGATTGTGGTTTATAAAGCGCTTCGCGGTTCATAAATCATATTTACACTCATCCCAATGTTTGAATTACCATGTGATTTTTACTCTGTGACCTTACCATACGAATTACTACGAAATTCTATCTTTTTCTACACATTTTTCTTATCACCGGAAGCAAAACATCATGGGAGACAAGAAATGAAGTCAAAAAGGAAGTCATTAAGTAAATAAACACCAAAAAATTAGAGGCCAACAAAATTCAAAATCTTTGAGCGAATGCGGAATCTTCGTGAATCAAGAAGAGATTCAACTTCAACCCCAACTATTGTTAAGCAATGAAGAACCGGTAATGTTTCTCATCAATGTTGAAGTTGAATTAAATACTCGTGATAAAGATGTTTTTACCGTCAATGTTGAAGAAGAATTAAATACTCATGATGTAGCAAATGTTGAAATTGAAGGAGACAATGAAAATGTGAATAAGGAAATTCATGTTGAAGCGTGTAGACAGCAAAATTTGACAAAAACACCTCCTAGGATTTTACGTAAGAAACCTAATTTTTTTATTGAAATTAATGAAAACATTTTGAAACCAATGTCGACAAACTTTACGAACGACAAATCATAAGAAAAGCCACATGAAATTTGGGATAATTATTTTGAAATTTTAAATGATTCCCAAAGATGTCAGTTATTGGTTAGTTTGATGAAATTGATTAAAATGAGACCTACATTAAACACCTTAGGATTGACAACATCTAATATACGTGGTCAAACCTCTAAAATTGTTGAAAACCTTCATGATGCATATCACAATATTGGTGTCAAGAGACAAACTAGGGATAGTAATATTGTGTGTCGTGTACTTGCTACTAGTGTTGTAAGTGAATCAATAAAAAACAACGTTTGATTATGCAAACAAGTCAAATGTTGCAAGTTAATCGAAAAACTCTAATGAAAGCAATTGAAAGATGTAATATCCTTCAATCACTCAATAATACTGATTTTTCGGCATTTTTACTAGAGCACCACGTAAGGACAAAAATAATTTTGATGCTATAAGAGAAGTTGTTATTAAATTTTGGCATGATAACACTAGAGTTTCACCTAATATAAGAGATGTTATAAAAAGAGAGTTGGTTCTACTAATCGTGAACCACATATAAAGCATTTCTTAGATATGACTCAAACTCAAATTTTTTCGTAAGTTTGAACAAGAGAATATAGAAATTAAAATTAGTCAACATTTTTTTGAAATGTTGAAACCATTCTATGTGAAAATCAACCACGCTCGCACCACTTCTTGTTGTAAGCAACATGTTGAATTTGTGATACATTATGCTAAATTTTTACGTATTCGTTCTAATTTTCATTATGAAACTATGTTATCGGAATGTGGTGTTCAAGTTCCACCAATATCTTCCAGGGATTTCATTCCTACTATATTTTGTGAAAAAGAAGTTGGACAATTTTTTATAGTCAGGATTGTTTAGATGGAAGTTGTAGTACATGCGACGGATTACCTAAATTGGAAAGTTGCATCCATGAGAAAATTGAAGGTACAATAAGACATAATTTAGTTGAGTTTGATAAATATAAATCAGTTGCATACTAGTTGAAAGATGGAAAAGAGTCTAAACGGTGTGAGCTAGTTATCAGAACAAATGTCTGTTTTCTAATTTTGAGAAAATTTAAGGATGAAATTGTTTATGAGTATGCTAGGCATACACATAGAGTTCGATGGTTGGATGAATAGTTCAAGCTATGTAAGGACACATTTCCTATTGGTACTATTTTTTTAGTGGTCGATTTTGTAGAGAATTTACACATGCAACCACAAATGGAGGTTAATCGCAATATTACAACTCGGTACAAGTTGCCATTTTTGTGCATATAAGCATTTCTACATTCTCACGATAGTACTGAAAAGAATGATCAAATTTTTTAAGAGAGTACCACTTTTATATCGGTGATGATTGTACTCATTCTCATTGAATTTGTGCAAGAGGTATTTCCGGTTATTTTATGGAAACTTGTCGGATAGGGACATCCACTTCAAACAACATTATATATAGTCAGATAATTACACGTCTCAGTTTAAGAATGCACGAATATTTTATTGGATGAGTAGGATGCACGTCAAGATGGGTGTGCAACATATTTGGAGTTTCACTAAGGTTGGACATGGAAAAGGAGAGTAGGACGGTGTAGGGGCATGTGTGAAAATATCTCTTGCAAGAGAAGAGTTGAAGTACAAAGATGGTGGTAAATTAAAAGATGCAAAGAGAAAAGTGGAATGACAACATGGCCCGAGGTTCTCAAGAAAATTTCATAGTTCGCAGATATTTTTGGTTGATAGAGGAACAACAAATTGCTAACTACGAGGATTGTATGACACTCACTGGGTCTAGTGATATGCACTCATTTTGTAGCTCAGACGCTATTTCGTGGGCCGTATGGACAAGAAAGTTGACATGTTTTTGTGTATCTTGTATCGAATTTGTCACTGCTGAGTGTGATTCACAAGAATGGGTGGATGGATGGATTTTTAGGCCTCTAACTCGCTTCCTAGTTATCAACCTCCACAAGCATTTCGACTTGTTTCTGAGATGAAGTGCAACATCCAAGGACTTTGACAAAATTTTGATTTTAGTGCGACAAAGTATTTATGGTTATTTATTTAATTTTTGTATTGAGTTATATCCATTGAAATTTTAATATGTAATTTAAATTTGAGTTGTTCAACCTTTTTTTTGTAGGACATGTGTTTGTAGTTATTGCGGCGAGAAGAAAATGAAGAAGGAACAAACTATTTCTTATGTCATTGCATCGAGGAAAGAAAGAAGTTGACTCCTATTATAGATGGCGAAGATATTGAGTATCTTATAGTGTCGGTGGTAGTTCTTGGAACTTGGTTTCAACTATATCCATTAAAAACTCCTCTGTTTGGGTGTTTGAAGACTTTGAGACACACTGAGAAAAATACTCTTATATTCGTATCTAGTTTTAGCGAAAAATATTCAGCTATATAGATATCAAGGAAGGCCTAATAACAAGATTATTTAGAAGGTTCGAGAGTCAGATCATGAAGCAATCTTGTCTGCTATTCAGAGTAGATCTAATCCTGATGGTTCATTGGAATAAATTTAAAATTCTCATGTTTGGTATATATAATTTCTTTGATATACATAAATTTCTTAGTTAGATATATATTTAAGTTCATAAATTTTATTTTAAATTTGTGTATTTTGTATATATCTAGTATATGGTTTTGATTTGAAACTTAAATTTCTTTGACTAACACTTTTATGTTCGAGTTAGTGGTGCGAGAAAAGCATCCACCTTCACATGGTTAGTAATCTTTATTAGTAGAATTTTAAATTCTCGAACCTAAGAGAAACTTTCAATGTTTGAAAAAGTTGTAAATTTTTAAAAAGTTATAAATTTTGAAAAAGTTGTAAATCTTGAAAAAGTTGTAAATTTTGAAAATGACTCCACCCCAAGTGTTTACAAGACCATACCTACCGTGTGCACAATCGATTTGGTGCCACGACCCACCGTTTGCAAAATATAGCGTTTGACAACCTTACACTGGCTCAAACTACACTATTTTGCATGTTTGCAAATTTAGGGCGAGAGCACTTTGCGGGAAGGAAAAGCCTGAGAGAATAGAGGGTCCCTACACCGAGGTGTCAGAGACAAGACGTCTCTCTGGTGAAGGAAAAAACTAAGTAGTCAGGAACGATATTTTCGTATAGGGTCCCTACACAAGAAAGTAGGTGTCGAACTTGTCAGCACAAAACACCACCTCCTCTAGTGTTCACCTTGCCACCCGACAGTGCGAGTGGTCTGTGCCACGACCCACCGTTGAAAATATAGCATTTGACAACCTTCGGGGCTATTAAGTGGACAATAGGGCAGCCGAGCACCAATATGAGAAGGAAAAAACTAAGAGAGGCTATTGTAGAGGGTCCTTATGCCAAGGTGTCGGGATTAAGCGAGACATCTCTAGGTGCCTTGAAAGTAGTCACCCATCGAAGTTGAGCGATATTTTGGTCTCGGGGCTCTTAAGAGACTACGCCCCAAACAAAGTAGCCGGAAGCAACGACCTTTTCGCGCAAAACACTACCTCATCTAGTTCACCTAGCCACATGGATATGTCGGCGTATTTGGTTCGGTACCATGACCCACCGTTTGTAAAATATAGCATTTGACAACCTTACACTGGCTCAAACTGCACTATTTCGCGCGTTTGCAAACAATAGGGCAGCGAGAGCACCGATATGAGAAGGAAAAAACCGAGAGAGGCTATTGTAGAGGGTCTCTATTACGAGGTTTAAATTAGACAAGACATCTCTAGGTGCCATGGAGTCTAAGTAGACACACCGTCGAAGTTGAGCGACATTTTGGTCTCAGGGCTCTTAAGGGACTACGCCGAATGAAGTAGCCTGGAAGAAACAACCTTGTCCCACACCGAAACACCACCTCCTCTAGCATTCACACTGGCCACTCGGACATGTTGTCAACATATTTGGTTCGATGCCACGACCCACCTTTGTTTGTAAAATATAGCATTTGTGACCTTACATTGGCTTAAACTACACTATTTCGTGCGTTTGCAAACAATAGGGCCAGTGAGAGCACTTGTATGAGAATTTAAAAATTGAGAGAGGATATTGTAGAGGGTCCCTATGCCGAGGTTTCTGATTAGACGAGATGTCTCTAGGTGCCATAGAGTTTGAGTAGTCACCCGTCGAAGTTGAACGATATTTTGGTCTCGGGGCTCTTAAGGGACTACGCCGAGCGAAGTAGCCTAGAAGCAATGACCTTGTCATGCACAAAAAAATTCCTCATCTAGTGTTCTCCTAGCCACCGGATGTGTCGGCGTAGTCGATTCGGTGTCACGACCCACCTTTTGTAAAATATAGCATTTGATAACCTTACACCGACTCGAACGCACTATTTTGTGCATTTGCAAACTATAGGGCAACGAGTGCACCGATCTAGGAAGGAAAAAACTGAGAGAGGCTATTATAGAGGGCCCCTACACCGAGGTTTTAAATCAAACAAGGCATCTCTAGGTGCTCTGAGTCCGAGTAATCACTGTGAAGTTGAACAATATTTTGGTCTTAGGGCTCTTAAGGGACTACGCCCGAACGCAGAAGTAGCCGAAAGCAGCGACCTTGTTGTGCACCAAAACACTACCTCATATAGCATTCACCTGGCCACCGGATGTTTCAACGTAGTGGTTTGGTGCCATGACCCACCATTTACAAAATATAGTGTTTGACAACCTTACACTGGCTTTAACTACTCTATTTCGCACATTTACAAACAATAGGGCAGCGAGAGCATCGATATGAGAAGGAAAAAAATGAGAGAGGCTATTGTAGGGTCCCTATCTACGAGGTGTTAGATTAGGACGAGATATCTCTAGGTGCCATGGAGTCCGAGTAGTCACCCGTCAAAGTTGAACGATATTTTGGTCTCAGGGCTCTTAAGGGACTACGCCAACGAAGAAGTAGCCGAAAGCAACGACCTTGTCGCACACCAAAACACCACCTCATCTAGCATTCACTTGCCACCCAAATTTGTCGAATAATTGGTTTGGTGCCACGACCCACCGTTTGCAAAATATAGCGTTTGATAACCTTATACGGCTCCATTGCACTATTTCATCCGTTTGCAAACAATAAGGCAAAAGCGAGAGCACCGATATGGGAGGAAAAAACCGAGAGAGGCTATTGTAGAGGGTCCTACACTAAGGTTTCAGATTAGAAGAGGAGTCTCTAGGTGCCACAGAGTCCAAGTATTCACCGTCGAAGTTGAGCGATATTTTGGTCTCGGGGCTCTTAAGGGACTATGCCCGAATGAAGTAGCCGGAAGCAAGGACCTTGTCGAACACCAAAACACCATCTCCTCTAGCATTCACAGCTAAGCTGGATGTTTTGGCACAGATGGTTTGGTGCCACGACCCACCGTTTTTGTAAAATATAGTGTTTGATAACCTTACATGTTTGGCTCCATTTGCACTATATTCGCGCGTTTAAACAATAGGGCAAAGGAGAGCACCGATATGAGAAGGAAAAAAACCAAGAGAGGCTATTGTATAGGGTCCCTACGCCAAGGTTTGGATCGAGATGAGGTGTCTCTAGGTGCCACGGATTCGAGTAGTCACTGTCGAAGTTGAACGATATTTTGGTCTCGGGGCTCTTGGGGACTACTCCCAAACGAAGTAGCCGAAGCAATGACCTTGTCGCGCACTTGAAACAAAATCTCCTCTAGCATTCACTGGCCACTGGACGTGTCGGCACATTTGGTTCGGTGCCATGACATCCTGAGGCATGACTTCTCACTCCTCGCCTCCGTTCATTTCCTAGGACTCAAAACATTCAATGTCACTTGTTTACCTTCCATCTCTCTTGTTCTCTTTAGACTTGCCTCTGTCCTCTTAGGTGCTTCATCACTATCCTTGCTTTTCTCTCTTGAGCTATGTTGTTGTGGTGATCTCTCTCCATCCTCTGCTGCCCTAACTATGTGCTTACATGCTCATTATTTTTACATTGTAATAGGATTCTTCATCACATATCACTACATAGAATTAGGAGTATAAGTAAATCATCAAACAATTAAGGGAACATGTGAGGACCTTTTATTCATAAGTGTAATCATTTATTGCATGAGATTAATCATCTCTGCCTCAAATTGAAGCAATGTCTCCCATCTGAAACTTCAACCCCCTAGTCCATCAAGCAAGATCAAGCATTCATACTGCAAAGAAGGACATGTGACCATTGGGTGAGCATGATCCTTGAAAAAGGGAATGATCTATTTCCTGAGATTATCTCTTTGTTTAGATTGTTCTTGGTCATATATTTGAAAATCAATAAGAATAGAGTTGAGATCAAGAAAGAGAAATTCCATTAGGAAAATAATCTCCCATTTGCGAGTGAGATGAATAATTTTGATTCTCATTCCTTGGTGAGATCAGGTGTGTTTTCATCTGACTCAGAGAACTTGTATGAAATTTTGTCCCATACCATCACCTAGAGGTTTGAGTCTCTAAAAGAATCCATTTCTGATTTTCAATCCCATGAGGAGAATGTATCAAAATTTTTAGAAGATCTTGGCACAAGAATGCATGAGCTTAGTACTCCTCTTAGGGAGAATAATTCCATGAAGAATCTTCAGGATTTAAATTTCAAGAATTGGTTTAGGAAAATATTTGTGACCCTTTCCTTCAATAGTGATACTTTAGAAGCCCTTGTAGAGATCATAGGTTATATCTCTAAGCCCTATGAAGAGTTATGAAAAATATTTTAGTTGGAAATATGCCATTCTGAGAAATCAACACTTGGAGCATGTGAACATCTTGGAAGATGAGAAAGTTTCATTTTAGTTTCCAAATTCAACAAGATGGTCTATGGAAAAGCCTCATCATTCAAGATCTTCCGCGGAGGAAGACATGAGTTGATTCTTCATTAGAGGAGGATTCTTCATGATGGGTGGAACCTAAGAATACTAATAAGGGCTTACTGTCAAATTTTTACCCTTTTCAAAGGGATGTGGGGGACATCAGAATGCACCACCACATGAAATCTCTCCCTTTCATCACTTAAGGCTTGTAACATTCTCACTAGGTATGATTCCTCAGCACCCCAACTTGATTATGTTGCCCCCTCTCATGAATACTTAACCCCTTCACACATTATCACCCCTTTAAGTCCCTTTTTCCCTTAATAAATGTGGTAAGGGAAATGGGGAAAACCAAAACCCATTTAGAAACTTTTAACCCTACCCTGTCATGCCATGTAACTGGATTAATCCAAAATGGTCAAGGATGAGTTAGAAGGTGAGTTAGCTAGGTTAATGTTAAGAGGTGAGTATAAAAAACTTAGCCATTTTTTAAATCCCTTTTAATATTTCCTTTACCTTCATTCATTGCTGCTAGTATTTAGTTATGCTACTAAATTTTTAAGAAACCCTATTGCAAAAATCACTTTTTTCTCATATCTCCTTCATTTTTGCTCCATTTCCCTACAATTTTGCCCATAACTTCTACTCATGAAATCCTTGAAGATGATCTAAAATATTTTCCATTAGTACACTAAATTTTTATAGCATCCCATTTAAAATTTTAAAGAAAAAACTTGCCTTTTTAGATCCTTGCAACTCTAGAGATTGAAAACACTTGAAATTTAAAGCGAGGAAACCATATGAAAATACCTAATCTAATGAAATTTTTTATCTCAATCCAAATACAAGAAGACATGATTATATTTATTATTAAATTGGCATATGAGCCTTACTAAAAATAATAAGTTTTGATAACAAAGAAAAAAATTGAAACCTCGTGTAATCTTCAATTCTAGAAATATGAAAATTGTAAAACTTGAAAATCGGAAAATTGTAAACTCTTCAATGTTGCACCATAAGTAACATTATATTCATATAGTTCAAGATGAACTCTACCTCGCTTATTTCTATCAATGTTCGCATTAGTTGATATGCAACAAATGAGTGTTAGCTTTTTTAAAAAAGTAATTGTACGTATTGCCCTTTTGTAGTTCACCTAGCATGGTTTTGCTTAATGGAATAGGTTTGCTTAACAATTGTACCATGTAGTGCTCCGAGACATGGTTTTTAAATTTTAAATCAAACATACATATCTAGAACTAATAAATGGTAATCGAAAACATACATGGAAGGATATCATACATGTAATGAAATCGAATCAAACATATAGTTCATAATATCGTTATGAAAACCAACACACATGGATATATAAGAATCAAACAAAGTGTGCTCCAGGACGTACGTCTCGAAAATATGTAAGTTCATAACATGTGTACATCTCAAATTAGGTGTGTCATAATGTATATAGGACCACATGCGGTCACAAAAGGCTATATATATAATGGACTATATGAAGAAACATGTTCACTAGGACCAAATGGCCCATATGTGTGTGTGTGTGTACATCCGGGTGGACTATGAATCTACTCATGAAACATCTTCCCTCTCTTCGCCCTGTTAAAAGTAGCACGTCCACGACACTGGGGATGTAGTGGAGGGAGATGCCACTACGGATTTCATCCGTGTGGTCCTAGGTGTCTCTAAGCGGAGCCTACAACCTAACTCCGCACATTCATAAACAACAAATTTTTAACACCCAAAATTTTAAAATACATTCAAAATTTAGAAACTTGTACAATTTAGTTAAAATGCATGTGAAATCTTACCGCAATATCATGATCCCTATAAATTTGTTGTTGACGCATCGCGAGGAGGACAACGGTAGACTCACGAGGGTAAGCTACATACAAATAATTAATTTTCAAATTAAATATTTCACATACATACAAAATTTGATATTGTAGATTTAAGTAATAAGAAATAATGAACCTCAAAATTTAACAAATTTGAAAAATTTTACCTCGGTTAGTGGATCTGCAGATCTTTATGTAGCGAGTATCTATAGTAGCCTCCATAGTCTACATATATGGAGGAGTCTCTCGTGATCATAAGCTATATAAAAAACATGTACAAATCAATATTAAAACTACATGACTATGCACCACATACGAGAGGTCCAAAGCATGTAATCCATGTGAACTTCCACAATTAGAAACAAAGTGTAAAGAGAAACTAACCTGCATAAAACTCATGTGAGACAGTGCTAGTAGTCTCAATTCCCAGAGCAGATGATGACCCGTCGGGCTCTGTATAAAGAAACAAACATATTAATATATACAACATACACGTGAAACATTATAATAATAATCTAGTGCAATCAAATGAAATTAAAAATGTAAGTTTGTACAACTTGAAACTTACGTTTGAAAAACGCCATTTGCAGAGTTTAGCATGTCGACGCCTTGGATGTTTCCACCAGTATCTTGTTATTTAAAATAAAATAAAAAATTAGTTTTTACATGTATGTACATAGCGTACAATCAAATACATATATATTAAAATCTCAAAACATGTGAATTAAACTATTGTATATATATATATATTATTTATATTTATTTGAAATTTACCTATGAAAGACCAATATCTGGTGGCATTCCCAAAAACATTCCCAAACATCTCATCTATAGAAAAGAAATCATGTGAACCAACAAATGATGTCTCGCCCACGGTGCATACGACACCACATGATCCATAGTAGGTTGGTGCGCTAGAACTACCACCTCCACCAACATCACCGAGATGTAATCTAGTCACTATGTTGGGTCGGAGTGTAGTGAGCTCCCTTAATGCATGCGGTGTGTCAATCTCCACAACCTCCTTCTTGTAGGAGGGATAAGCCAAGGTAGTGGGGGGTTTGGGGATGGGGATCCTTCGTTGACCTATGCGTGCACATGGTCTACTCATGCGAGCCACATCCTCAACCAAAAAAGTCGAGAAAAGTGAAAATAATTTGGGACCTCATTAAGCACGAACTCGCATGATATAATTTCTTGAAAAAAATAAAGAGGAACCTCATTGTTGTTGCATGGTGGATAATAAAAAACCATCCACCATCGGTCTCAAAAAAAAATTTTTTTGATTTGGTCATCATGGCACCAATGGATTGGGAACCGTTTGCAAGTAGCTGTGGGGGACATTAGTTCGGTCGATAAATAATGCACAAATGAGGTCTTTTCCATTTTTTTTTTTCTTTTATGGCCACATGGGATAATTTAACCGCATACCACCACCACCTATAATCACCTATAAAGGTATTCCATCTTTGTATTTTGTTGTTTGTGGAGTCGACTTCGACAATGAATGTTTATAATGTGTTGGATAAAGTCATGCGAGATGGATTTGTGGCATGATTTTGTCTTATAGTACGAATAAGGTTCTTAATGAAAATTTTATTTTCTTGGATTCTTCAATGATATTATCTTGTGTTCTGTTAGTTCGGGGGACATGAAGGAGCCCTGAGGCGGATCTATGTTTTTCGAAGGTTTTGAGGAATGTTCGGAGGGTTTTGAGGAATGTTTTGGGTTTTGAGGAATGTTTTGATGGTTTGCATGATTTCGAGCTTGCCGAACAACCTGAAAAAACAAGAAAATTGTATACATAAACAAACATTTCAAAAACCCATGAAAATGTAAAAAAAAAACCTAAAATGCAAAAAAAATGATTAAAATTAGGCTTACCTAATCTTCTTGGTGGCATGGTTGAATCTATCGTGATCCAAAAGTCCGATGAGAAATTTTGAGGTGTTATTCAAAGCTCAAGTGAAAAACATCTAGGAGAAATCATGGTTTGAAATGAAAAATAAGGAAAATAAGGACTCGCGGGGTTATTTTTTGTCTCGAGTTCCGTGATCACGGTTTATAACCGTGCTCGCAGTTCTAAACCACGATCGCAGTTTTAGGTTTGGTAATTGCTGAACCCTAAAATTTAGGAACCACGATCGTGGTTTAAAATTGCGATCATGGTATATAAACCACGATTGTAGTTCTAAATTCGAGGTTCTTATGTCCACGGAATTGTCCACCAACCGTGCACTTACCAGTAAGGATTGCGAAGGAGGACCAAAGGAAGATGAATTTCACCGTTGAGTGGGAATTTTCGCTGTGTCTGATCATGCCTTTTGGGTTGAAGAATGTGTTTGTTGTGTTCACACACATTGTGGTATAAGCTTTCAGGACTTCATCCATTAATTTCTTCAAGTCTACCGGATGATTGGACAAGATATGGGTTAGTGAAGGACCATTGTGACAACTTAAGGATGATGTTTGAAATGTGTCGGCGAGTTGAGGATATCCCTCAACATTATTGGAACATTATTGGGGCACATCATATGTAAGGAGGGCCTACTAGTAGATACCGCAAAAGTTGCGTAATTGTGGGATTGAGGGAGCTTACTTGGTAAAAGCATAGTGCGTGGATTTCTTGGGTATATGGGGTACTACGGGAAGTTCATAAAGTGATATGCCAAGATTTTGTGCCTTTAGAAGAGTTTTTAAACATAAAAGTTCCTTTCATTGGGGAGAGGCACAAAGTAGAATCATTTAATACTTTGAAGGATAGGCTTTCACGCATGCCCATCCTACATGTCCCGTCTTGGGATAAGCCTTTCCATGTTCATGTGGATGCCTCAAGAACCAACATTGGAGTAGTACTTACACAACTTTGGTAAAGGGATTTTGGATCATCCTTTTTGTTTTGCAAGAGGAAGTTGACACCAATAAAGTATAATTATACTAAGACCGAGTGCGAGGCATTGTCAATGATCTACGCACTTCACAAGTTCAGATAGTATCTGCAATGGCAACTCCATTTATATTTTACACTGACCATATGGCATTGAAATACTTGGTGAACAAGCCCATTGTACAAGGGCACATATGTCAGTGGGTACTATTGTTCCAATAATTTGAGTTCACGGTAGTTTTCAAACTAGGTAAAAGTAATTCCGGACCTGATCATTTGTCTAGGATTGATTCAGGAGAGGACACGTGGAGCATTGAAGAGACTATGCCAAACACGCAACTGTTTAGGTTACAGTGCGCACCCCTTAGATTTGGAGGACATTGTAGTATTCCTTAAAATAGGTGTGGTGCCAAATAGAATGAAGGCCTTGGAGAAGAAGAAGTTGGCCATACGCGCTACGCCCTAAATGCTAATTAGTGGAGATCTATACAAAATGGGTCGTGATGAGGTTTCAGGCTGATGCGTACCATAACATGAGTGCATTAAATTATGGAGGAGGCGCATAGTGGGATTACAGGAGGAAACTATATGGGAAATGCAACCGTGCAAAAGATTCTACTCGTAGAGCTTTGGTGGGAGACCATTTATCAAGATTACATTGAGTTTTGCAAGGCCTGTGAACTTTGCCAGCGCCTTGGCAAACCTGGAAAAAGGGATGAAATGTCCTTGTGACTAGTAGCCAACGTGAAACCATTTGAGAAGTGGGCTATCGACTTTGTCGGAACAATCTCACCAGTGGTACGAAGGACTGGTTTGCAGTATATCCTCACTTGCACTAATTATTTGACAAGGTGGGCAGAGGCAACACCTACAAAGGATTGTACAGCGGTTACAGCTGCTAGATTTTTATGGGAAAACATAATCAGCAAGTATGGATGCCCATTGATTTTGACAAGTGATAGAGGTACACACTTCCTCAATGAAATGGTCTAGGATTCTATTATCAGAATTCATGGTGGCCCATCACAAAACTACTCCCTATCACCCTCAAGCAAATGGAACTGTTGAGGCGTTTAACAAAATACTTAGTCACACATTGACTAAGATCTATGATGTTGGTAGACATGATTGGGATGAAAAAGTATCAGCCATTCTTTGGGCATATAGGAAAACCTACAAGAGGTTGAATAAGGCCACACCATTTCAATTGGTGTTTAGCACGGAGGCTGTCCTACTAGTTGAATTCATGTTACCTTTGTATCTATATATATAGCATGCGCGCAGAGGATTAGATGATGAACAAGCATTGGAGGAAAGAATAGACAAATTAATGTAATTGGATGAGAGACGATCATTAGCTGGTGGAGCCAGATAACTGAAAAAGCAAAACAAAAGGCATGGCATGATCGTCACATTAAGAACAAAAATTTTGAGACGGGGTGATGGTGCTACTATATGATTCCAAGTTTCTGCGCATCTAGGAAGTTAAAGTTCATTGGTTGGGTCCCTACATCATCTCATACATCCTTGATTCAAGCACATGTCGATTATAAGTGTTGGATGGGACGAGATTGCTAGGACACTTCAATGGGAGTAAGCTGAAGCCCTACTATAAATAAGTCTTCTTGGTGTTTGTAATAAGGTAGTATTGCTAGTTAGATTAGGATTTCCTTTAATGCATCTTCTTTTCTTGTGTTTTCCTTTCTCATTCTTGTTTTTGTTGTGCCTTGGGCACCGAACCTATATTACTTTTTGAAGGTTGTGAATGTGTAGAGAACCGCGCATCGTTTAAGTGTGGGGTGGAATAAGGTGGAAGAAATTACAAAGTATGAAGCGCCGGGAAGGATTGCATTGGAAAGCCCATTGAATGGCCCTAGGAAAGCAAGTTCTTTGAAGGAAAGGTGAAAAAGGATGGTTGGTGTTAAGGTAAGGCTATGTTTTGGATCCACATACAAGAGAGGAAGAAGCGAAAAAGCAACATGAGGTAGGCGAAAGAAAAAATCATGATAGAAGTACCTTCGGCATTGGTGATGTACCACAAGAGTCTCCTATCAAGATGGATTGGTTGTGCACCATAAGGTTGGGGATTGTCCGCGCAAGGTTGGGCGTGTGAGTTAAGGTGCTAAAGTCAAGTTTTGTTGAAAAATCCACATTAAGTGTTGAAGTATGGTGGTAGGTGAGGTAGCATTTAATGTTAAAAAGTGGGAAAAACTATAAATAGAAGGTTGGACATTTCATTATTTACATTGCAAATACGAAGAAGGAAGAGCTTTTGTGAACTAGGGTTTCCAGAGTTGATCCGTGTGAAGAAAAATTGGAAAAATTTAACCATGAGTGACTAGTTTAGATCTGCAAACCAAGAGGGAAGTAGTTCACGGGCGTAGAGAGAGTTTGTGGAGAAGCATCGTCTTGTGAAAGGGATATTCAGTGAGGGTTTGGCAGCTAGGGCATGGGTTGAAAAGGATTTTCTTCACAAGTTTGAGATCTAAGCTTGGAAAGGGTAGAGAAGCTAGAGCAAGAGAAGTTGAAGTGTAAATATAACCTACACAATGGAACCCAAGAAACTAGCTATAACACCTAAGAAGGGAAAAGGCAAGGGCAAGGGAAAACAACAAGAAACTACCACAAGTACTAATGAAGAATGGTATGTAGAAATGTAGTACCCAGATGGGGTTTTTCTTGGAAAGGAGTGGGAGTCCCATTTAAGAAACATGACAAGTAAGTGATTATAACCATCGCACAAACGCGGATGAAAAAGAAATGGTGCTGGAGTTAGTGCACTGAAAAACAAGAGGACACCATAAGGGTTACCCATTTATAGCGATGAAGTAAAAGTGAAGTTAGAGAAGGTGGGATTATTATAACTCTATGAGTTTCCCTACTTTGGGAAGCTTGAGCACCTTTATCAATGGCTGATGTCGTGTGTACATGAATACCACTTTCACGTTCAGCGGGGCAAAAAATGCGCATAACTCCTCATCTGATTTCAAGATTCACAAGTCTCATCTATGAAGGAGAAAGTATAGAGGACGACCTATGCGACAAAGAATCCATCAAAGAAATCATCGCCACATATGCATACAAGAAGGGGTCAAGGTACTTTGATATTGTGGATATCCAAGACCCGATGATGAGAATGGTCGTGCGCCTAGTAACAAAACTTAATGACCAAGAAAGGTGGACACAGGTAAATAAAGCCTAGTTAAATGTGTGTAAGAAAATTTTAGAAGGCACCATCTACAATTTGTCTACCTTCATCGCAGATGAAATTATCAACAGAACAAGAAGGAGTAAAGATACTTTTCGCTAATGTCCTCTTAACTATTGTGTTTTCAGAGATTGGACTCCCAGATGCGGCTGATGAGTTCATTTGGGAGTACCCAAAGGAAGACCCCTCACCCGAAAATATTTTTGAAAAATACACTTGCGATAGCATGACATCCGTTCACAAGGTGTGTCTTGAGAAGTGGTATATACGTGCTTAAGGAATGTGTTCGGGGCAGAGTGGAGGATCCCATAACAACTGCCAGTGCTCCCAGATGGAGAAGCTGAATTTGTAGTATACCAACACTTCTGCATTGGCAGATTTAAGTTGGTTGATGAAAACATGAGCCCATGGTGTAAACTTCCATTCTCCTTCACCACTCAGTACTTCCAGGTGGGAGTAAATAGATTCAAGGAATCCAAGAAGCTGAATTTTGACCTTGGAAATATGGATCGGGACCACAAGGAGATGCGCAGGATGTTGGTCTACCCCAACAAGTATGTGTACGTGGAAAATTACGTATCACATGAAGTTCAGATGATGAAACCTCTGAATCTACCTATGTAGGAGGTCCTGCAACACATGTATACCTTCGCATAAGGCCCAAGTTTGAGAAGGGTGCTTATCTTGAAAATGAGATATCTATACTGAAGACCCTAATAGGTAGAAAGAAGACCATGCCCAAGAAAAAGGAGATGGAAGAGATAAAGAAAAAGGAACCAAGTGTCCAAGGTACACAAATGGTGGCGCTCCAGGAACAAGTGCTAGAACAAGTATTTACTCATGCAGAAAAAGTCTCCAGTCAAGGAAAAGACACCAGAACCAGAAAATCCCATAACTAAGGAGGATTCATTGGAGAGGGAGGAAGAGAAAGCAGAATCTCCTATACTGGAATCCCCAGTTAGGAAGAAATAGAAGGTAATGGAGGAGGAGGAGGATTCAGAGGACTTGGGGAGAACAAGGGTGAGAGAGAGATGATGAAGAAGATGGAGAACTACAAGGGTGAGAGGGATGATGATGAAGAAGATGAACCTGAAGGAGACCAAGAACCACTTGTTTTTAGCATGTACGATTCGGGAGAAGAAGGCAAAGAGGAGAAGAATGACTATCACTTTGTGCAAAGGAAGGGCAGCCAGGAGGAGGAGGGTGCCCAGGACATGGGAGGAAGTGAAGAGGTTAGCACGAAGAATCAGATGACTCCAAGCCTCACTAAGGATGAAGCAAACAAAGTAGTAGAGAAATAAGTGGAGAAGATCATTGAGACCTTAGTGGTGGAAATGTTGGAGCACATCGCTAAGTTGATAATGAATGAAGAAAAAGAAGGAAGTGTAGGAAAAGATCATGGCAGCACAGGAGGCCCCAGTCTGATGGTAACTATTCCTAAGGGCACACACACATGAGGAAAGCGCATGGAGATCCAGAGACCAAGAATGGACTATATTGATGATCCAAACAAGGTGTTACACGTGCATTTCCAAAGCACAGTGCCAACAGAGCAACTCTTGGCCATGAAGTCGTTTGATGAAGAAGGTGCATACCCTCGGATGAGGAAGATGCTCTCTTGGGCAATTGAGTCCCACATCGACAAGCCAGAATTCAAAGTAAGCCAAGGAGCAATAATGAAGGTGCCTGAGTCAAAAGGAGACAACCCCTTGGTGAGCACTCAATAGCTTTCAAATGAATAAGTATGTAACGTGCTCAACAAAGTTTCGGTTGAGGTAGAAGCTACAATTTTTTTGGGAGAAATGACAGAGTTAAATTTCTAGAGGCTGAACTAGAAAAGAAAGAAGAAGAGCTAGCTGGGAGAACAAAATATCTGAAGCAAGAAGAGTTGGTCAGCACCCAACTAAAGTGTGAGTTAAGGGATGAGAAGGAAAAGGTACATGAGGTGTATAAGAATTGTAAATCCATCATAGATGCCATTATTTTGAAGCATCCAGACCTAGCACCACCCACGCAGATGTATGGATCTACCCTGGAGTGCTTGAGGACTTAACACGTATCCTCACCATGGAAAGGAACCCATTGGCATTAGAATCCACATAAGAAGTATATCGTGTTCTAAAAAGGAAGAGAAAGTGAAGGTTGTAGGAATCATTTCCGAGTATAGTAAGGTCCTTTCGATGTAAAAATTGCTACCAAAAGTGTTGAGGCCATGTATGAAAATTGTGTAGACGGGGATAGAGTGGCGAGTAGTCTTGTCACCACTCACGAGGAAGAGCTCAAAGAATTCCAAGAGAGGAAGCAAAGGAAACAAAGTGGAGCGGGATAGGATCTTAGCCGAGGTTGAGAAGAATTCCGAATCCATTGAAGTCCTACGAGATTCAGTCAAGAATCAAATGAAAGGGTTGTACCCACATATAACAAAGGGGATGGATGCACTTAAGGATGTGGGCAAGTAACTGGAAGGGGTGGTTGAGGTAGTGACTACTCAAGGAGACAGACTGAGTTTTGATGAGGTAAGCACCCTAGTCGGCAACCTCTGCTAGAGAGCACAAAATGAAGTCGATGCCTGGAACAAGTTGGAGGCCGACTTGTAAAGATATTTTCCTATCTTTTGTAGTAATGACAACACTTCCCCATTCTTTCATCTTTCCCAATTCTTCTTTCCCTTATTCCTTTCCAAATCATTATTTTCTCCTAGAATCTATTGTAATTCTTTATTCTTTGAAGATGTGTTCCTGTGGGCATAGAACAGGTAAAGTGTGGGGTGATCTTGGGCCCCTAAAATATTGACTAAGTACAAGAAGGCATGTGGGCGCGCAAGGCCTTGTTAAATAAGGGTGTGTAAGGTGAAAGCGTGCAAAATAGGGCTCTAGAAGGGTTTAATAGAATAAGTAGCGTGGACTTGCAAGATAGAAAAGGTTTCGGGACTTAGCCATATTTGGCATATCAAGTAGGACACGTGAAAAGCATGACCCGACTACGCATGATGAATGGATAAGGTGTCATCCTGGCAACAGGTTGGCCTAGAAAGGAATATACCCTGCGTTGGAAGCTTCTAGAAGACCATCATGGCAAGGAGTGGTGAGATCAGGCTTAGAGGAGCATGCTCCCATGGAGGGCCACATTGGGACACTTGGCGATAGATCCTTAGAAAGGTGGTTGGCGATTCAAGAGGCCTATAAATACAAGTACCCACATAATAAAAAGTAGTGTAGATTAATAGAGAGCGGAGCTCTGCGAGAAAAACGCTACGAAGAGTTATCTTTGGGTTAGCTCTCAAAAAGGAAATTTACAATCCCAAGCCCCTTCGGCCGCCATACCGAGATGTTCTGTAATGGATCTAATGGATGTAATGAGGTTACCAACTTATTTGAATATGATTATTAATGATTTGGTCCATACACATATCTTCATAGTTTTGTTTCATGTATGTTTATGAAATGAGTATGAATCCTTATGCATTTTCCTTTCTGTTTTAGTCCGGTTCCTATAATCTGTTAATTATCTTTATGTCTGGAATGACTGCATTGGTCTAGAAGCCATTCTGAGCTCTATGATGATTGCATGTCTCGTTTCTACTCACTCTCCTTAAGTTCCTATCATAGATGATGTTTCCCACTAAACTCACATAAAGGAGAGACTTGGTGCCCGCACGTACCTTAGATGAGCGCCCAAAGACCCACTTTGGGTGATAGGTCGGCGCACCATTGGATTCCCTTGTTTTTGGTGGGTGTAAAAATGACTATAAGGACAAAACATTGATCTCCGGGAAGAAGAAGACAAAGAATCCTCATAAAGATCGGTAAGAGAATCAAACACGAGAATAAGATACATAAGCAAAGCAAAAAGCAAAAAAAAAAAAAGTCTCAGAAGGCATATTGATGGTGTCATATTTGCTCCAAAAATTTGCATGACAATGCAAATTGTCGGTATAATGACCACACACAACGTAATTCTACGGAAGAGAGAACATCTAGATGAGGTGATTCAAATAAATCCAAGTGGCATCCTCACATAAAGAAGCAAAAAGGACATGTTGAAGCCAGGTGGATGATGAATCGGGAAGAAGATACTCTAGAATCAGAAAATTACGGCACACATGAAGATGATTTGGTGCTTGTATCCCAAACATCACATCCATCAGACAATATTTGGCTGATAGATTCAAGTGCCAAAAAGAACATGACTAGTGATAGAAAGCTATTTGATTCATTAACTAATCGCCCACTTGGTGATCGGGTTTGTATCACGAGATAATAAAGAGTATATGGAAGAAGGAATCAACAATGTGACCATTCCTCTTGGGATGAGAAGATGTACTCTCACGAAGGTACTCTATGTCCCTAGTCTAACCACAAATATCCTAACTGTCTCTCAACTATTGAATCATAAGCTCAAAGTGGAGTTCCTGGTTTAGAATGGCATCAAGTCTAGTCTCGATATATCAAAAGGTGAGATATTTCTAGATCATTTTGAAGGATCATTTATGTGCATTAGATGTAGTTGTGTTATCTGCCTCCATGATGGAATCCACTACACTCTGGCACTATCGGTTTGGACATATTTCTACTAGCGCCCTCTATCAGCTCAGTTCAAAGAAGATGGTATGAGGAATTCCTCCTCTCTCTTAGTCATTACCTCTTTGTCTTGGATGTCCTGGTAGGAAAATAACATCGGGATCTATTTGAGACAGTACTTTCCATTCCAAAAATAGTCTAGTGGTCATGCATACCAATGCATGCGGACCCTTTCCTGCCTCTTTTAAGGGATTTTAGTACTTCCAACTATTCATCGCTGATTATTCCCAAGTCTTGGGTGTTATTTATCTAAAAGAAGAGTGAAGAATTTGAAAAATTCATATCTTCTATAAGAGTGTTGTTCAATAGATCGGGAAGCCCCTTTAAGTCCTCGCTCAAGATTGAGGGGGAATTCACATCAAATAAATTCATGGCATTCATTAAGGAACAAGACATCACACAACACCTGACTCCACCCTATACTCCCCAACAGAATGAAATAGTAGAACGTCACAATAGGACTATCATGGAGATGGCTCGTTGCATGCTTTCCACTACAAAGTTGGATAATAAATTTTGGGTGAAAGCGATCCGAGAAAATTGTATATCTTCTTAATCAAGCACCTACAAAGATATTGAAGGAAAATACACCAAAGAGGTATGAAGCAATCACAAACCTTCTATTTCTCGTTTGAGAGTATTTGGTTGTACTGCTTATATGCATGTTCTAGATAAAAAGAGGAAGAAGCTTGATAAAATGACACACCAGTGTATTTTTTGGGATACAATACCACCTCCAAAGCCTATCTTCTCATCGATCCTAGGACAAAGAATATTTATGATAGAAAAGACGTTATTTACGATGATTCATCATTTGACTCGGTTCCACAAAAGGAAGATTAAACACCGACCTCCTCTCATAGACTGATCACACATCTAGATGATGAGCATGAGGATCCTACAAAAAAGAAGGATGAGTTGTAAGGAGAATTGTTTGTTGATATTGGAAATATGGAAAGAAATTATTCTCATCAATATCATCTTCGATGTATCGAAATGGGTCTAAAGCACCATTAGAGACTCCCACCTGAACTCTCTTCCAAACACTTCATCAGGAGTTGAATGAGAAGACAAATGAGAAATGAAGTACATCTCACTCTTATGATTTCGGTGGTTGAAGGCACCAAACCTGGTTGAGTTTGTGAGGCACTCGGTCAGCCAGAGTGGAAGAAATCCATGGATGCATAATATGACTCTTTGATATAGAATCAAATGTGGAACTTTTCGATCTTCCTGCAAGTAAGAATTCCATTGGCTGCAAGTGGATTTTCAAAATGAAATACAGGGCAGATGGATCTATTGACAAGCATAAAGAATGATTAGTTGCAAAGGGTTATGCTCAACATGAAGGAATTGACTATGATGAGATCTTTGCGCTCACTACGAGGATCAAAACCATTAGGGTTATTTGTGCACTAAGAACAAAAATGGATGGAGACTTCAGCGAGATGGATGCTAAAACTTATTTTTGAAAGGTGATCTCAAAGAAGAAGTATACATGACCCATCGGAGGAAGGATTTTTAATGAACAACATCCTCGGAAGGTATGTCATTTGATTAAGTCACTTTATGGACTCAAACATGCACCTAGGTCATGGTACATAAAATATATGATCACTTATTGCAGCATGGTTTCAAATGTAGTCCCTCCGATTTAAATCTATATATCAAAAACATAGATAGAGAGATTGTCATCTTGGTTTTGTATGTAAATGATCTTTTGATTACATGGAGTTATGACAATATCATCAAATATGTTAATACTTATTTGAATAAATCCTTCGACATGACAAATTTGGGGCTACTTCACTATTGTCTTGGCTTGGAGATATGGTAGAAAAAGAATTATATTTTTTGTCTCCCAGATGAAATACGCCAAGACACTCTTGAAAAAGTATGACATGAATGATTATAAACCTATGTCCACACTAATGGAAAAGGTTTGCAACTTTCAAGATTCCAAGACTCACCTCAAGTAGATTGTACTCTCTATAAAATTTTTTTGGGAGTCTCATTTATTTGAAGTATACCCGACTATATCTTTTCTTTGTTAGGAGCTATCTCTCCATATTCATGCGGGAGCCGAAGAAATGTCGTTGTGTAGCAACAAAGAATGTGTTGAGATATGTTGGGGGTACCATTGACTATGGTCTCGAGTATCAGAAGAACTCCCAGTTCTTCTTACTGGGGATATACAAACTCGGACTATGTTGGATTAGTTGATGACATAAAATCAACTTCGGAGTTATATTTTTCATCTGGGCCTAGTCCTATCTCGTGGATTAATAAGTAGAAAATTATTGTTTCTCTCTCATCTACTGAGGCATAATATTTCACTACATGAGGAGATTTGTGCGAACAAATTTGGTTACATCACATTTTAGTAGATATGGGAATTCCTAAAGAAAATCCTCCCATCATTCACTGCGATAATCAGGGTGTGTTAAAACTTCGAAAATCATGTTTTCCATGACATAACCAAGCACATAGAAGTTGAATGTCACTAAATTCGAGAACAAAGTTTTGAACCACCATATTTAGCTCCAGATCGCCCGACGGATCTTGAGATTACAAATATTCTCACCAAGTATCTTGGTAAAGAGATATTTGAACTATTTCGAGGGTACATTTGTAAAAACAATGTATTAATGAAGGAATGTTAGCAAAAATATATTAGATAATATATTGTTTTAAAGCATTGTAGATGTTTCTATTCTTGTCACTTTCTTCTAGATAGATCTTCTCTAGATCTTTCTTCTTCCTCTAGATTTTTCTCCTCCGTGTATAAATAAATGAGCTTGTATCTCATTCTACTCATCCAAAAATAAAGTATTCTCTTATGTCATTTGTGTCTAATAGCTCATCCTAACAAAACCCCATGAATTTTTCACATTTAGCAAGTTATTATTCATTTATTTTTTAATATTAGTCACGTAAAAACAAGAAACTCTATTATCATCACTCATATTTTTAAAATGGCATTGCATTTAGTGTGGTGTGTGGTGGAACACATGTTTATGAAGTTTCCACATGAGATATAAATGAGTACTCCACCTCTTGATATGAAAATAGTTCCATCTTATACAATCAAATTATGTACATATTCACATGTGCATCAACTGTATACAAGTTGTGAGATTCTCTAGACTAATTATTGTGTTTAACATTATAAAAGGGAAAAAGGAATTAGCATAATTTTATTTTACTATACAAATTTATACTTAGTCATGTTCAATTTTTTATGTTATAATTTATAGGTGTTTTTAATTTATCATATAATTAAATATCCTATTCTTTAATGTTAGTGTATTTGTAGCCTTATATATTTTTGATCGACGATATAAAAGTGGTGACATTTATGATCCAACCTATCATGTTTCACCCACTTCAAGGGTGTAAGGAAGTAAAATTTTATTTTATTTTATAATATTTGTAGTCATGCTCAAAAAATACTTTTATTATTTATTTGATATTTTTAAATTTATTGTATAACCATATATCTTCCTTTTGTGTGTCAAAGTATTTGTTATAGCCTCGTAAATCTTGTGCTCATCAACCTAAACAATAAAAATCCACCCCCATAAGTATAGAGGAGGTGTTTCCTAAAACAATGAGGGGGTTACAAATTATCCCTTGATTTTGATGAGGATCAACCATCTTGTTTAGCACTAATTGTGTATAAACAACAAGTGCGGAGGAGTTTGCGTGTAAAATTATATGTGAACCATACAATAAATATTTCAAGATATTCATGCCAAGTATTATTTTACATTTTTTTAATTAAATAATTTTTGTCATGTCATCAAAATTTTCAAAAATAAATATTATGCAAGTAAATGTACTATTTTCATAAAACTTCCACTTGGAATACAAAATACAACTAGTTAAGTGTAGAAAATAGTAAGTTCCTTCTACTAAAAAAGAGTTTCGTGCTGCGTAAATTATGATGTGAGTATTATTGAAACTTTTGTTACAAAGGAACTTAGGAGGATGAGGTGACATGTGGGTATGTCAATGAAACAATTTAAAATATTAATTAATGCAAAATTAAATTTACAAGAGAAATATTGGGGTAATATGCAGGAGGAAAGACTAGTGCCCCAACATATAGACATGAATGCATCTTTGTGGAAAATACAATGTAAAAAATGACTCAAAGTAATACACAAAACAAGCTTCTAATAATTTGACAAAACAAAGATATAATAAAAAAATTATCTTTTTTTTCATATTCATTGAATATAAGTTTTCAATGTATTTGTGTTAATATAGGGGTCCAAATTATCTACAAATAATCTTACCAAGATAAAGCGAGTCACACGAAGTTAGTGACTCATCATTTGGGACAAATGAGCATAGATGGGGTTGCTTGCAAATTTGTAATTTTACAATGTTCATTAATTCATACCTCAATTATATTTCTAACTTTAAATTATTTTTGGAAGAAAAGATGTATGAATTCAAATACTATGATCAAGTGTGGCACAACTCAATTCTATTGGATGGAACATCAATGTAATTAATTAATGAGTGCATTCTAACATGAATTTGTACCTTTAAGACATAATTAATTTCTTAAATAATTAGTCAATAGATATTGAATTTGAAATATTTTAATCATTTCTATATAATGACATTAAAGGTGAATATAAACCATCAAGTTTAGTTGATGGTCCTATCGTTAGATTGGGTATAGATTATGATGATGAATATAATCCTAACTACAACTATGACAACCCATCATTGCATGAAATATAACACAATCCAAAAATATAGACAATGAGCGCATTGATTATCAAGATAATAATTAACTCATCGATGATTATGGTAACAAGCAGTTGATTTTACTAGTTTGTAGTATTATATTTTACATAAATTGTAACTCAAATTCATGTCAATGTACGACGTGAATAATTAATTACTTTCACATATTTGAGAGTATATTGTAATATTTGTGATCAATTTATCTAAAACATTATTTTATGTTTTGATAATGGTATTATTTTAGTAATCTTATATTCTTTTAAAAATATGTAATGTTTTTATAAGTATTATATATTATTTAAGCATTTTAGTTTATATTTTAAAATAACCTCTTTTTAATTTTAATTATATTATTTTGTATGAAGATTACTATAATGTTATTAATTTTTTTTATAGAAATGGTATTCAATATCGTTTTTAATATATGTATTACTAATATAAAATATGACCATTTCATTTTTATTTTATAACATTATATATGTGTATGCACGTGTGTGTGTGTCTATATGTAAAATAAATATTATTATTTGATGTTCCAAATAATTTTATTACATTTTTAATTCAATTTATTAAATAAATTTTGCATCACTTGATAGTGCAAAAAGACACAATTGACATCATGTATGAATGACAAAAACATGTCATAAATGTGATATAAAGGTGATGTAACAATGGTGCAAATGAGATGTTACTAAAAATATCTAGTGGCATCATTGTTGCATCATCGTTGCATCATACTCCACGATGTGTTTTCTTAACAAAACATGGCCAAATTTTTTTAAAATATCAATTTCCGACAAAACAAATTGGACAAAAATGACATTCTTCACGCCATGTCATAGTGTCATATCTAATTGACATATGATATTAACATTAATATTATAGATAATGAATAACGAAAATTTTTTTTTTTTTTTCATTTATACTTGGAAGGATGGATTGGACCATGGATCTCAAGGCCAAATTTTACCATATGTTGATCATCAATATGGATATAATTTATGCATTTTATTTTTGTTTTCCTATTATTTAGTGTCATAGTGCAATATCCGAATGACATATTATATTAACATTAATATTACTGATCATGAATAGTGACATTAATAATTAGTGTGTTTTTCTTAGTTATTGTTTGAAGGAATGATGGATTGGACCATGAATCTAAAGGCCAACTACTTTTTCCATGTGTTCTTCACTATGGATGCAATATTGAGAATTTTTTATTTTCTATTCTCCCATTATTCACCTATGTCATAGTGTCATATCTAATGACATATATGTTATCACCATAAAATAACACCCTACGATATTTCATGAATGAGAAATCAATGTTTTTGAAAAACATGTGATTGTCTCCAAGTTGTGGGACTTACTACTTACTTGAGAGTACAAACCTCCAAAGAAATCTAGTTCCTCTACCTAATTCTAATGCTAAAATACTCCTATAGAAGGAAATGCAATTATCTAATCCTAATCTAGCAATCCAAGGGACACGAAAAAGAAAGAGATGCATGAAAAAGGGAAATCCCAAGCTAATAAGTGGTGATAGCACTAGAAAAATGGTGAAGGCAATATAGTGAGAAAAAGGGAGAAATAAAATGGAGGAGGTGGTCAAACATGGGTGACACAAATCCAAAACAACATATTAGATTCTATTCTCCATGAGACATAACCGAATGAACTTATAAAGGAGAAATACATGCATAAAATACAACAAGAATATTTAGGCAAAGAAATGCAAAAAAACATAAGCCATGGTTGAAAAACACCACAAAATTGTTATTTTATTGCTTTAAAAGTATGCGCAAATTATTGCATGTGATGAAGGAACAAGAACACATTTCAAGCTCAAATGGAGGTCTGCTGACTCATAGCTTCTCATAAATAATTTTGACATAGTTCATTTACATTTTAGAATATTCTCCCTTACAAATGAGAGATTTTACATTATATATAAAAATAGGAGAAAGAGAGGAGGGAAAAGAGAGGTAACTCAGATTTTCCCTTTAACCACCAACAAGATGCAATGAATCCCTAAAAATAAACATCGGTGCCCTACCAAGGCCATTCCCCCATGATAATTTTCTTGTAGGAAAAAGAATGGACACCACACCTCACAAAATTTGGTGCTTGAGCTACCTGAAACTATTCTTCTAATGTTGAGATTGTACTTGCCCTATTCAAACAACCTAACCTCACAAAAATTAAGATTTCTAGTTTTCATGGTGTAGTGCATGATGAGACCAATCCAAAAAGTCTAATTTTATAAAATTTGGAGTGTAGGGTGAAAGTTATGGAGATTTGAAGTTAGGGGTGCCATACTTCAATAAATGTGAATGGTTGAAAAATTAGATCAAATCCTCTTTCAAGTTCGTAAACTTTCAAAACACCCTTGAAATCTCAATACAAAGGACCATCAAATTTCGGAAGCGAGAAGATATGCAACAAATAACATGCATTTGAGTCTCCATGTTTCGATGCAAGAGAAACCTCAAACCCAAAATGAGGAGATTGTCAAAAGTATGACCTTGATTTCCACTTGCCAACCTTTGAAAAAAAAAGGGTAGAACTCAAAACCTAAAAAGCAACCTCTAACTCCAAAATAGTCCTCGACAAAGTTGGCCCCTGAAAAGCAACCTTGACCCCGAAATGATCTGGTCGGGTTTCATGGATCAAATTGGAAGAATTTACATGAAAATTTCAATTGAAATGCACTTATTTATTTGATTATCAAGAATCGGGTTTCGATTTCAAATTGGAAACCAAAACTTAAGATGCACTTAGAAGGTTGAGTTTTGGCAATCAAGTTTCACATTGCAATTCGCATTCAAATTGTAATTTGAACCATGAAACCCAAAATATACTAATTCCTTTGTATTTTGAATTTCTGAGCTTAAGGAACAATTTGTATGCAAATTATTTCTCGAACCCGCAATCTAAAATACAAGGGAAATCTTTCGACACTGGAGCATTTCTCCATATTTCTTAAAAACAATTCAGGACCAAGAACAAAGAATATGGAACATGTGGAGATGCACAAAGAGCCTAAAAATCCAACACACTTGAAAATGAATTCCTTGGCTCTGAATCAACTGCAAATTTTCCCATGTCCAAAATAATAACATGAGTTATGAAAATATATTAGGGGGTATTTTGGATAACAAAATAATTTTAGCATTAATATTATAATAGATCATTAATAACGATAATAATAATAATGAGTGTGTTTTAATTTTCATTTATTGTTGTAAGGAAGAATGGATTGGACCATGGATCTCAAGGCCAACAACATTTTCCATGTGTTCTTCACTATGGATGCAATCTGTGCATTTTTGTTTTCTTTTTATTCAACCACTCATTGCATTAACAAAATATAAATATAAATATAATCAAAGGCTCAAATTAGGGATCAACATTGAGAGGTTTGTTATAAATATATAATTGAAAGCTCAAATTCTTAAGCCTTTTCCCAATTTGTAGTTTTTCTTTGTTTGATGGAGAATGTCTTGATACGCAACTTGCACTACTTGAATAGGGAAATTTTACCTTGTCAAAAAATATCAAATATACATTCGTGCCTCTTTTCGACACCAATAAAAGTAGGTCTTTTCATGTTGTCACTATTACTTGACAAATTCAATATTCAAAAAACATTGGATTACATAGAAGATGTTGTGATGGTAAGCATAAATGATATGTGATCCACATGTGACTTGTCGAAGAAAAAAGGTGTTGGCTTTGTTTTTTCCAAAAGATTCCCCAACCTAAAAATTCTTCTCTCTATCACAACTCTTCTATCCTTCGACATTTCACGTTCAATCTTTTCAACATATCTGTATTATAGTAAATGATATTGATTTAAAAACTAAATACAATTAAATGAAGAAAATATAGCATTTTTTTATTGAAAAGTGAACATAGAATAATATTTTAACTTTCAACCTAGCAAAGATACAAGAAATATCATTTATGCAAGCGCTTCTTTAACTTCGAAAACAATTATTATATTCTACCTGTACATATCCATAAACAACTGAAACACCTGGTTACATATCGTTTGCAACCCAACATGGAAGGACCAGGCACTGACCGGTTCTTGTTTTAATTTATAAGAGATTGAGCTTCATATCTAGTTATATCCCTAGGGCAACCTATACCTCTTAAAAATATATATTCTAAAGAAATTAAAGCCCTGACAAATATATTTAAAAATATAGGTTCTGAAAAAAGTGCTCATAACCTCCATAAGTGTTCAATCTGAATGCAAAATATACTTGATGAATTTAAAATATCAACCCAAACTCGTAAATTAACTGTAGAATCTGCACTGAACATCATTTTAGCAACTGAAGTGCTAACTACTACTCTTCCTTCCTTCTGATTATACGCTTCATTAAGCAATCTTATTAACCTGTAAACAATACTAGGCACTTTAGTAATTTTCTTCAAAATATAAAAAAATTCTATGACTGAAACAGTAAAATTAATCTATGTAAGTAACTTGAATATTTTTATTAAAAAATATGGAATAACAATAAGCAATGCACGATGTCAAATATAGAAAAATAATTCAATTTGTTAACATATATTAAGTGAAGCAGTGGGTGACAAACATAGTTACTTAATAATCATAATTAAAAAAATGGTGCTCCACTAGTATAAGGTTTCTGTAATATTATATTCTATCGGATCTTTACAAAAATTAATTTTAGATATTGGCTTCAATGACAGCTTTTAGGCTCTCACAAGTTAGGTGGTTTGCAAGGAGTATAAATATGTTAGGTACATCAAGGTTTCTTCAATCTGCATTTAAACAATTAGTAATGTAAATTTGCTGCGTATTTTTAAGGTCGTGAGAGAAATCTACCTGCTAAATATAGTGGCCTCTAATGTCTTTTAGCGTTGCTTTTTCCTGGCATATTGGGCACTGTTCACATGTCCCACAAAAATAAACATAGAAAAATATTAGATCAGAAATAAAATGAGTGAATATCGTTCAAGTGATTTCCATAATTCAAAAACGAAAAAGCCCACCTTAGAAGAAGCAGCACCCTTTTGCCTGATCCATTTGGTTATGCATGGCCTGCCAAAGAAGTGGCCGCAGGCAAGAGAGCTGCAATTTCACATTGATAAAAACTTAAGATTTGTATCGTAAACCCATTGCAAATTCTCTTTTAGGTTCAGAGATTAGGGTTATTCATTACTTCTCTTTAATTTTATAAGGTACTTTCTGAAAGGTATTTTACAATGGTAACAAGAAGAGCATGACATTAACTTATGCATTCATAAGGGCCATCAGAAAAGCAATAGTGAAGAAATGATGTTTACAGAAACACCCAAACATGCCAAATGTCATGCTCTCCTGAGTCATTACAGGGTTCCATGCAAATATGGCCATCGAAAGCCTCGTCTTTAGCACCCATATTTGTGTTTTTAAACTCCTCTTCAAATTTGGCAAAAGCAATCTCCTTGTCACTCATCTCTACTTTCAGTTTGCTTAAATTTTTCATCGCCGCCTCAGAAATTTTCTTGTAGTATTCTACTCTCTTTTGGCTCTCTTTGAGATTATTAAGTAACTGGTCTTTCTCCTTCAATATATGAGCTTTCTCCTGGGCCACATATTCCAACTCTTTTCGAGTATGCTCAGATCCTTCTTTGCCTGCTCAAAATCTCGCTTGTAACAATCTCGCACATCCTCCTCGTATTTCAATTTGTCAGCTATGTGGCGTTTCTCAATCGATAACCGACCTTTCTCCTGGACAACAATATCAAATTCAACATGGAGTTCACCCAAATCTTTCACTGCCTGCTCATATTTTTGCCTGTAGTTTCTGTTCTTTCTGGGAGGATTGTGGGAAGAGTAATTATTTGATAAGCTACGCCCAGCTAGTCCAAGCTCGACGTATTCATAGTATTCTATGTCATATTTTTCTAAAAGTTTCTTCCCTTGTTTTTTTTTTTTAGATTTGCTTGAGCGCTTTCTGCTCCTCCTCGGTTGCTGCTGCTTTTTATTTTCACTCTTCTCGAATGACAACGTAATGCCATCATCATAGAATGTCCAAGAGACTTCATTTTGTGGCTCTTCAATTCCAGTTTCTGCATCTCCTTTGTCCGCCTGCCTGCGACCTGAAACAATGGAAGCCCGTGACATCGTCTGAATAACATGTATCGTGAAACAAAACCCATCACTGAGAATGGGCAAGTTTAAGGGACACGGTCGATCAGGGAAGCGGATCATATCTTTTGTAGTGATTGTTCGCTCGTGAATGAAGATTTTACACGTTTAAACGGTTATATCTCGTAAAAAGTGGGCCTAGTCATTTAAACGTCTCTTGATCTTGCCCACTCGTGCATGAAGAGTTAACCTAGTTTTTAAACACCGAGTCATTTGCCTGATGAACATTAAATCAAAATCCGTACTCGTATTTAATGAGGCTTCTTTACAAACTTATCAAAGGAGTAATGAAAAGGCGTACATACATTGGTAACTATGCAAATACATTAACATTCGTTTAAACTGGAAAAGGTGCAATTTAGTAGCCGATAGCATAGTTTAATGTTTTATTTTTTAAAACGTTAATGTTGTTTTTTTACATTTATTTTTAAAATACTAGTAATTATATGTTAAATTTGGGATGAGAATGTTGAAGGGGATGTGACAAAAAAGTTAAATTTGAGGAAGGTAATTGACCGAGGAAGAAGAGGGGTGATGAAGGAGATAGAGGGAGGCGAAGTCCGGTGGAAGGGAAAATGTTTAGAGGAGCACCTTTGTAAGGGAAAATCTTCTTTCTTATGACCGAGTAGATATGAAGCATGTAACTATTATTTCAATCTTTTGAAGGAAAAAGGGGGTGCGGGTGTAGGCCATTGAGGGAATTTAATTTGGAGATATATCGGAAGGAAAGCGAGTGGTTGAAAAAAACTTCAAATGTAAACATACTTAAGTCACATCATGAACTCGTCATAGGTTAGATAATGTAGAAACTTTGCATTTATGGTTTTTATGCGTTGATTTCACACATAAATACAATTAGGGTTTATCTACCTAATGAGGAAGGTAGTGATAAGGGTTTCCCCGATTAGCGAGGGTTGATGATGTCATCCATCAATGACCACTTACACAACACCTTGACCTTTCATTTATCCGGCGCTCACGGAATGACTATGGGGACTCCCATTTGGAATGAGATACCAAAATTATTAATGTTTGAGGCATTGGAAAAAGAAGAAAATTATTTTTACAAACTAGAGTGATCCCATTAGTGGTGCAAAGAGCTTCCATGTGTGAGCAAGTTTGAATCACAATACTCAATACATATAAGTTTAAATAAAGTGTAATAGCCAATGAGTAGATAACACACAAACTAAGATGGTGTATTTTGGTGGAATAGCATGGAGAACTTGACTTTGAGAATAATTCATGGGCCCAAGAGAACCAAATTAATGTGGATGGCATGGATATGGCTGCACATCTATGAGCAAAGAATCCGGGGTTGTTTGATATTTGTGTCATGTCAAAAATCTTGTATTGATTTAGCATGGGTAAACAACTATCGATGTAAGTACTTTTCAACATTACATATACAATAAATGGTATCATGCAATATTATTTATGGATAATTAATTGCTTGCCTATCATTTTTGTGTATGTATAAGTGATGGTGTACTCTTTTATAATTTGTGTATTGTCAATGCAACAAAGGAGTTGTCAAATGTGGGTTTATTTATATTAATTATTCTATGATGAATGACATGGAGTTCATAGAAAAAAATATTGGCACTTGGGCTCTTTCCACCCCCAACATACAGTTGGAGGACCCCAAACAGATCCATGGGATGTTGTGAATGAGATCACAACCATTCCCGCTAGAAATCATTATTTTCCACACAATCCAAATGCATCTCCATTACATATGTTGGCTTTTATTGTTATTCACATTGAATAATTATACTTTTCCATCATGGTACATTGGAGCGAAACATGTTTTCTTCATGTGAAATCCTTTGTTGAGTAAGTTTAGTTCACAAATAATCCTTTTCTTAGTTGACAAGGAAAAAAATTTCTTCAAAGGCTTTTAGGTGTGTAGGTCAACATCAACAATATAAGTACACTATAGTGAGTCCATACATTACTGATAGTTTAGGGATGAGAGATGATAAATTTGAATTTGTATAATGTGAGGCTAACTTTATTTTAGAAAGTCAATAATCAAATGGTCCATGAGATATCCTCATTCCTCGAAACAAGAAATAATTTATACATGTTAGGAAAATGAGATGGCATACATAAAATATCTTGAATGTGGTAAATGCATTAGTTTATGGAATTGGCTTTTTCATAGTAGCCAAAATATTACTTCTCCAAAAGATAAAAGTCTTTATATGTGGATGACCTCTCCATGGTTAAAAAAGTTTACTTAATCCCAACATAGATCGTGAAATTTTTTAATATTCTAACTTTGATGTGTTGATTTACATTTTTTTAGAGGTGAAAAGTTTGGGAAGATATTTTGATATATCTCTAGAATGTCTAATAAAAAAAGTTTCCATATCAAAGAGAAAATGAGGAGAGAATATTTCTGGGGTGGTACGTGGATATGTTGAAATATGTGTTGAGAAAAATGAATCAACTTTAAATAATAGTATCAAGTTTAACAATAATGTTGTGTTGATCCTTCATATTGTTTATCCATATGGAAGGGTCTCTCATTTAGTGGCATTAAATTTTTCATTAGTACTAGTGTGCAACAAACTGGGCCTTACAAAACTAAAAGAAACCATTTTTGAGAAAATATGGGGAAATTGGATTTATTATTGTTATCTTATTTTCTTAAGGTGTCAAGGTTTTTATCACTACTACAAGAAGGGGTGTTTTGAGACATTAATTAGAGACAAAAATATATTTTTGTCTCTAATTAATACACCCACTTACTTTTGTCTCTAATACCCAAAAAAAAAAAATTTTAACTAAAAATACTCTATCTTTTGGGCGGCATGCAAAGCGCATGAGGAAACTGCGGGAAAAATAAATGCCAGGAAAATGGAAAATTGCATTCGGGCGCAGGAGGGAATTTCATTTTCTCATGCAGTTGGTGCGAGATATCTAGGTATCCGCAGGTATCCAGTGCAGATATCCAGTGCGAGGAGGAGGACGATCGACCAATATCTACTTATATTGATCCAATTCTTTTTCCCTGTTTTATTTTTTAGTGTTTCCTGGTTCAATTCTTTGTCCCTGTTTTATTTTTAGTGTTTCTTGGTTCGATGGCGGCCGCCTCGTCATCTATACTTGTTTTGGCGCTCCCATCACCATGACTCGCAGTGGTGACAAACTCTGCGAGATCGCTTTCTTTGACTCCCGTGTTGGAAAAATTCTGAGAATGGGCTCCTATGCAGATATATAAATACATCTTGCCATGGCTTGGGCTTGGCAATCCGTTGGGTAACAGACATCCAGATCATCAAATAGCCCGTGATGTTCATGAAGGCTCCTATGCCCAGAACCACCTAGGGAGGAGTGATCTCATTGATCAACCCAGACACTATTCAGCATTCCCTCCCTAGATCCTTGAAAAACCCTAGCATGGTCAATGTTTCCTGATCATAGTCTAACACAATTTTGATTTCTTAAAAATATATACCAAATATGTATGGCTCTATTTTTCAGTTGGAGAGCTTTGTATCCTTGTGGTGCTCGAAGGGTTTCCTTGTTTTATGCATTATTGTCTGTTTTGCGTTCGTTTTTCCCCGAGATCTGAATTTACCAGGGAGCCCGACCATCTTGGATTTTGTATTTAGCTTGGCCATGGGTTATGTATCTCGCCATGGTTGCTGAGATCTGGAATTTTCTTGGGAAATAGGTGCTTATTTTTCTTAAGCTCGAGTTGTGTGGGTTGGCATATTTATAACCAGCTCGATCGTTTATGCTTTATGCTTTTCTCGCTTGCATTCGAACTGGTTATGAGCTATGTGTGGGATTTTTGATTAAGGGGTCGAGAGCTGGTTGAATCCCACTCAATCTTGCCACTGTGCCATTCGGATAGCTCGTTTCTAGGTTTTTTGGTTTGCCATTTTTTTCTTTTCCCAATCTGTATGCTTCTTTTGCACTTGTCTCAACTCGTCATGGTTGTATGTAATTTGAGCCCTTACTTCTTGCTACGGGAGTATTAGATAGGAAGATCAGGAAGGCAAAGAGACAATAAACAATGAATGATTTTTCTAACATGGAGACCTTAGTTTCAGTATAGACAAGCTCTGTGTTTTATTTAATAGCTCGGCCCAATATCTGGAGAATGAACCTACCTCCATTTGGGAGTTTTTGTTGTTTATCTCGTTGTTCTCATTGAAATCATGCGATTCATTGTGTGGTTGAGGGTCGAGTTGGATCGTTGTGTCAAAATTTGGGTGAGCTCTGTTTATTTCTATTAGCTTCTATTACTCGGGTGTTATTCGGCCATGGGGATTCTTTTGACATTGCATTCCTTAGTGGGTAGATGTGCTTTCCCAATACAGTTAAACCATGGCTATGTCTGAGAGTGTGTTTAATGTATCTCACCAAGTCATGCTATGCTTGGGATCGAGCTCATCGCTGATTGGAATGGCTTGTTTCTGAGTCTTTGTAAAACTCGACCCTGTCCATTGCATAACTATATATATATCGTGCTTATGACTCAACTTGCCATATATATATTTTTTTCTTTGTTGGCTCCCACGAAGATGGTATATACATATACATATCACATATATATACATATATATATGAATAGCCTTACCACATCCAAAGGAAGTTATATCTATATGTATATATATTTTGAGGGTATATTTGAATATACCGAAATTTTCTAATTCCATAGGTTGGATGGATGTGTGAAAAGTACTAAAGAACAAAAATAGATATAACCATAAACAACAAGTACATATATATACATATATATATATATATGTATATATACATGTATATATAGATGAAATTGTGACCAATGTTTTGTATTTTGTATTGAAGATCAATTTAGACATTGTCTATTACATTGTATATATATATATAAGTATTGATATATATATATATATATATATATATATATATATATATACATTACATTGATACATGTGCTTTTGTAGAATTGAGACTCAAAACTGTATAAAAGGCCAATTTGGCAGCCTCTTTTAGTACTCCTTGTAATAACTGGCTAGTTACTGAGAAGAAATTGTGTTCAAGAGTGCAACTCTGGAAGTGATAAGAAGCTTGAATAGCTGGTTGATTTTGTGCTCAAATGATGGTAGAGCCATCTCCAAGTCATGGAGTGCCATGTTAGTGGGAGAGAGCTGAAGGGGAATCAACAATTTGGAATTGGAATTAAGAACATTGTTGAGGTTTCCAAGAGCAATATCTACCTCCTCTAGCTCATGCAAGAACCTTGAAGATGACGATGAGGATCTCCTTTTCAACCCAAATGCCTCTTTTAGCTTGTCTTGTAGAGAAGTGAAACTCCTAGGAAGAGGAAGAGCTTGAATCTTCAGTCGTGGTGTCTTGAAAGAAACAACAGTGACAAGTGCAGAGCAAACCAAGATGGTGATGGCCTTGGTGTGGTTTATGTCGATGGCTATGGCAGGAGCTTCTAGTCCTGCTCGTGCTTTCTCCTCAAGGTTAAGCTTATCTGCCATTCGCCTTAGAATAGACATGCATTTCTCCAACCTGGACTGGGTTTCCTTGTTCCCTAGCCAACAGGCAAGGGAGTTGCATGCTCTTTGAAGTGCATGGGCATTTGGATTGATTCCGAGGCCACGAATGGCTACCTGCACACACATGTGTTGCTTCCTGATTTCTGAGATGCTATCCCTCTCAGATTGCACACTTCAAGTAGGTGGACCATGTCATCCAGATGTTGGTTCATCCACTTACACCCCATTCCCTCAGTGTCTATGTCTATTTGTGAGAGATTGGAATTGGCATTGACCACCACCTGCAGTGCTTGGCCAAGCCAATCTGCCCCAAAACATGAAGAAGAAGAACACTCCCCCTGTTGTTCCAATCTTTGCACCTCACCTGCAAGATGGTCTTGAAAAGAAGTGAGGATTGGACAATCCTACGTCTTGAGGGCATGCTCTTTGACCGCTTATGTTTATGCTTCCGAGGAGAGTGCAGGTTCACAAGAGATGAGAGAAGAGACATAGAAGTAGGGTACCGCAATGCCCATGCTCATTGTATTGATTCCTCGATGCCGATGCTTTTGCTTCAAGGATCTCATATGATGACTTCTGCACCCTATTAATATGAAATATACAACTCAACATGATTATGATGGGGCAGCCCAAGCAGAAAGCATCTAATTTCGTAAAATCTATATCATTATATCAATCATGCATTTTTCTCTTGTCCCCTGCTTTCCAATGTGAGATGGGCCACATGGTTTCCACCCCCTACCGGGAACAACTCTCAAACACCATGGCTAAGCATCATGTGGCCAACAAAATTTACATTACAAATAATCAGAATTAAAAATCTGTAATGCAAATCACCCACAATTTTCCGTTTCTCATCATTAACAATTTCTCCATGTAAATGTGCAACTGAAACACATTTGTATGGCTTGTCATGCCCACCTTCAAAAACATTTATATTTACCATACTCTGTCCCTTCTGTTAACAACAATTAATCTTTTTCTAAAGCTCTCTCCTCTACACGTGTGGATGAGCTGTTCATAATTAATTATATTGCAATTGAAATTTTTGTCCATGTTTTGGGATGCAACAACAATATATCTACTTTTCTCGTCATCAGCCAGAGGAGAATCTTGAAAAAACAATGGCTCGAGTCTTGATCTTTGTTTATACCCCAATTCTATTAGCCTTCCAAATAGGCACTTAACTCACTAGTTGCTTCTCACTCTCAAGTAACCCCATAGTGACTTTCACAACTTAGTACACTATATATATATATATATATATATATATATATATATATATATGACCTATATGCACAAATGCATATATAAGTACACTGCACAAAGCATCGATGCATTGATGCAAACATACAATATAGAATGTCATGCAATTGAGGTGGATCTACCAACTCTAGTATATTCTCCAGACACTATATATCTGAACACCTACTTTATACTTGTGTGCCTTGTGTGGAGGCCACTAAAAGGGACCATGAACTTCTGTTTTGGTTGTCAAATCACCACCATTACAACTCTCCTACCCCAAAAGACAACGACTGGGTCGCTGCATTTTTGGCTGGAACATTAAATATATTATTTTATCTGCTAATTATTTCAGTTCATTCATAATCCCTCTATTTGCAGAGTTCCAGCTGGAGTTTTACACAAACAACAAACCTGGGTTCAGCACCAGTCCAGATTTAAGGTGATAGACTCATTTTTAAGTGGAAATGGAATCTGTTTAACGACTACATAGAGTTAAGGGTATTGAATCAAAACAATATAACATTTAGGTAATAGAATATTTTGTAACTACCTCAAGGCTTCATAGGAGCTGTCAGTCACTTCATCAGTTTATAAATTTGCACAGTGCAGATCAAGATCTCGGTCCAAAATATTTCGTGTTGTATTAGTGTGCAATCCATCTATAGCCTACTTAATATTCACGCTGAATTCCTAGTGAGATTCTGAGTGTCATTAGAAAATAGATTACATCTAAGAGAATAAAGAGATCTGGCCTGATCCCAAGACTCTCAAGGGCTGCTGCTTGTGACAGGCTTCGAGGGTAACCATCTCGTAGCCATCCCTTTTCTTGTGAATCTTCTTGTGACAGCCGCTCCTTCACCATCTATACTCCCAAAAGATCAAGGAGAGAGCATTAATAACAAATTAACACAAAAAATGAGATGAATGCACAAAATATAGAAGCAGATCTACCGTGCAAACAATTTCATCAAGAACCAAAGACCCCCTTTCCATGCACTCCTTGGCTCTCTTCCCATTCTCTGTCCCTGCTGCAACTTCTGCTCTTAGCAAGTCTCCAGCAGCAACATGTACCAATCCATACTAAAAAAGATATAGATGACCATTATTCCTTGTCAAAGGGAAATAAGCAATAGTAAAGTGAAAAAAGAGATACTAGGATGAAAAACCACAGATTAATTACCCCACCAAATATCCCGTACTACAATGTTTTGATTCTTAGTATGAACAAATAGAGCACAAGTCACTCTTGACAGCATACATATTCACAAGGATTAATTCCTGATACAGATATAGCTGAGATCTTCAGTGATTAGGCTTTAATTCTGGCAGTGGATACCCTTTTTGTTCAGAGGTGTACTATAAGGCACCAGATGCATTTTGAATGACCTGTTCATGTACATGATAGTGCAAATGATATCTGATAATATAGTCATATCAGAGGGTATGTGGTGTAGGTATAAAGGAACAACTATATAAATATACCCACATGAGTTTGACCTTGAGAAGGAGAGTATTGTGGAACAAGATTTCCCTGTTTTCCAGTTCTACCTCATGCTTCTATGTGTTCTAGTTAGATATATATTTTGTAAGAGCATATGTTGGGTTTAATTTCATCAATTTGTGGTTTAGCTGTTAATTTTATTCACTGTATAGGTGCTTAATGGGATTTTGATCCAGATGTAGCTAGCATAATTATTTTTGTGTGTTATGATTTGAGTTTCTATTTTTATTTTTTTTAATTGGTTATTTGACTTGAGTGATTTCTGTATCGTGTGGCTTTGAATTGTTTCTTGTCTGTATTTGGTGAGGATATTCGCCTTGGTTTCTCAGGGTAGAGTGGAATTAGTCATTCTCTGTGTTTATTTATTCTTTCCTAATGTCAATTTTAAAATGCCTATCATTTACCATTTATGGTATACAAATGATTTATGTAGGGTTAATGGAATTTAGATAAGAAATTGTTTGTTGTCTGAGGGTAGAGTTTGGCAGGGTAGGATTAGGTCTATATTCTCTGTATTTCTATAGGTTAGGTCCATACCTCATAAAATGCTCATACTTGTTTTGATTGTCTTTCCTCCAGTGTTTGTGTACATCCTTGCATATCATATGGCAAAAAAACCCATCCTGTTGAGAACTGTTATATGCAATATCTACCTACTTAAGTTCACAAGTGTACTTTGGTTGGATTTATCATTCCACATGGCCATCTACAATTCACATGTTGTCCAAGTCATATAGGAGAATTCAGTCCACAGGCGATGATGATGATGATTTCTCTAGTGTTGATAATGTTGATGTCGGTCTTGTTTCCCATGATAATGATATGCTCAGCCTTGTAGATATTGTTTGTTGATCATGATTAACTATCACATAGGTAACCCCTAGAAATAAAGCTTTGTATGGTGAGATTTTGTTTTTCTTTGCTTTTGTATCTACCTTTTTTCTATCTTTTCCTACACAATTTACGGTTCTAATGGGTGCCAGGATATGACAAAAAACATATTTATTATATGTTTAGTTACGATGTGTTTTATATATCATAGCTTGGATATGGAACATGATTTGAGAGTGGAGATTTTCCCTAAAAAATCAATGGGAGGACGATCTCTCTTATTTTGAACTCGGTAAATCTCTCAATGTTAAATACTGAAGTTGCAATAGTTGAGTAAAAGAATGTGGCATCTCTTTTAAATCACTACAGCCAGATAGATCTAGATGTCTAAGGCTATTTAATTCCTCAAATTTAATTGGAAATGATTGCATGCCTTTGATATTTGTTAAATCTATCTTAACCAAATTTTCAAAATTTAGCTTTCCTAACCAACCTTTGATATATGAGGTTGTGATGCAAATAATCTATTAATTCTGATGACAATGACTAAATTTCACTCATCTGTAAAAGGTTGCCCAAGAAATAATGTCCTTACCTCACTTTGGTCAGGAGTGGACGAATGAGTAATTTCTCCTCCATAGTATTTGTCTAGTCAGGATGCTTTCTAGCCTGATATTTCTTGGTTTCTACAAGATTTTTCCTACTTTCTTTGGATTACTATTCTGACCCAAACTATCTTTAGGCTTGATTAATGTTCCTCCTTGTTAGTATAGTTTTAATGTTATAATACATTACAACTGAGCACACTGTAACTTATTCTCGGGTTTGGAAAATTCTAAGATCAGAAATAAAGGCTATATTTGAAAAGATTAAGTGGAGTAACACAATAATAAAGTAGAATAATCTCTTGTCATTATAATATATAATCACAAGATACATGCCTTGATAAGAGGCTTCTCTGCCCTCCTTTCATTTGAGAAAGGAATTAAAATATTTCATGACTTGTACATTTGGGCAGAGAAGCCTCTTCTCAAGGCACATATTTGGTCATTAGATATTATAATGATGGAGCTTGTAGAGTATAAATTGGATTGATACTGGATACTGGACAATGAAAAGCAATCTACTTTATCTCTAATGAAAACAAAGACCTATGATAAGTTCCAAGATTCAAGTTTTCTTCCAAGTTAACCTTGTAACTTATCGTAGGTCTTATTGCAACATGGTTTTGAATATGTGGACCTTCTCATGCTATTTTGTTTTCATTTTTAATAAATTAGATTGCTTTTCCTTGTCTAATTTCTTCGTCTTTTCCTTTTTCTAGGTTTCATTGTCTTCTCTTGCTCTAGTTGGTGTGGAGTGGCTTTAGTGTAAGAAGGTAAGATAAGATGACATTCTAGTCCTAGATATATTGGTAAATAATTAGAACATGTAGATACTTTTATTCATTTTTTAAAAATATTTTTCTGTATTATTATCACGAGTGTTACTTTTTTTGTAGGACACTATTACCCAATTAGCCACTATTCTTGGAAAAAATGGAAAGACAGGTACTTTCATTTTCTGCCACTTGTATTATTTTTTTAATGAATTGAATCTCAATGAAGATTAATATTATCATAGTCATGAGTTTTTTTAATAATACTCAGATCTTAAATAACACTCATAATGGACCCTATTTTAGCTTACAAAAAATGGATAAGTAAGGGCCAAGGACCATAATTTTCATGAGTAGATGGAATATATAATGGCACAAATGATCTCATAGTTCAAACTAATGATGTTTTAGTTTATGGAAACATCATAACGAATTACCCATTTCCAAACTATAAAAATATAAGTCTCAAGTTGAGAGGTAGATGCTCATTATTTAAAGTATATGATTTATGTAGGAAAATAGTATATCTTCATCTGAATGTTCAGATGAACATGTACCGAGACCTACTCTAGGGACAAATGAATATTTTAATGAAATGATATATTGTACTTGTGAAAAGTGCAAAAATAGAAAATTAAAGAAGCATCGACTCGTTGGTATCCATAGGTTGAAGTATGGAGTTTATATAGAAGAGGTATACTATAATGAAATTTCAAAAATGCTTGTTATTAAAAAATATAAACTTTTCATATCGCATTATTATTAACTATTTTAAATGATATTGTAATGTTTAGCCAATCCAAGTTCATAATAATGTTGATGAAAGGGCATATGACAATGATGATAGTGACACTCACAATGAAGGAGAAGACACATATATGGGTGATACCACTTCTCAATTAAATGAGGATGGGGTGAACGAATTTTTACAAGACTTCTACACATATGCTGAAGAAGTTGATGATTCGCCCCTAACTCAACTTGCTAGGATGCCTCTTTACCCAAATGCAAATTTTTTCTATATTGGCAACACTTATGTTATTTTTGAACTTGAAAGTTATGCATGGAATGACAAATACATGCTTCACTGATATCTTGAGGTATATTTTAAAATCCTCTAAACTATATCTCTCCATGTCATTCAAGTTTTGAATATTGTGTATAGTGAATAATATAAAGATCTTTTGTTGTTTTATGTAGACTTTTGGCAGATAAGATACTTCCAAAGGAAAATAAGATGCCTCATTCACAAAAGGAAGTATCTTCAGCAATGAAAGACATTGGGATGGAGTACAAAACATATGATGCATGTCCAAATGACCATATCTTATACTATGGTGAAAATGAAAATTTATAACAATGCCCAATATGTTTCACCAATAGATATTGTGAAGATCAAGTGTCCAAGAAAGTTCCTTATAAGGTTCTACGCCACATTCCAATAACACCGAGGTTTGAGAGGATGTTCAAATGTAAAGATTTGGAAAAATTTATGGACTATCATGCACTAAGAAGGAGCCAAGATGGTGTCATGCGTATGGTGGCTGATAGCAAAGATTGGAAGGAGCTTGAAGAAAAATGGCCTGATTTAAGAAATGAGTCAAGGAATGCAAGACTTTCATTGGCAATGGATGGTGTCAATCCTTTCGGAGATCTTAGAACAACATACTTTGTTTGGCCGATTTTCCTTATTAACAATAATCTTCCCCCTTGGATGGAAATGAAAAAGAGCATGCAATGCTAACTCTAATAATACTAGGTATATGAACTTCTTAGTGTTATGTTCTCTTGAAGATGATGTACATTTACATGAATATATTTAAATTTTAATTCACATTTTATTCATAGGAAAACACCAGGTGAAAGATATGGACACATACATGGAGCCTCTCATTGATGAGCTATGTGAATTATGGAAGGGTGTCAACATGTATGATGTATCGAGACCTAGCAATGATAGGATCTTCCTTTTTCATGCAATACTTATGTGGACAATTCACGATGCTCTGGGGCTCTCTGTGTGTTGTGGTAATCTATTTATCATATTCATTTGTAATCATTCTATTTATGTTGCTGCCCATTAATTAAATATGGTTTCCATACTAATTTTCAGGCCTACAGACTAAAGGGAAACATGGTTGTCCATCATGTGGGCCAAACACTATATCTAGGCAATCAAAGGATCTTAAAAAAACCATGTACGATGAATACAGACACTTATTACCTCAAAACCATCGTTATCGCATGCATGAGAAAAATAAGTTCAATGGAAAGGAAGAGGAAAGGAGGCGGCCAAAAGGATGAACCCTTTGAGGTGGAAATCAGCATATGACAAAAAGGAAGGGAGAGATTATCCATTGGGAATGAAAAGACTATCTAAGTTTTATAAGTTAGATTATTACGAGCATCTCCCAATAGCTCATCTATTTGATACAATGCATATTGGAAAAAATGTGGCAGAGTGCTTATGGAAACATCTAAAGGGAACCAACAATGAAGACCAAATAAAATTAAGGAAGGACCTCAAAACCATCAATATGATGCCAAACATGTGGTTACATGAAAATAACACATATGATCCTACGCCATGGGTTCTTACAGCAGAGGAGAAACAATATATGTTTGATACTATGTGTGCCATAATATTTCCAACTGGTTTTGGTGTGACATTAAAAACCGTATTCACAAGAGATGGTTCAGAGTTTTCTAGAATGAAAACACATGATTGGCATAATTGGATAAAGGTAATTCATGATATCTTATATTTCTTGGTAGTATAATTGAAATTTTCAATATATTAGTAATGTAGAAGATAATATATAGTTTAAACGCTATTTTTCAATGTTGGTGTAGTATGTGCTTCCTACAGCAATACAAAGCACTTTCAACCATGACATCGCACAAACAATTTACAAATTGTCCAAATATTTGAGGTATTATAAACCATCATTTGTTATTCAATAATTAATTTTTTTCCTTCTATAAATATCATTTTCAATGTCTTTATAATTGTTTTAACATATATTTTGCAAATATTATAACTGGTGATATGTTAATGCTTGTTACTAAAATTTATAGGTGGGTATCATCTAAAGAGATACATCCAGATGAGCTGAACTATTGGAAGAGGAATGTTGCTCTTTTGATGTGTGACATTCAAATGTGTTTCCCTCCAAGTTTCTTCAATTCTCAAGAGCACTACCTTATACACCTGGTAGAAGAGATTGAACAATGTGGGCCCATCCATCTCAGGAAAATGTGGCTTGTAGAGAGATATATGAAGGTCCTAAAACATTTTGTGAGGCAAAGAGCTCGAGATGAAGGTTCTATGGTTGAAGGGTACATGGTTTTTCAAACCATGGTTCATTTATCTGAGTACTTGCCTCAATTGCATCTGGAGGCTCCAAGATTATGGGGTGATCAACAACCTCAATCCATTGGAGATAGAAAACTAGAGGGTCAAGGAACTTCAAAGAGGATAAAAGGTAATCTTAAATGTTAGTAGTAGTTTTTAAATCCTAAGTATTGTATGATGCATCCTTTAAAGAATGGTTAGATCAATGATTAGTTAAATACTTTTTGTTGTAGATGCTAAGGAGTGGGAGTCATTGCATTTGTATGTTGCATACAACTCTAAATTTATGTTAGAATGGATGGAGAAGTATGTTGAACAAAAGAAAATAGAAGATGAGAAGGCATGGGCTGATATATATAATAGACATGGTCAAAACTCTAATAGAGGACTTCCTGCATGCCATAAAAGAAAATGGCCAGATAGATGCTCATGGCATTGGTTAAAGACAATTTGTTGAACATGAGGCAACCAAGGGAATGAAAGTAGTGGAAAAAAACAAGTAGATTTTGTTAAAGGATCTATAAATGGGGAGGTAATATACAAATAAAGTATTATGATGAATATTGTTTAATCTAAAGATTTTTTATCATTGAAACTATTTAGTTAAATTTTTGTGTCCTTGAATCTAATTGGATAATAACATATGAATTTAGTAACATATTACAAAGTAATGTGGATTAGCGGTCATCATTTTTGAATCAGGAAGATCGATGAGAAGCGGAAAACTTATGATAGTGGAATTTCAGCACCATTTGAAGTGGAGTGTCGTTCACATGCATATGACACAAACACAATCATGAGTACACTTCGGTATTATGGAGTGTTGGAGGATATAATAGAGCTTGATTTCACATCTTTTAAAAAGTTATTTTTCATGTTGAATGGTATAGGCTCATTGAAGTGGGCCTTGACAAAACTATTTTGTTGCATGAGAATGGATTCAATATGATAAATACATCGAGGTTTGAATCTACTTCTGAACCTTATGTGTTTCCAAACCAATGCAGTCAAATATTTCTTGTTCCAAATTTAGAACACCCTGGCTGGTCCTTTGTGATAGATTATGATCCAAGAGGATGAAGAGTCACCTTTTCCGAAGATGTAGAAGGCCATGATGTAATTGAAGAGGTAGAAGATCCACTTGAAGACATAGATGACCAAGTGGAGGATGATGATAACATGACTATTGATGATGAATATGAACAAGATGAAGTTCCAGAAGGACAAGAACAACATTTTGGTGATCAAATACATGAACATGATGAGTTTATTGATCATCATTTACCTATGGCTAAAGGGGATGAAGATCATGAGAACCATGGTATTAATTTATTTGTGGATCTGGGGCCCATTAATTATGGTGTATTCATGCCTCCAAATGAGGAAATTGTAATGTCAGATGAAGATGATTTTATTTAATCATAATGTAAACCTTAAAATCATTGTAAGGACATAACACAATTTGATATATTTTATGAGTGGATTGCTAATGTTTTTTCTCTATGTCAATGCATACATTGCACATGTTTCCTTGTTTCATTAAATGTTTCCTTATTGAAGATTATATGAAGATGCACACCTTTTGGTCCTTTTATATATATATATATTTTTGATACATGAAATGAAATGGAAATTTAGTATTGCATATGTTATTATTCATTTGTTAGTGAAGTTGTTCAATGTTACATGCAACTTTGAAGTTTTTTTTTACTATTAATAATTTTGTTTTATGATATTTTGAAGGATCGTGGCAGGCCCTCTACATATGCACTAGAAAATCCTAACATGAGAGTGCCGCCGAGAAGTAAATCTCACGTACCATACTTTCTACATCCAACATTGAAACATTTAGTATTCCAATTCCGTCAAGCATGCCAACACATAGTATAGCACCATAGTTAAGGAGTAACCCTTCATGTGTGGGTTCTCTCCGAATTCACCCTCCAACACCACAACATGCTTCCTTGACAAGTATCATAGAATCACAAGCCAAAATTTTAACGCTCATACCAAATACTCTGATTTTTATGAAGTTAGACAGGAAGTAATTAAGAAAATTCATGCATTAGAGTCTACATTGCTGGAAAGTACAGGTCTTGCTACACCTGAACAGGTATGCTTATGATAATTAATTATGTATAAAATATTCCTAACAGTCCTAATTATCATTCATGTGCTATAAAACAGTCATAACAACAATTTTCATATTGCATGGTTTACAATAGTCCTAACAAACATTCATGCTCTATACATACAGGAAGAAAATGGCATGCCCCCTGATGTACCTATAGGGGAAGCTACTATGACCCCTATGACTGCAAAAATCTCCACAGTGAACACAAAAGGAAAGAAAGAGGTTACAATCTTGTTAACCTCGGATGGAAATGTCTTAAAAGATGAAATGGGGTCGAATTTTTCCAATTTCTATTTCATCGTGTAGAATGCCTATTTGGAAATACCATACAAGTGGATTGGAGAAAGCAAGCCAATTCTAAGAAAGATGAACTCTTTGAAGATGTCATAAAAGAGTTTGGAAATCCCGTTTTAACAAGGATTTCATAATGGATTATGCACGGAAATTCATTCATTCTAAAAGAGACAAAATAAGATCAAAGCTAAAAATGACTTGAGATATCCCCGACCAGCTTGGATCACTAACCAAACAACATGGGATGAGCTTATCAAAGATGCCAAATTCAAGAGAAATTCCTTCAAAAATCCAAACTACATGCCATCTGCACGAGAAGGAGGTAAAATATGCCTTTGAGATACAACAAAGGCTACCCAAGCTAGGTTGTCAAGTATTGGGTCCCATAAATTGGGGTCGGGTGGGTATAATAGTATTCGTGGGAGCTTGGTAAGTGAATAATTTCATTTATTTTTTTAATATTTTTTTGGTGACTTGAATGTATTGGATGACAAATGATACTTGATAAATTAAAATGTCTTTGTACACTTAGGTTCACCAATTTCGAAAGGAAGCTTCAGATGAAGATCTGAAATATGCTTTAATGCATGGTTCCCAAGGCCTCCGACAACATATGATAGATCAAGGGGAGAAATTGGTCATTGAGCATGAATCTAAGGTAAGTTTATTATAGTATTTGATGACATAATAAAACATTTAAGTATCAATGTTGTGGTAATTTAATTAACTAAAGTATGTTGTTTAATAGGATGTGCAACAATCAAACTCCTTAAAGAATATGAAGATGCCATAGAAGGATGTGATGATTTTTTGTTGGACAAAATGAATCGATTGACCTTCTTGCAACTCATTTGGAAAACAACCCAGAAATCCAATAGACAAGAGTTCAGGATGATTATCATGTTGCACCATCTATTATAGTTCCTCGTCAAAAGAGGACAAAAAAGAATAGACATTTTTCCTATCCGGCTAAATAGATTTAAATTGACTATTATTTTATGAATTATTGGCTATTTCATTACCAGTGAACTTATTGGTTGTTTTATGATTTGAATTTTAAGTATACTAGTGAACTTGTAAAAATTTGAATTATACCTTACCAATCAAATCAGTAACTTCTACGAGGATACATTGTATGTGTCTTCAACATACCTAGTAACTTGTCTATATTGAAGACCTACATGCACGTGAGTATAGACTGCACTTCTTGGAGATTGCACTTCAAGGCTTGCTAGTATATCTGTTTCTTGAGCTTTTCTTTCTATTTGAGTTCATTCCTATTCCTTTGATAGCCATGTACAATAAATGTGGATAAGAAATTTTAATTTCATAGATGTGTGATGAAAATCCATCCCATATTTTAATTTCACAGATGTGTGATGCAAACTCATGCAGGCTTCTTCTAATCAGATTTGTATTATTAAATTTGTAGGCTTCTTCTAATATCTATGTCTGTCAGAATACACATATATGTGAGGTCCTTTGTTATATTGGTGAATGAGTCTTATGCTTGAGTTTGGTGAATGAGTCTTATGCAAATGCACACAAGCTATGAGAAATAAGGTGCATTTAGTAATTGATAAATTTGTTGAACATGCGGACTTCGATCTCTTGGTGTTGCTAGACAGGTAATGTAATTCTTGAGTTGTGGCATAGTTATAGGAGTTTGTAAAGGTTTCTTTATTATCATAACAATGGTGGGCTGCATGCTTTCGGTGCTCCAGATGCCCATACAAATAATTTTCATCTTTATAATTGACAATAATAATATTCTTTGGATAGAGGCCACAACTTGTTAAAGGGAACATGCAGTTGTTTTCTATAGATCAGCAGCGCAGTCAGGCTCTATAAGCTCATGTACTGCTGCTTTTGCATCATTTAAGGTAAAATTCTCTCCCACTTATAAACAATTGTTTAAATTTATCTATGATGACCATGCCTGAATCATGGTAATTACCTCTTTCATGTCATGAGAAGGTGGAAGCTGTCAAACAAGAGCTTGCTAGTATTCATCGAATATGTTCTAATTACCATAGCCATTGAAGGAACCGTGAGATTGCAATTTTGAGTTGTCATTTGATCCCATAAGTTCTAGCAGGGGAATTGGTTCTCCATGTTTTGTTTCAAAATTCTTATTTTTGGGGTGGCTTCCAACTCGAGAAATGAATTGGGAGTCGGCCCCATATAGAGTATAGATAGGGGCCCTTTTTCCCAGCTATATCTATATGAGCAATTTACATTTTTCTATATTGTAAAGGGGTATTTTGTGCTACACTGCATAAGTATTCTGTATAGAAAACTGTTTTAAATGTTATTATCCTACTCATAGTTGGGCTTTAGACATAAATTATTGGTGATTTACAGGAAACCAGAGCTTATGAGATCTCCTGTTAATAATAGTTGCCCACTAGCTGTTAGATCATGTCTGTTTTCTTGTAAGACGAGGATCTGAGACTTCTTGTTTGTACTACTAGGTGCTCTAACTCTGATCTGCTGGGCCTTCATAGGTTTCAACATTGCCAGAGTGTGGATCAAACTTCCAACATTACTAGTAATATATAGGCTTGCCTTGATTTAGGTTTTTATGTTGTGGACTTGTTCACATTCTGGATTGCACACATCTATGGGAAGAGCTAAGTTATGGAGACATCTGTGTTTGAGTGGGCTTGCTTTGACAAATAGTTAGTCAAGTTTTCTTATGTGGTCATCTTGGTTTTCAATTTCTAGGGGTCCTTTGAAGAGTTTTCTGTATTCTCACTTTACTTTCACTAACTGCCTTTCTTTGTGTGCTGATAGTGTATTAGTTATTGTTCTTCATTTCTGGTGTTATATTTTTCCAAGTTTGTATGCTTATTATTATGCATTGGCTTTATGCTCCATGTTCTGTTGATTAATAACCTAATTGTCATATGCTAGGCCTTATGTTGCAATAAAGGGTTTATTTTCTCATGCGGTTTCATTGATTGACTGGCTGATAAAAGTTCTTAAACCATGTGTGGTGAAACAGATACATGCCTTTTTGTTTCATCTCTGTTGTATTTTCCTTTTCATTTATGGATGTTGTTTACTGGATTGCTAGCGGATTTACTCCACCTCTTTTTTTGGCATCTAGACGGTAGGCAATTGAGAAGACACGTATAAGGCTTTGGGTACAAATAGATTATTTCCCTGACTTTGGAATCAGTTTCTTACTTGAATTGGATATGGGAGGGGAAGGAGGAACCCCAACAAAGTTTGGAAAACAATCTTCTACACCACAGGTAGGAGGGGAAGGAGGAACACATGCAAAGACGGAAAAGCCATCTTCTACACCACAGGTAAGGATTGCTATTTTATTTGGCTAAGATCCATGTCCACCTTATTTGCATTCAAAGAATAAAAAGATAAATTTAGTATAATTTTTCTATATTTACAGGAACAACCAGCTAGTGCACCCACATATCCTGATTGGGCCACTTTTCAGGTCTTGCTATTTTTCAATCCTCATCATCTATATAGCATGTTTGTGATTTTCTTGCTCTGGCTCTTAATGAAAGTCATAAAATTTGCTATTCCAGATTGGAAATAGAGTAATTCGATTATGTTTTACTTCAAGTTGTTTGATGGATGCTTCTTGTGTAGGCATATTATGGTCCAGGTGTCACCCCCCCGCCACCTCCTTATTTTGCATCCGGCCCAACTCCACATCCATACATATGGGGAGGTCAGGTAATAAATATTTTCAGTTTTTATTCTGAATCTTTAGGAAGCATGTTGTTGAAGCATTCAACTAATATTATGGAGTGGTAAATGTGCTGGTCTTAGCCATTATTGTCACCTTATGCGACAACCCCTCCCTATGCTGTTGTGTATCCACCTAGAGGAATTTATGGACATCCCTCTGTGCCTCTTGTAAGTTCTATTGCCTTGGATCTTGTCATGCATGTCTTTTCTTTCATTGTGTTTTTCTTTCCTAGTAGGTTGATAGTGAAGGAAAGGACCACTCCCTGTGTTACCTACTGTTGAACGAGAATTTTTGGCTATATTTTTGTGGACATATACTCTATTTTACCGTCGTAACTTTTTTGAATATTGTTGTCTTGATTACAACTGTAGGGTGCACATACATTTAATCAATATGGCATTCCATCCACTGGAAATCCTACAGATGTTGTAATGGTAATTACAGAACATATTCTAGTTACCTCTGTCATGAGAAGGTGGAAGTTGTCAAACAAGTCCAACAGGAGTGCAGCTATTACATGTGGAGACAGAGATTTCCTGTGAAGGCTGAGAACAGGGTGGAAGGAAGAGAAGAGGTGGACAATTGGGTGATAACACTCACTTTCCCGCGTGAAGAAAGAGTTACCACAACAAGGAACAAAGTCAGTGCTGGTATCTACGCATTTCTTCCAATGGAAATGGTGACTGGATTGCCCTTCATTATACAGGGAAATTTTTACTGGTGTCCTCAAGGGAAAGTATCAGGTGGGATGACAAGTGGAACAAAGGGATTCTCGACTGTATTCCCTCTGCTTTTTGTTCAGCGTTTCTTTATCTTGTGAAAAGCGTGGAATCCGCTCCTCCGTCTTCCAGGTCGTATTGCTTTGACAAATACTTGCCAATCTATCCTCCTTCGTATGCTCAGTTGGCAGGCATTCGGGATGGTATTCAGGAATGACTCAGTACACAAGAAATCATTGTTTGTGAGCTCCAAAATGCATACTGCACACCTTTACAAGCTCGACGAATAGTCTCCGCCTTCAGAGACATACTGCAAAAAGCAACAGAAGAAGGTATGGAAAATCCCAATGCTCTTTGGTCCACCGGAGTATTTATAATACATTCATGCATGGACAATTTAGTTTCTTTGGAATTCTTGGGTGTGCAGTATGTAACTTACGACTGGTACTCCATTTGTATTGTGAAGACGTCTGGTTGGGTGCATGGCTTTTCTGAAGATTTATATGTTCAACTTCTTTGCTTTGTTGCTGAATACTGGAGGGAAAGAGGAATTCGTGCCAACCTCCAGTATTTTCCACTGTTTAAGTATCATAATGAAGATTATTTATGCAATGTCGCTTGGACAAGTTTATGCGACATATCTGCTTCTTGTGAGAAGAGAGTGTATTTTTCCAACAGAGTAGAAGACATTGAATGGTTTATAAGATGGAATAAGGAGCTGAGAAGCATGGCACCTTACAAATTCATACGAAAAAATACTTTAATGGCCATGAAAAATTTGGGTGCTCATCAGTGGGCAGGTCTACAACGATGGCTGAACGCCCATGCTAAAATTACAGAACTTTCCATTTCAATGTTCATCAAGGGGCTTATTGAAGAAGTTCACGTCTCCAGAAATAAGGAATTTGTTGTACGTGCTGCTCAATTTCTGCATTTTTCTTCGGCAAACAATTTTATTCATTCTAAACAAATGCAAGGTTTATGTTCAACATTGCCGGTGCTTAATGATTCAGGAACCATTGTCCGTAAGGGTCAAACGAAACTTGTCCCAGCAGCCATAGGGAAGTGGGCTAAGCTAATGGGTAACAATAGATGGGCTGCACAAGAGGCTGTTATACTGTCAGATGATTACCTACAACTTCCGTCTTGCGCTGTTGGATTGACTGGATGAGGACCTAATTCTCTCAAACACTTTTTCACCAATGGTCTTAGAGCAGTAGATATTCCAGACCTAAAACCACCAAATGCTGCAGTATCTGGATTTCCTTTCTCTACTGGACAAGAGGAAGCCATTATCCTCTTACAGTGTATTCAGCACTTAGTAGTCACCTCTGGTGGGTCGCTGCCCAAAGAATTCAAAAGAATCGTAATGGAAGGAAAATGGTTAAAAACCCACATGGGATATCAATCACCTACCGTGTCTTTCTTGTTAGATGATGAGTGGAAATATGCTGGTCTGCAATCGAATGATCTTTCTTTCATTGATTCTACATTTTACAGGAATTCTATGAGTAGATTCAAGATTGCCCTGGAACACATAGGGGTGGTGGTTAAGTTTGGATATGCATGTGAAAGAGTTGCCGACCATCTTGAAATGCATACAGATTTGAAAGCCATAACTAGGATTTACAAATATCTTCACCGATGCAATTGGAAACCAAATGACGATGACACTGTCAAAATCTGGATTCCGCATGATGATGGACATGGAGGTGAATGGAAAGATATAGGAAAGTGTGTGAGGCTAATTTATTCCCAACGTGAACTCTACTCTGTTGTTAGATTCTCATTCACCATCTATAAAACAAATTCTAACCTCCCCTGTTTTCTTACAGTCGTCAAATTCAGACATACAGATTTCTTATTCTCTTCAGTATTCTCTTTGTGCTTTCTTTAACAATGGGCAACACCTACTGCTCTACATTTTGTTCCTCAGAAAATGAGATTGTAATAGATCTTACGACTGTTACAGAAATGGTGGAAGATGTCAATAGCCTCGACAACTTAATCTCTATCATTCAGGAATGCCTTGAAGCCATGGCCAACAAAAATGACAAGGTAAAGCACAACTTTTGTCTCTCTTACTCTCTATCTTGTAGTTATGTTACAACTTTAGAATATAATATTCATACATTTTGCAGGGCCAACACAATACAGCCGCACAAGAAACTGGTAGTTCGTCTTGGTTTTCTTCTTACACAAACTTTGGCAAGAATTTAGTGGAAGAGGTGTTGAAGCGTGCAGAGAGAAATCGTTGCACGGTATTGAAGTTCATCACTTTGTATTATAAATGAATCCTACTTGTTCTTTTTGCTGATTAATATTTCTCTATTTTTGTAACAGGCGTGCTTTAAGTCTAGTTTTAATCGTGAAACCCGAAAAGTTGTTATTGATTTTTTCAAAGAAGCGTCTCAGATTCACTCCCTCGCAGCAGGGTTGTGTGTTGTCGGATATTTGTTGGACCAAATAGATCAAATTTCCAAAAACAGGGCTCAATGTGTACAACTCCTGAGATACTTGTGTGCGATGGACAGGCACGTGAAACAATTAGATGACCAACAACAGCTCAGTCAAGCTGTGCATTTCATTTTTAAGGATGCCTTCTATGTCTCAGACTAATGAAATCTCAGAGACTATCCAGGTAATACTTGGCTAATTTTCCACTGTATAAACTATCAAAAGACTATATTTTTAAAGCAAAATGTCATTTAAAAATAATTTATAATTGTTTGTTATTGTGTAGGCTTTTTTGTGCTTCGGTGGATGCTGGGGATTTACAAAACCTTGAATCCCAAATAAAACATACCTATCAAGATCTCACTTTGGGAGCTGTGATTGGTGTTTTAGATAATATGCCTCAATTTTCTCCTCCAACGCAAGGAGAAGATCCCTCCGCAGGTTCATTGGCTTTAACTTATATCTGATATTCTTTCACAAATATCTAACACAGTTTTAAATAATGTATATTTTGATAATTACATAATATGATCATATTAAAATAGAACCGAGAGAAGTATATTTTGAGATTGGAAATTACCATAGATAATGGGATTTTGGGTAGGATAACATTTAGTTATAATTATAATTTTATCTCATTTCACATCATGTCCGATTCTGAAGCAAAACATTTTATTTTGCAGTTGGCATAGAAGAAGCCAAGTATAAAGTAATTAGGCTTCTGAAAGTGAATCCGATGGATGAATCAAAGAGATGTACACTGGCATTTTCAATGACAAGCTAGAAGTTCTCAAAGAAGTGTATGAAGATGCTCTACTACCTTTTTTTTCTAATCATCTTGGGGTGCGTCGGCATCCCATAATTGAAGACTATTGCAATCTGTGGCTCACTTGGTCATCTACCAAACATACAGTCACCGAATCAGAATGTTGTTCACTTTTGAAAAACATTCTAAAGTACTGGAGGCTTTCTCCATCGACAGTAAAGACAAATATGGGAGCCTGGGGTCTGAAATTTCCTTCTTACACAAATGGGGGACACATCGAGTTGAGTGGTCCTAATGAAAATTTTGTTCCCGACAGTCTTACACTGGTCGAATTATTCAAAAGAAATTCTACAATGATCAAATTCGCATGGCATCCGAACGCTTCCAATCCAGAGATATCGTTGGACTTACTGTTTTCAATGTATAAGTCTCTTGGAGCTCGAAATATATCACAAGCAGCACAGAAACATGAGGTCTCTATTTCAAATGAAATGTCTTTGCACAAGCTTGAAGCAGGGAAGGGGTTGTTCAAAAAGGGACTCTACATAATTGTTCTTGGATATCTTGCATACCCATCCTTCAAATTACCAGTTAATAAAAGGCATCAAATAGTCGGAACTCTTTGGAGGTCTGCTGCATACGAAACCTCCGAGCCCTTGACAGTTTCATACACTCTGGACAACATTGTAGCAATTGCAGGGAGCATTTGTTGGTACCCATAAGGGGAAGTGCCTCTCCTATAATGCATCAGGTATGTTACTAATGTGAACATTCATATTCAGAAAGAGCTTATATCACTTTGCTACAAGCATTGAACATTAGTGGTTCAGACTAGCTGTGCAGAATATGTATTGTTATTACTTATTAGTTCATCGATTTCTAATCATTTTCACCATTGAGCCATATCACAATCATTCATTATTTTTCTTGACTGAAATAAAAATGATGATGTATATTGTCTGAAAAATGTGTTCCTCTCAAAAGTTTGGTTAAAAACAGGACAACTGACTGAGACTTTCATGGTTTACCCCTCTAAACACCTTACCAAGCCTCAAAATATTAATTGATATCATTCATGTTATGCATTATTTTTTTCTCATGTTATTTTGTTGGTAATGATTAATGCAAGAGCATGCCAACATCGGCTGCACTTGATGTGGTTTCCAAAAACTTGAATCTTAAGTTTTTTGAGGAATCAAATTACTCCTACTTATATGCATATTTGCCTATTCCTACTGTTTTATGAATCTTGTAAAAATAGGTTTATTGTTTTTTACTCATCTATTAGGTGCCCACTGGTTGGAAGTTTTTTGGAAATTTAATGGATACTGGATTGTGTTATGTTTTTGGTGAAGAAAGCTTTGGCATTGGTGAGTTCTATTTTTTTTTAATCCTTGTGTAAAACCATTCTTTGTGTAGCTTTCTTAGTGAGTATTTATTTTCTACTCTTAATAGGAGCTCGGTTTGTTAAAAATAAAAAATGATATGCATAGCTCCTTATGTCAGGATCAAAGTTCCCTTGCTCATTTTCATAGATCTCATTGTTGTGCTTGAATTCGGTGTGTAGCTGGGGATCTATCACACGACATATGATTCTGTCTAAATAATCACGGGCCTGCATAGCTAAATCTCTGCTCTCAGCAAATGAATAAACATGAGTTTGAAGAAGGTTTAGGAAAATAGAAAGAGGTAAGAAGTTGGGAAGAATAACTCCCACCTCTTCCAACAAACTTATTTCTTCAACAAGAAACTTATCCATGGAGAGTACATTTGTTGCAGCAAGGAGGTCATGCCAGTAAGCCTTGAACATTCTAGTGAGACAAGTAATACAATGCATGTCGGGCTCATCAGGAAACAACTTCGATGTCTCCCTGTATAATGAGCTTGTCTAGCATTCCCTTTTGTATATATTATATATATAAGGGTTAAATAATTCAGACACCCTTTTGTATTTTAGCATTGTATTTCAAGGGTTAACGGAATTCAGAAACCCTATTGTATCTTATCTTATTTGATATTAATAAAATATTTGTGGACCCATTTATTGGGCACAATATTTAAATCAAATTGTTGTTAATTTATAAAATTAATTACAGACCACTCCGACATCATAGATGATATGTAACTTCGTTGATTGCACTATATGATATTTGGTTATTGTGTAGTTTTAAAATTCATTCTTTAAATTCGTATCGTCTCTAGAGAGACAATAAAAATTGAAATTAGTATTGTCTCAGAGAGAGAAAAAATGTTAGTATTCGGTATTGTCTCTAAGGAGACAATAATGATATTGTCTCTAGAGGGTCAAAATAATATTGTCTCTCAAGAGACAAAATATGTATCAATCATTATTGTCTCTTGAGACAATAATTAGAGACAATATTAGAGACACCCGCTTTGAGACAATAATAGAGACGATATGCATCTTTTTTTTGTCTCTATTTGAGACAATTTAGTCAAATTTTGTCTCTATTAATGTCTCAAATGACCCCCTTGTAGTAGTGTATTAGATGACATTTAATTTGTTAAATAAGATGAAGACATGAATGGAAAGTTTGAAAGAAAAAGTGAGAATTAAATACCTACATGTCCCACACCTGTTCCATGGCTCAAATTGTTCCCACCCAAATAATATTTTCTATATGTGCTCCACTTTATCATTTTGATCTCACTCGCATTATTCACATGAGTGCAACGTACATTCAAGATAGTACCAAGCTTAACAATAATGTTGTCCTTCATCTTTTTTAGCCATATGGAGTGGTTCCACATTCACTATTGTTAACCTTTTTGTCATTTCTATGATGCTGGATACACTCAAGCATTGCACAACTAAAATAATTTTATTTTTTTGAGAAAAAATGGGAAAATTGGGATTTGTTTTTTAACTTTGTTAAGGTTTTCAATTAGACAATGTTGGTATACAATCATAGTAGATATAAATTCCAAGACATCACGGTTGGAGTTCGAATAACAATGGGCAATTTGTACTCTACTATTGTAGACAAGACTACATGCCTCATTTTTCTTGCTAGAGTTTTCCCAATTATATGTGTGGGTGGCCATTTTAGTATAGGTTGATTATATTTTCTCTTTAGGAAATATGGTATGTTTGCGCACTATAATTGGGTGCCATAGACATAATAGAGAATGGCTAACTCCACCATGAGTTGTGCATAGTATTTCCTCCATTTGGACCATCTTTACAATCCTTTACCTTGTAAAGTCACAATACACCAAGTAAACATGTAAAATAAGACAAAGACATGAATGTAAAGTTGAAAAGAAAAATTGGGAATTAAATACCTACATGCCCCACACCTATTCCATGGCTAAAATTGTTCCCGCCTAGAATATATTTTCTATTTGTGCCTCCACTATATCGAAACTATGATTCCATACACAAGTTTTTTTATTATAATTTTCGGTACACAAAATCAAGCATGCCCAAATTATGGGTTATTAAAGTTTATGTGGCCCAAAGTTCTAAACCATAGCCAACGTTCATCCATCTTACACATGAAGCATCTCTCCTTCTTGATCTCACTCAATACATATATATTGTTCTCAATTTTCTTAGCCTCGAAAATTATTCTTCATGACCTAGATATTCTTATATGACACCCTTTGTCATGAAAGATGAATATGTGTCCTTAACTGCACATTTGACTTACACTCAACAAGTTGTGTTTCAAGCCTTCTAGATATAACACATTTTTTTCTTCGTCTTCCCATTTTCCAAACTCAAGGTACTGAAGCATTCTCCTTCAATGAAATGAACTTGGTATTGTTCTTTTCATGTGTCGTAAGAAACCACTATCTATATAGAAGATCATATCTTCATTTTGGTTGTGAAAGGTAGCCTACACTATCAAATATTGTTCACCTTTATTCTTTTTCTCCTCCTTCACCTTATCCACTGGGTCTCAATTCATGATGTACATATTTTTACTTAAACCGATCTTCCTCATTTTCCACATATTACAATATGTCCTCTCTGATGACATTTGTAACAAAAAATTATACTTCTATTGTTGAAATGAGAATTCATTCCATTTATCCACGAGGGATTAATTCTAAAATTCACAACTCTATGTCCATATTGATTGCATGAAAAATAATAGCTTTAGAAAGAATTTACATACCTTATATTTTTAATAGAAATTATCTTTACTCTATCCATGCCATCACTTATGATGATCCAATATCCTTTGAGGTCTAACTCTCCTTGTTCTTATTTTGATATTCTTTGAAAACAGGACCTGCCTTATCGGTTTCTTGGCTCTTCTTTTCATATTTTTTAAAACCAAGACCGACTTTATCATGTGAGACCTATGACTACTTAAGATATCACCAACAACTTCAGTGCTCTTTTCAAACTTCTGATATGTCTTCAACTTGTTTGTTTCTTGATCCAATTATTCCTTCAAGGACACCATCTTTACTCTAAACTTAGTGCATTCTTCCTCCTTGGTTTAAAGAATTGTTGTTACAAACTCAACCTCGAGTTTCTAGTTATTTGATGATTTCATCATGTCCATTATTCTTATTATTGATTTATTCCTCACAATCCTTTATCAATGACCTCAATCTATTATTCTTACTTCTTTGGTTTTGTTGACAATTTTCACACTTGTGCAAAAATGGGAAGCTTGAAACTTCGTTACGATAGATGATATTGGTGAAGTGAACCTAAGCTAGGGGATATTATTTCATTTTAATATTTTTTCTATTGGATTAATTAATGATTACATGCAATTTACAGCTATGTGTGATGTTACAAAACGTAACAGGTCACATAGTCTGTCAATTTCATGTTTGACTTCAGCAAAAGAACACAAAGGCCTCAAAAGACAGATGTGTAATCTTGATGAAGACAAAAATACATAATAGATGAAGTGTTAAGTTTTGGAATAACAACTAGAGTTGCAGATTACAACAAAGTATCAAAGTTCATTACTAAGGTTACAGGTATTTTAAAGTTCTTTCCTTAATGATTAAATACATTCAATTATGTTATTGGGTTATTTAATTCATTATACAATCCATATACAAATCTGAAATGTAGAAGGAAGTACACAACTCAATTTCAGAATTCAATGTTTTATTCATAAGGAATTTCAAATGTTTCCCACATAATCCATGGGATGTAACTCAAGTAAACATCATAACTAATGAAATAGAAGGTGTAAGCACATGAAAATAAAAGCAAAAGAATATGAAAGAATCCATCATTTCCTTATTTCTTTTGTCCTCCTACTCTATCATTGCTCTAGTCTGTTACATATTCATCCTTGCTATTCAACATTGCACCACACTTGAAAAACAAATATAAAAGAGAACATCACCACGAGCTCGTGGATTAAATCATGTTCTTGTATTGTTTATCTTCATGCAAATGAATCTCCCGATATCGGGAGGTATGTGTACGCCAAAAAGTGACAAGCGAGGTGGGAATCTACAGTAACTCTTCCACGCACCGACCTCCCGAGGTCGTGCCGAGACAGCCGGTGGGGATGGAATATGCGTGGGATGCAGACATAGACTAGTTAGGCAATCTAATGTCTTCAATACGCACTAGTGGAATTTGTGAATCTAAGGCAAAGAAGGCCCTTCTAACCTGTGAAGTGGTGTGATAGATCGATCGGCAAGGATGACTGCGAAGGCTCCAATCAATATCAAGCTCTGGCGTGATTCGATCTATGGGTTGTGGAATACGTGGAAAATGACCTGGGATAGTTTTGTGTATGTCTCCAGATAAGGTCATATGGTGGGTAATGAATACAATCGACTCTACGGACGATTCTCTGGCCTAGTCCAGAATTCTCTAGCTTTGTTAGCCGCTATATCTAGTAAGGATAATTGTTCGATGATGATGGGTGGAAGTGGAGTAGATCTGAATACTAATATGCGTAGGCCAGTGTCTATGTCTGATTGACTTATGGATTCGTTAGGCTGTGGGATTTGTGGATCACAACCGTAGACTCTTGGTTGTTGCGGTCCTGCTATGGTCATGCGTGGAATCAAGTCCTAATCCCTAGTATCCAGTAATCATACGCTTTCTCAGCTTCTATGTTTAAGACTCAATAATTGTGTGATTTTCTGGAATATCTCACAGGCGTTCGTGCAACCTGGATCCTTAAACTAGTATCTATGTCTGTGAGAGTGTCTCCTGCATCTGGCTGTGGGACCAAAGGATCACAACCAAAGGTTTGTTCTCTTTCGAACCCTTCTACAGTCATGTGAATGTTTTCCTAGGGTAATCTGTAGTTCGGTTGATTTGACCAAAACGTGTGTGCTTGGTCGTCTTCTATATTTAATCCTCTCAACTGAGAGCTGATCAGTTGTAAATCTGTTGTTGTTTGGAAGACTTGTATTCTAAGGTTCTAGTCTATGTCAACTATTGCTATGACAAGGTTGGGTTGAGGCACGATTGGCTCAAATACATATTCCCTGGGCTCCTGGGGTCCCGTGATTGTCATACAAAACAAAATGTAAATCTAATTGCAACAAAGCAAATTCTAATAAATCTAAAACGTATATGACTTCTATTTTTCTGAGAAACTTTTAAGAATTTAAGAAAAGTAGCTATTTAAACGTATCTAGAATTTTGACAACTAAGATAAAACTTAAAACAAACAAAATAACCGAGTGTAGTTATTTGTCTGTGTAATTTGTAGATCTATTCTAAATAATGAAATAACTTGCTTAATCTATTTGCCAGACTTTCGATCCTACCTCAGAAGTGAGGAATGAATCATAGTTTCTCAGAAACTATCAATCCCCATAGCTTCCCTGGCAATATCGAAAGTAAACTTTAACTAAAAAAGAAGTGATTATCTACTCTATTTGATATATTTCTAACTTTAGAACTTTGAAAGCTAGAACCTGGATTCTGCAAAACAGTGGTGAATCCAATGGTGTGTGTGATCTTGTCCCCTCAGTGTGATCTCCTCGTTCCTTTGTGTTCACGTGAATCTAGAAAAGCGTGTAATGCTAGCATCAACAGAAGTAGATATTGGGACAAAGGCAGCTCAGAATGCAGACTGAATATAATGCGAGTAGGAGAGGGATAGCGCAAGAGTACAGAGCTTGGCTTATGCAATTCCTAGCGGGATTTATTGTGAGTCATGCAACATAAAGTGTCCAGAACCTGAAACTATCTGTTTGAGGAGCAAAACCTGCAACTTTAATGGCTTCCTAAGCTATTCTACTCCAATGGATTGGGTGAAACAACAACACTGCTTGCACAAGATGGATTTGTGGCTTACCAACAGCTGAACAATGCTAACTAAACATACAAAGGAATGAAACTATGGCTTCTAAGCAAAATAATAGACTGAACTATGAAAATGAGAGCATGAAAAGTGAATGAGGGGAGACCATTTGTTTGAGCACAAACCATTTATTTATAGCTTTTCATTCACCCAAAGATCAAAACCAAACTGAACTCTAAAACTATAAACAATGGCCAAACACTATTCCAGGGGACCAAAAACATAAATGCAAGCCCAAGTCGGCAAGGAAAAGCTGGTGAAACGTTGATTTTTACGTGAGTCACGTTAAAACGCTTTCTAGAAAATGCGTAAAGGACCGCCACTCTGAGCAGGGCGGCGGTTACAGGACGCGCCCTGATCAGGGCGGCGGTCACGAGACCGCCGCCCATGCAGGGCGGCGGTTTCATCACTGAAGAGCAAAAGGCCAAGAAAAGAGGGGAAAAAGGAAAAACAAAGGACGCGGGGGCTAAGCGGGGCATGCGGGATGTTAACGCACACTCGGAGATCTTTTTCGGATTCGAACACCTTGCGAGGAGACCTGTATCATCATTGGGGCACTTGTCACGTTGTTTCCGTAGTGCAGATACCTTACAATTTTGGGTACGTACATATTGCCCCCTCGGAGAAGCGTTTTAGCCATGAAGAGGCATAAAATGGTGGATCCAAGTATGGCACTCCCGAAATGGGAAGTTAGAAGTTATACCTGACACGTCCGTGTGTTGAAATGACGCCATCCAAAATTCCTGCTACCTGCAAAATGAAAAGAGAACTCAAGTGCAGATAGATACAATAGTTTGAAAAATAAACGCTAAGAATAACAGGGAATGAGAACGTACCATTTGTGTGAGGATAGGAACTTACCTCCATTAGCGCTCCAAACCTGTGAAAAGTCATTTTAAAATGAAACAAAGTGCTATATATATGAAAGTGGGCCCATTTTCCTATTCATTTGCGTGAGTCGATTTGGTTGATTTTGAGCTCTGGGACCCACGGTGACGGTTTCTTGCGTGAGTAGAGTCAAAACGTCCGCAGCGAGATCGTGATCATGCCTCCACGTGCGGAACATGACCTCAGCGATCACAGGTTAGTTTTCTTCAGTTTATTGTTTTTCCCCCCTTAAATTTGAAATGCTAAATTCTTTGCAATGGGGGGGTCATTTTTGAAAATGCTAGTGTTAAAAGGTCCACCTAGGGGGGGCGCCTACTGGGTAGGCTCTGTTTTTAGGTTAAATGGCCATTTTTTGCACTTTTTAGGCCTTTTAGGTTAAAAACCCGCGTGGGTTTTCGGACCACGACCGCCGCCCTGGCCAGGGCGGTGGTTACATGACCACCGCCCTGTTCAGGGTGGCGGTTACGACCACCGCCTTTAAGGCGGTGGTTACAAAACCGCCTCCCTGCTCAGGGCGGCGGTTTTGCACAGAATGCAAAAGGAACCTGTTTTTGAGATTGTGTTTGTATTTTTAGCATTTCTACGTGTTTTTATGACTTTCTCAGTATTGTCTGGATGCTAACTTACTTTGTTTTGTGTGTTTTTGGGTGTATGCAGGCGAGAGAGGAGTACATCCGATGGAGCAGAGAGAGGGAGTGTGATTGGCTCCCAGGGGTATTAGATGCCCTCTCACAGGATGAGGAGGACACACTTCAGAGGGCTGGCATATTGCGCATATCGCGCGTGCCCCATGTTGCACCATCTAGTCACATCCTTTGTGACTTATTCTCTTACTTGGGATGTAAGATCGGAACACCTTCCAATTTTCAGGGGTCCGTGGCGAGTGGACCATTACATTGGAGGATGTCTACCGCATTCTGGGGGTCCCGATCATCGGGAGGTGACTCACTTTGGAGACAGCAGGCTCACGGGCACAGATTGCACAGTGGGCGACATATATGGGAGATGCAGCCATCTCCACGGGGTCGAAGAAGGGGGTGAGAGTTCGATCTATTCCTTCTTTGCCCATCCCCGTATTTCGACAGGCCATCATGGGGATCCTTGCCTCGAGACTGATCGGGGACAAGGGAGGAGACACATTATTATACTGTTGGGCCCCCATTATTACACAGATAGAGGGGCATGGTCGGATATACGCTTGGGAGAGAGACATTCTTGGGACCACCTACCATGATCTATACAGGGTGGTCCGTTTACAGGGGCAGTCATTGAGCCACCCGACTCTAGTCATGAGTTGGGTTTATGAGCATTTCATCCCTTATGGCAGGGGTGTGGAGGTGGCAGATCCTGGGGCTGTGAGGGCAGCCAGATGGACAGACATGTCGGTGCTTAGAGCACCTCATCAGCCAGTTGCCTCCCTGACTACTGCCGACATGGAGGCGACACCGTATCAGACCATGGCGGGCATATGGGGCGAGGAGACTCTTACTTTGATCTCCTGCTCCACCACAGGGCAGCTCATTGATAGAGTGGGACGAGTGGAGGTGCACCCCTTTGGCCGGGTTCCTCAGCAGTTTGGCCTACCATATACGGGTATGCTTCCCCCAGTGGCGCCAGTCTACAGATCAGTTCGTGAGGCCAGAGGGGGGCCTAGAGGCCGAGGTTGGACAGTGATTACTCCTGGCATTCCCATTGCAGCCAGGAGGATAGTTCGTGCTAGAGGGAGAGCCGGTGCGCCTCAGGCACCTTTACTTTGGATTGCCGCGGGTCCTGCCCACAGCAGTGATGACCCTATAGAGGTAGACTCAAGTCTGAGGAGTTTACGGGGGGGAGACAGAGGACAGTGATCCTGAGTGGCATGACACTCAGGATATCATGCAGGCAGAGAGGGCTGAGTAGAGCGCAGAGAGGGATACTCTAGTTTCAGAGGAGCCACTCTCCCAGGGCCATGGTGGAGAGGATGAGTCCGTTGCGGGGTGACACGTTGCTCCTGCCACAGGAGCAGCCCCTCAGTCGGTAGCGGCATCCGCGGCAGGTGCCGGCCCCAGCGACCCATCCTAGAGGCCTGGTGATCCGAGTAAGTTACCCTTTCTCCCTTTTAATGTTTATTTGTAGGCTCTCCTTAGTTGTTATTTTGTATCTTTTAGTTTCTTGCTTAGTTTCTAATTTGTTTTCTCCTTTGTTTGCAGAGACTGTTGATGAGTGGCGGGATTTGATCCACAGGGTATGTACCGATTCCCTGATGATCCCCATGGATAGGACCGTGCAGAGCTATCCGTAGATGTTGGGGAGCCCTCAGCAGCCGGTAGACATACTGATGTTTTCACTCCCATCTGGCACGTGGCCAGGATGGTGTCGACCCTCCGCACTGAGTTAGCGGGTTATAGGACGGCTGAGCACCTCATGAGGAGCCATTCTCGTGGTGAGGCTGCTGCTCCTCGGGACCCTGAGCCCTCCGTGCATTCAGAGCGCCGGCGTAGCCGGAGTCCTAGGCGTGGGCGTGCACCTTCGGAGGGGTCACGTAGGGATTGAGAGGCCACTTGGCTCTCGAGATTTTGTATTATATATTCTTTTGTATATCACGGGCTCTTTGAGCATTTTGACCATGCTTAGTGCATGATGGCATTGTATATAAACATTTGATCATTTATATATACGTATTCATTTTGGATCAAAATCTTGGCACTCATGGTTTCCTTTCTATTTCCAGCTTCTCTATGTATACTACGATGTATGTTTATATGCTTTTTAGAATGTATGCAATGGAGGACAAATGATGTAAATGTTTGTTTCCTTTTGTGTATTTCATGATCTTTGATATATGGTGATGTAGATATAATGTGATTTTGAATCTTAGCTTCCGTAAGCAATTTTGGATACCTCATGTTTGTTTTGCAGAGTGATGAATATAAACCAGTATGATGAACAGATAAACTTGCCCCAATCCTAACTCCACGCAACTAGTAAGATGCGAGGGCTTATCACCAAGAGTCAAGAAGGGCGCAAGTTATGAAATGTGGTGAAATGATAGTGATGGAAAGGCAGACAAAGCTTTGGTGGAACCAAATTGGATACTACAAGTCAACTCCACTCGAGTGACTTCATAGTTTTAGATGCAACTTGCTTTGCGGTTTATCTAGACTTAGATCCGTAGATGGCCACATAGTAGACAAAATCGGGTTTTTAGGATTTTAACTCTCTTGGAATTTTGAACATCGATTCATTTGTTTTTGACTCAAAGTTTCAAAGTTTGAATTGTTTGTGTATGACCTTTTACATTTATTTGTCAAGAGGACCCCCTACACTTTGCCCCATGCTACTAGTAAGAAGCGTGGGTTTATCACCGTGGGCAAGGCATAGGCGAGTAAGGGCATTTCCATCCTTTCCAACCCTACGTCACTAGTAAGAGACGCAAGCTCATCACCAAAGGTTGGTGGGGCAAGGAAATGTGTAAAATTAAAATTTTCTATTTGATCAACGTTTGACTTGCTTATTTGAGTAAAATGTCAGTATGTGCTTATTTCCAAAGAGATATGCATATGGGATAGATGTGACACTATGAAGCTTCTAGAACAGACCATAGGCAAGACACCTATCCTAAGAAGAAATCAAAGTGAGAATAAACTTGCAGATCTTGGTATGGTTACCGTTAAGACTTTGTCATGTCTGACTTTATTTGATAAAATGATTCTGAGATAATTTGATGACATCATGAAAATGGAGAGGTATGATTAAAGAGTTTATGCCAACAACATCATGAGTTTGTAATGAATTGCTTTGAGAATAGATTCCTTGATCACCATTTATGTAAGAGACAAGTGGACAAAATGATCTTAATCTACATGAAGATGCAATGTAAATATATATAAGTAGTGCTAGCTGCTTATGCGTAGAACCACTTGAGGTGAAGGGAATTGACTGTTTCACCAAATTCCTCACCTTCTAGCGTACATAAGAGGTATGCACCATTTCCATAATCCTTCATGACTCGGTATGGGCCCAACCATTTGGGCCGGAATTTCCTTCCTTCGCCGGTCTTCTTGTCGATCCGATTTGTCTAGCCTTAGAACTAGATCACCTTCGTATATGTATGTTGCGTTCATAGACCTTCTTGTTATCTGCCGGCGCGGCACATTCGGTCAGCATAAGCTCTATGCCATTGTTCAACATCTAACCTAGTTTCATCTAGGCTTTCTAGTTGGGAAAGACGTGCTTCTCTGTAAGCGTCTTCATCCAGAATCCCTTGTAATGAAATGCGGAGACTGGGTATTTCGACCTCAAGTGGGAGAACTGCCTCTGCCCCGAATACTAGTGAGAAAGGAGTTGCTCCCGTTGGTGTTCTTATTGAGGTTCGGTGGGCCCACAAGGCCGGATATAACTTCAAATGCCAATCTCGTTTGTTTTCTTTTACCGTTTTAAGGAGAATGGCTTTCAGTGTCTTGTTTGTCACTTCAGCCTGTCCATTGGCTTGAGGGTAATACAAGGAAGCCGTATGATGGCTTATCTTAAATTTATTGCATAGCTCGCGAACCTCTTCATTCTTAAAAGAAGTTCCATTATCGGAGATAATGATTTGCGGATACCGTACCTGCAAATGATTTGGTTCAAAATGAACTTGGCGATTACAGAACTAGGTATAGTAGTAAGAGGCATAGCCTCTACCCATTTGGTAAAATATTCAGTGGCCGTGATTATAAAATTATGGCCATCTGTGGATGAGGGAGAGAATTTCCCTATTAAGTCTAGACCCCATGTAGAAAAGGGCCATGGAGTAGCGATTGGTTGCAGAGCTTGTGCCGGCATGTGGATCTCATGGGAGAATTCTTGGCACTTATGACACCTGCGTACAAACTCTATTGCGTCATGTTCTAGAGTGGGCCAGAAATAGCCCATTCGATGTATTTTTCGAGCGGTGGCATGGCCACCGAAGTGGCCTCCACATATTCCACTGTGAGATTCATGGAGAATCTTCTTGGATTCTTCTGTGTCGACACATCTTAGGAGCATTCCATCGAATGCTTTTCGGTAGAGTACTTGCTCTATGATGACGTATTTGGCTGCAATAATACGTAACCGTCTTCTTTGTTGTGGTGTAACTCCTTCTGGGTATGTATGGTCCATGATATAATTAATGATATCAGTGTACCAGGGACACTTAGAGATAGAGGGTTGGGTTTCGATGTAGTATACGCACTCATCTGGAAAGTCTAAATCTACTAAATCGCCTCCATCTAATGGGTTATCAGCTAACCAATCTGTGATGATTTGTCCTTTAACCGACTTCTGATTTATAAATGTTAATTTGAATTCTCCCATTAAGGTTATAAAACGTCCAGCCTTTTTAGACAATGACCCTTGTGTGAGGAAAGTTCGTAAGTGGTCCATTTTTACCATGACCCTTGTTTCTTGGTTCAGCATATAGTGTCTTAAGCGTTTAGTAGCAAAGACTATGGCAAGGCATTCTCGTTCTGCTTGTGTATAACGTGTTTCATAGTCAAGTAATGTTCGACTAATGAAATAAATCACACGTTCCCTCTTGTCATCGTCCTCTTGGGCCAACATACAAGCTAACGAGACATTGGTAGCTCGTGAATATAGAATTAACGGGCGATCTAGCTTAGGTGGCATTAGCGTAGGTGGTGATAACAGGAAACGCTTAACTGCATCAAAGGCTTCATTGCAGTCTTCGGTCCAATCAATGCTATAATCCTTCTTGAGTAAATTGTTGATTGGATGAATGGTGAAGCTTAAGTCGGGATAAATCTCTCGGATTGCACCCAGCTTTCCGAGAAATGACCTGATTCCAGATTCATTCGAAGGTGGGACCATTTCGAGGACAACCCAAATTTTGGTTGGATCAACATCTATCCCCCGTGACGATATGATGTAACCTAGGAGCTTTCCTCCTGTTACGCCAAAGACGCATTTCTCTAGATTTAGCGTGACTCGTATTCTATTAGGCGTGAAAGAATGACGCGGAGTACTTCCGGATGGTCACAACGCTTCTTGGCCTTAGCCAACAAGTCATCTACGTAGGATTCCACGATTTTATGAATTAGATCGTGGAATATATATGTCATAGCTCGCTGGTATGTAGCACTAGTGTTCTTGAGGCCAAATGGCATAACAGCGTAGCAATAGGTTCCCCAAGGAGTTATAAACGTGGTTTTAGCTTGATCTTGCTCAGATATTTTGATTTGATTGTATCCGAGAATCCATCCATGAGAGACAAAAGTTCAAACCCAGTTGTTGCATCAACAATGACATCAATAGATGGCAACGGGAAGTCATCCTTAGGACATGCTTTGTTGATGTCTGAAAATCTATGCAAGTGCGTATCTTCCCATTCTTCTTGAGAACAGGAACGATGTTAGATACCCATTGGGAGTAGTCGACTGGTTTGATGAATCCTACCTGGAGGAGTTTTATTACCTCCTCCTTTACCATGAGAGCTACCTTGGGTTTCATGGGTCTTGATTTTTGTTTAACTGGCTTTGCATCTGATTTAGTGACGAGGTTGTGCAACGTAATGTGGGGTGTAACTCCTGTCATTTCCTTATAATTAAATTCAAACGCCTTCTGATGTTCTTTGAGGATCCGAGTGTGTATTTCTACTTCTTCTGGGGTTAACGAGCATCCTAGTTTCAAAATCCTTGGTTCATCTTCTGTCCCGATGTTGACATCGATTGTTTCTTCGATCAAAGAGGCGTTACCCTCTTCGAACTCAGGTGGTGCTGGAGGTAAATCCAAATCATCCCCATTTTCTACTGCGTATATGCTAGGTTCCATTTGTGAGGGAAGATCCATCATGGGATTTCCGAAATAGGAAGACGAATGTGGAATTAAGGACAAATCTAGCATATGATAGGAGAGATGTAGTGCTGCATAGGCGTTTAAGTAATCCAAAGTAGCCACATCACTATTAACATGATCCAGAATGGTAGATTCACTTCTGTTTAAAAGGGGATTTGTCATTGTTTTTATCAATGGTTCATCACGAATGGATACCGTGAAATGGGTATCCTCTAACTCATTGCTTGGAGTAAAACGTGATGCTGAAGTTGCTATTGAATCGGCGAGAAGATTTTTCTCTCGCGGGATTGCTTCAATGGATATAAAGTTAAATGCCTTGCTTAAATCTAATACAGCTTTTTTGTAAAGCTGCAAGTGTTCGGCTTTGGTTTCGTATACTTCAGAAACTTGGTTTGTCACTAATTGCGAGTCTCCTAAGACTCTGATGTTATCAATACCAATTCTTTTGGCTAAGGTGAGGCCAAGGAGGAGGGCTTCGTACTCAGCGCTCGTTGTTTGTGCATTCAAAATTTAGCTTAAAGGAAAATGGCAGGACTTTCTCTTCGGGTGAAGTAAGAATTATACCTGCCCCCGCTCCATAACGACATTTAGCTCCATCGAAATGGAGAGTCCAATACTTAGCCGGGAGTATAGATGTTGGGGTATCTGCTATGTTTGCGCACTCTACTTCTACCATGCAGAGGTCCTCTATTGGAAGGGAACCAACACCTAGGGAATATCCTATGCCTACTGAATCAAATGGTAAGAACATTGGTAAATCTTGTTCTATTAACTCAACGATTTTTGCAGTAGTCCCTAATGATACCATTTCTATAGTGTTAGCCTTATCTTTGGGGGTTGGGGTTGTTTTGGCTATGCTGATAGTTTCAAGATCCGTTGTAGGTACCAACTTCTCCTCTGGTTTTGCGTCAGTGGGTTTATTAAGTTGGTTTGTTGGAAGTTCAAATTCCAAGTGCACACCTGGTCTTTTCTTTAAGTCAGCTAGGTGTATATCGAAAGGTTTTGGATCGCCTTTGGCTACAAATACCTTTCCTAGATGCAGGAATCTTACTTCTTGGAATAACGTAGAAGGGATTGCCTTCATTCGGTGTATCCATGGTCGGCTGAGGATCATATTATAATTAGTTTCCCGATCTATAATATAAAACTCAGTCAGGATTGTTTTGGGTCCTAAGGTGACCGGTAGTATTATAGTTCCTATCGAAGTGGCTTTAAGGCTATCATAGCCTCTCAATGTATTTCGAGTGGTGGAACAAGTTTGTTTCCCCATATCCTAGTTTTTGGAGGAAAGAGAAGGGGACTATGTTAACTGCGGCCCCATCATCAACCATTGCCCGTTTTACGTAGTTATTATAAACCCATACTTGTAAGTGTAAGGTTGGATCACCTCGGTGTGCAATCTCAGCATCTATAGGCATTTTACTTATTTCGAATATGAATTCGACATCCTTGTCCGGCTGCCCCGGAGGGTGGATATCAAAATCTACGTGATTTACTTGTGTTTCAGGAGGTGGAGTGATGTTAATTAGATGACCTAAACCTAATGCTTCTAAAAGAGCAGCTCTGTGAGCAGGAGAGTTCTTTAGTAAGTCCAAAAATGAAATGTGTGAGAAGGTCTTTGTTAGGTCGCTAATTAAATCATAGGCACCCATGGGTTTTTCTACTATTTGTTGACTCTTATCGTTTCTGGCGAGTGACTTGGGCTTGGTTGAGAGAAATATTCTCGTGTTCTTGTTATAGCTTCGATAGGTAGTTCAGCGTCTAGTTCTACCAAACCGACTATCTTGGGTCTCGGTTGATTTCCTAATTGTGGCACAACTGATGGATTTAGTGAAGTCGAGGCTTCATGATCATTGTTTCCCGTCATTGCACCCTTGTTCGTCCCAGTTGGATTTATCTATTATTATCATGATTTGGGAGTGGATCGTTAAAGATCTTGAGGGGAGCATTCTGAGGGGAAACTGCCCCTGCGAGCGTGTTTGGTGGTGGTGACACGGGATCTGCCAAAAACAAATCTGTGAAGAACTATCTTTGTTCTTCTGGAAAACGTTGCATGAATTTATTGTAGTCACGGCACGTTCTAGTATCATGACCTCGAATCTTGTGGAAACCACAATATGAATTGGGATTGTAATTCTTGGTTTGTTGGTTTGGTGTATATTGTGGCCTAAAACTCTGATCAAACTGTTGCCTATTAGGATTAAAGTTTTGCATTTGTTGTTTCTGGCTTTGATTTTGGTTTTGATAACCAAATGAGTTTTGGCTTAGCCCTTGTATGGGATTTCACCGTTGTTGTTGTTGTTGTGGATGGTTAAAATCCATTGTATTGATTGTCGGGGTAAAGTTGTTGTTTCGTTGGTTGTTTGTTTGTGATGGAGTATTGACAACATTTACCTTCTTGGGCTGGTCGGTTACTCCATCCGTTGTTACACCCCGATTTTTGTTAAGGATTTTAGGTCCTTGATTGACGTTTGTGGTAGTGGGATAATTTGTAGTGTTCTGATTGGGGGTGATTAACCTCCCATTTGCTCCATATGTTTTACGGCCACTATCTATCAGCTGCTTGATCTATTCGAAGAGCACTCTCAAGTACTTCATCGTAAGTTCTTAGTGGGAACTTCTGGACTTCTTCCTTCACCTCTCTGCTGAGAGAATGAAGGAATAAATCGCATAGTTCCATCTGATCCATATTTGGAGCACTTTCTGAAGAATAAAGAACTGTACGCCACCTCTGGATGAAATGGGCGATAGATTCGTTGTGTTCTTGTTTGATGTGCAAGAATTCCCTGATTCCTGTTCTTAACAGTTTGTTCATGTCGAATGCCTTAATGAACTCTGATACAAGTTGTTTAAATGAATGTATAGAAGCCTGGGTATTCTATAATACCGATCGAGAGCAATGCCTTCAAAGGTTTTGGGAATATTTTAGCAACAACCCCATCCCGAGGAGTAGTTCTCGAATGGTCAGTAGCGTAAGCTTTGATATATATGTTTGGATCTCCCTCACCTTTGTACTTGGGTAAATCGGGAAGGGGTCTTGGAAGCATGACGCCGTATGGCGAAGTCTAAGGGCTCTTTCAGATATTCCGAATAAGTCCCTATCGCATAGGTTTCGACCATTGATGGTGGTTGCTAAGGGAGTGGTGGTGGGATGGGTTGTTGATATGGTGCAGCGTATGCATTGGCAGGGGCATAGGGAAGTCCTTGCGTTTGAGAAAAAATGTTGGGAGAGGAGAACATATCTCCTTGTGGTGATTTGGAGTACATGTTTAAGTATGACGGGGTATTGTCTAGGAATGGATTGTTTGATACTAGACCGGGAGGAATGGTGTTAGAAATGATGGGCCTAGTTGGCGTTTGTTGTGGATACTGAGGAGGCATACCTAACGTGCCTACTCCTGTGAGGAGATCTACTTGGCCAGGATAGCGTGGAGGATTGGAACTTCCTGCTTGCATGAACTAAGAATTTTGACTTGCTTGAGCAAGTTCTAACCCTCTCACTTTTTCTACTAACGTTGAAATGAATTCATTTGGTGAAGTCATGGTGCTTTGCCTTAGCGGCGTTTGTTGTATACCCTGGTGTTGTATAGGCATGTGATATCCTGCTATGAACTGATCGTTGTCCTGCCAAGTTTCTCCGAGAGTATTTCCTATATGCAGTGGCATAGAGGTATTTTCTTGAAAAGAGACCTCGGGTTGTATTTGTAAACCTCCTATAGGTGGGTACATACCCGGGAGCGTTGTTCACTCCTAGGATAACGTATTGACTATTCATCATCTAAGACCAGGTATGGGTCTGATTGTCTACTAATTTGTGGTCTAAGTAGCATCTGAGGAGACGAACCAGATTCTCTGGTAAACGTCATATTATTCGAGCCTGAAGGCTCTATTTTTGTTGTTTTGAGGGGTTGATCTAACTCCTCAGTTTGAAAAGATGAATTATATCTGATTCTTGGAGTTTGTGTTGACAACTGATTAGTTGAGTAGTTGTCACCCCATACCGAGAGTGAGGGTGATGATTGCCTATTTTGTTGGGCGTAGTATGCCTCGAGACCCAAGAGGGGTCTACCATATGCATCGAATCCCGACATATTCGGGGGGTATATGAATACCCGCAGAATAATGGGAAGGAGCGAAGGTGATTTGTGAAAGGCTAATGAGGCGGAGAAGATGAAAAGTAAACTAAAATTTGAAAGAAAACGTAATAATATGACTCCGGACGAGAAAGTAGGAAGTTCACGTCAGCTTCACTAATTTTGTTTGATTCACGTCGGGTTCACCAATTTTGTACGCCGGAAAAATGACAAGCGAGCGTGGGAATCTACAGGTAACTCTTCCGCGTACCCGACCTCCTGAGGTCGTGCCGAGACAGCCGGTGGGGATGGAATATGCGTGGGATGTAGACAAGACTAGTTAGGCAATCTAATGTCTTCAATACGCACTAGTGGAATTTACGAATCTAAGGCAAAGAAGGCCCTTCTAACCTGAACTGGTGTGATAGATCGATCGGCAAGGATGACTGCTCGAAGGCTCTAATCAATATCGAGCTCTGGCGTGATTCGATCTATGGGTTGTGGAATACGTGGAAAATGACCTGGGATAGTTTCGTGTATGTCTCCAGATAAGGTCATATGGTGGGTAATGAATACAATCGACTCTACGGACGATTCTCTGGCCTAGTCTAGAATTCTCTAGCTTTGTTAGCGCTATATCTAGTAAGGATAATTGTTCGATGATGATGGGTGGAAGTGGAGTAGATCTGAATACTAACATGCGTAGGCCAGTGTCTATATCCGATTGACTTATGGATTCGTTAGGTTGTGGGATTTGTGGATCACAACCGTAGACTCTTGGTTGTTGCGGTCCTGCTATGGTCATGCGTGGAATCAAGTCCTAATCCCTAGTATCCAGTAATCGTACGCTTTCTCAGCTTCTATGTTTAGACTCAATAACTGTGTGATTTTCTCGGAATATCTCACAGGCGTTCGTGCAACCTGGATCCTTAAACTAGTATCTATGTCTGTGAGAGTGTCTCCTGCATCTGGCTGTGGGACCAAAGGATCACAACCAAAGGTTTGTTCTCTTTCGAACCCTTCTACAGTCATGTGAATGTTTGCCTAGGGTAATCTGTAGTTCGGTTGATTTGACCAAAACGTGTGTGCTTGGTCGTCTTCTATATTTAATCCTCTCAACTGAGAGCTGATCAGTCGTAAATCTGTTGTTGTTTGGAAGACTTGTATTCTAAGGTTCTGGTCTATGTCAACTATTGCTGTGACGAGGTTGGGTTGAGGCACGATTGGCTCAAATACGTATTCCCTGGGCTCCCGGGGTCCCGTGATTGTCATACAAAACAAAATGTAAATCTAACTGCAACAAAGCAAATTTTAACTATCTAAAACATATATGACTTCTATTTTTCTGAGAAACTTTTTAAGAATTTAAGAAAAGTAGCTATTTAAACGTATCTAGAATTTTGACAACTAAGATAAAACTTAAAACAAACAAAATAACCGAGTGTAGTTATTTGTCTGTGTAATTTGTAGATCTATTCTAAATAATGAAATAACTTGCTTAATCTATTTGCCAGACTTTCGATCCTACCTCAGAAGTGAGGAATGAATCATAGTTTCTCAGAAACTATCAATCCCCATAGCTTCCCTGGCAATATCGAAAGTAAACTTAACTGAAAAGAAGTGATTATCTACTCTATTTGATATATTTCTAACTTTAGAACTTTGAAAGCTAGAACCTGGATTTTGCAGAACAGTGGCGAATCCAATGGTGTGTGTGATCTTGTCCCCTCAGTGTGATCTCCTCGTTCCTTTGTGTTCACGTGAATCCAGAAAAGCGTGTAATGCTAGCATCAACGGAAGTAGATTTTGGGACAAAGGCAGCTCAGAATGCAGACTGAATATAATGCGAGTAGGAGAGGGATAGCGCAAGAGTACAGAGCTTGGCTTATGCAATTCCTAGCGGGATTTATTGTGAGTCATGCAACATAAAGTGTCCAGAACCTGAAACTATCCTGTTTGAGGAGAAAAACCTGCAACTTTAATGGCTTCCTAAGCTATTCTACTCCAATGGATTGGGTGAAACAACAACACTGCTTGCACAAGATGGATTTGTGGCTTACCAACAGCTGAACAATGCTAACTAAACATACAAAGGAATGAAACTATGGCTTCTCAAAGCAAAATAATAGACTGAACTATGAAAATGAGAGCATGAAAAGTGAATGAGGGGCAGACCATTTGTTTGTGCACAAACCATTTATTTATAGCTTTTCATTCACCCAAAGATCAAAACCAAACTGAACTCTAAAACTATAAACAATGGCCAAACACTATTCCAGGGGACCAAAAACATAAATGCAAGCCCAAGTCGGCAAGGAAAAGCTGGTGAAACGTTGATTTTTACGTGAGTCATGTTAAAACGCTTTCTGGAAAATGCGTAAAGGACCGCCGCTCTGAGCAGGGCGGCGGTTACAGGACCGCCGCCCTGATCAGGGCGGCGGTCACGAGACCGCCGCCCATGCGGTGGCCAATCGAAAGCAAAAGGCCAAGAAAAGAGGGGAAAAGGAAAAACAAAGGACGTGGGGGCTAAGCGGGGCATGCGGGATGTTAACGCACACTCGGAGATCTTTTCCGGATTCTGAACACCTTGCGAGGAGACCTGTATCATCATTGGGGCACTTGTCACATTGTTCCGGCAGTACAGTACCTTACAATTTTGGGTACGTACAGTATGATTACATAAAATATAAATGCCTTAGTAGACAAGCAACAATATTCTACATCCATGCCTATGATTCTCACAATCATTTCGAGAGCAAAGATAAAAAGAAAAACTATTGAACAAAAGAGAGCCCAAAAAGCCTAAATGTTTTCTAACTAGTTTATCTAAATGTGCAGGTACATGTATGAAGAAGGAAATAAACACCAATCTGTTGTGTTTACATATTAGAAAAGTACATTTATTTCAGTTTAAACTAAAGGATAAAAATACAAAGATGTGCCTGTACTAATCCATAAAAGAAATGCAGGTTTAGTGCTGCAGATTCTAACAAATGGAATGAGATAAAATTGCATCTGAAATAGAATGGAAAAGGAAATATGAGAAAAATTTGATAGGGATTCGCCATGTAAAATGGACATTTTACATCTTTCCATCATGTTATTTCACAACTAATACATGTTTAAAAGTTGTGACAAAATATAAACTATTGTACTAATCAAATAGTATGCAAGAAAGGAGATAATACATTGTATAGTCAAAGCTACAAAATTGAATCAGGAAGCTCAATACTTAGATAAATTCATCAAATTTCAATGACTTAGATAATCACGAAAAGGTTATAAAATAAGTGAAGAAATGAAAATAGAGCTTTGTAATTCACAAGTTAAATACAAATTAAGAGTTGCAGATCAAGATGACCACTTTCAAAAGTTGATTCAAAGAATAGGATTTGCAGAACACAAACAAAAATAAATTCTTATTTTAATATAACATCACTAAAATAATTTGTAGGTAAAGTTTCCAAAGGTAACATGTTCCTATTGATAAAGCAAGATTTTGGAGCTGCTACAGGATGGATGAGTAGTACAAAAATAAATCAAAGATGCTACAATCAAAGATCTAGGTGTTAGGAAAGTAAGACATCAAGTAAAGCACTCAAGAGGTTACATACTAAAGCGAAGGTTCATTCATGACAGTTCATAATGATCAAGAGATAGAAACAGGTATGAGAAGTCTTTCAAATAGATTTCCCAAATTTGAATAGATAAAAGATACACTAAGGATGCAACCACTATAAGAGAAAATTGCATAGATGAACTTGCAATTAAGTTATATATGTTGCATGTCTACTCAAAAGAAAAGTTCCAATAAACAAATCAGATAAAGGCAAGTGTTCTACAAGTGTCACTAACAGAACCATTGTTCAACATCATTGTTTCACTAATGAATGATTAAGTACAATATTTGAAACAGTTTAGCAATGGATCTACAAAAGAGAGGAAGTGAACTAGTTCAGAAAGACAAGATTTTCAAATGAATTTAATACACTTCCCTAAGAAGAGAAGACAAGATTTATGGAGATCATAATACAGAGCTTAAAATTCCAACTACTATGAAAATTTTAAGCATATAGAACTTCAGAAAGCATTTTTGGTTTAAGATGATATTGAGAATACACCACGATTCGAAATGTAAACCCATTTTGGGTATGAATGTTATTTTAAGTAACTATCTTAAGAGTAGTTGAGAGGTAAAAGCACAACAAGACATCTTAGAGGACTTCATTAAACCTCAAGGTATCGAAGAATAATAGTTTCTCAGAGATATTTCAACCTCTATATTAACTTCTCATCAAAATCTGGAATAGAGCATAAAAGTGAGAACATCAAATCAAGTTAAAATTACATCAATGATTGGTTTACAAGCTCACGTAAAAACAACTTTCACCAAAATCTATAACCAACACATACAATCGGGATGGATGGAATTTTCTTTGCCATTTTATTATGAGAATAGGTCCTATCGAATGAGAAAGAAACATAAGATAGATCAAAAACAAAGAAATGGCATATTTCAGTTTACCTAGTATAAAAAAATTTGGAAACTCATGAGGAAATCTCAAAATGACCTCGACAAAATAATAAGGAAAACTTAACCTACCTAGATTAAAGATATGGTTATAATTCTAGGTAGAGTGCATCATTTTGAGAGTCAGGGCAAGGGAAGCAATGAAAAATCAAGGCCAATATCAAAGAATGCAACAATTATGAGTTAACTAAAACCCTACTGGAAAATTTGATCATTATTATAATAAAACCCTCACCCAAAATAATAAACTCCAAGACTTGAATGCCCAGATTCATGTTAGCATTAGTTTATTTATAATACATTGTTTATTGGTGGACAGTTATAACTGTCACCTTCCTCTCCTTCCTCCCGCAGCCTTTATATGGCTCTGCTCTTTTGTTTGCAATACACACATTGAATAATCATTATTTGATCTCCTACTATCATTGGTATCAGAGCTCCATTTCTTGATCAGAGAAAAGCGGTGGAAGAGGCCTGCGTGGAAGTTTTTCCTATGCAGTTTGGAAACTTGTTTGTTTTTGGCGCAACAAGTTCCTTGGGCATATTCTTGTTTTGTCTCTTACCCTGCATTGGAGGAGTGGACGCATTAAAGGAGTGAACGTGTTAGATTGGCGTTTTGTTTTTCTCCTTGGCTGGAGCGACCTGTTTGGCATCTTGACCTTTGTGGAAGTGGAAAATCGACCTATTTGGCATCCTGATCAAATATTGTAGCACAAAAATGGACATGTTCCCTGTCTAGAGGAGAGGACGTGCTGAAATCTGGTCTGAAACGTGGCAGCATCAACTTGGAGAATTTACAGACCTATAGTTGAGCGTGGAGATCCACTCTTTGAAGCTATTTTGACCAGCAAAGAAAGCACACGGTTTACCTTGGCGTTTTGGCATGTGAAGATCAAGTTCCATTAACCAACATGGAGCGTATTATACTGCACTGTGCAGCTGTTGAAGAACATCTCAATCCCTTCATACAAAACCATAAACCAACATTGCGTGAAAGCAACGAGGAGGCTGGAGACCAGTGTGAGACTTGCAGCATGAAGAGCTTGGCGAGAGAGGCTAATCTAGATTACCTCGCCATGTACATGTCACACATTTCCGATGCTGAGAGTGTTACGAGAAACCCTTTCACTGGGTCGCCTCTAAGAGCCCAAGAGGACACCACCGATATCTATTTTGCCTTGCTTAATGAATTGTTGAATACCAACAATGTATTATTTGACAAATTGGTGCATCAAGGATTGTTCGACTATTTCTGGTTCGACATGTGCTATCAAGCGCACCGAATCCGTGAAGAATTGGAGCATGGCTATGATGCAGATGATGAACGTGAAGTAGAACGCCCATAGGAGCGTCCGAGTCTCACTGCACAAGCTTATAGAGACCATCTTCATGATAGATTCCTTCAGTAAGTATTTGTAACCATTTTTGAACAATCAATAAATAAAATACAATTTTGAGTTTTTGGAAACATCTCGCACCTCGCATTTTGTTGTCGACTTCCCATTTGCTAAAAGGGCCGAATTTCACCAAATGGAAAACCAAGATGTAGATGATTCTTTAGTTTGAAGATCTTTGGGGGATTGTTTCTAGCATGAATGCCCCTCCCACAGACGTTGATCTATTGGCTAAGTATGAAAAGGCCGATGCAAAAGCATTAATGCTTATCACTCTGAGCCTTTCTGATGAGGTTCAACCTCACATTCGGGAAGCAACCACTTCCTCTATGACATGGGCCATGTTGTGTACCATCTATGAAGCTAAGAATTTGACAACGATGTTACATCTTCAGAAAAAGCTTCACACAATGAGTATGCATGATGGCGAATCATTTGAAGCCTTCTTGCGGCGTGTGGCCAAGTTACGCGCAAAACTTTCTACTCTTGGTGAACCGGTGGATGAAAAGTTGCTAGTCCCGCTCACTTTGTGAGTTGTTCCTTCCCGGTTTCAGACACTGATCACCATGTTGACCATCACTCAACAGGAGGTGAGTTTTGTCAAACTGGTGAATTATCTTTAACAGGAAGAATCCATTCAGAATGTTCAAGAAGCCTTCGAAGACAAGGCTCTCATCATGAGGCAAAATCATAGCAACAAGCCTCAGAAAGGGTAGTCATCCCCTAGAATCAGAAGCAGCATCCACAACAACAACCTTCTCAGTGGCCACCCCAGAAGTAGCAGAACAACAAGGCGGATCGATGGTGCCACATTTGCTCCACAAATACACACACGAATGCAAACTATTATTACAACGGTCGCAAGCATGGCAACTCTGGTGAAGAGAGCACTTCTGGCCAAGGATATTCCAAGAAATCCCAATGGCGTGCTCGTAATAAGAGGCAGAAGGGTCATATTTCTACTCAGTAGGATGCCTCCTCTGATGAAGATGTTCCAGATGCAACTCATTCGGACATTTTCCTAGTCTCGTAGTCTTCGTAGCCATTAAAAAGTGTATGGTTGATTGATTCGAGCACACTGAAAACACATGAATGGCAATAAGAAGTTGTTCCATACCCTGAGTGACCAGCCCAATGGAGATCGGATCCGTTGCAGATAATTAGGAGTATATTACAGCGGGGATTTGTGATGTCATCATTCCTCTTGGTACACGAAGATGTAAACTCACGAAGGTGATATATGTTCCAGGTTTGACCTCAAATCTTGTTTGTGAGTCAACTTCTTAATCATCGAATGCGGGTCAAATTCTTTTTTCAAAAAGGGGTCAAGTCCTGCATCATTTCCCAGGGAGACTCAGTTATTGCTCAAGAATTTATGAAGGGCCATCTATTTACACTGGATGCGGTCACTTCATCTAACATTTCTCTCTCTACTTTAACGGCGGAGTCCACTGCACTATGGCACTTTCGATATGGTCATCTTTCTGCCGGGGCTCTGCATCAGCTCAGTGCAAGGAAATGGTAAGAGGGCTTCCTCCACTCTCCCATTCCTTACTTGTTTGCTCGAGATGTCTTGTGGGAAAACAACACAGTGGTCTGTTGAAATAGAGCTCTTATCATTCTACGAGATAATCTTCACGGAGTTGTACACATCGATGCATGTACGGACCCCTTCCAGCTAGCTTCCAAGGTTTTGAATACTTCTAGCTCATCATTGATGATTACTCACGGAAAATGTGGGTATATTTTCTCCGGAAGAAGAGTGAGGCATTTGCCAATTTCCAAACCTTTTACCAGCAAGAAGCCACAGGTAGTCTAGGAAGCCTCTCCTTCTCCTCCACTCAGATCAAGGGGGGAATTTGTATCGAAGAAGTTCTTAGCATACCTAAAGCAGCATGGCATTTAGAAACATCTAACTACACCCTACATACCCCAACTGAATGGGATTTCTGAGCGACAGAACAAGACTGTCATGGAGATGGCTCGTTGTATTCTCTCCACCACCAAGTTGGAGGATCAGTTTTGGGCGTAGAAGCATTCAGATAGCAGTGTATCTACTCAACCAGGCACCCACGAAGATCTTGTAGAACAGGACATCGGAAGAGGTATGGACTGGTCGTAAACCTTCTATCTATCATTTGAGAGTTTTTTCTTGTACTACATATATGCATGTTCTAGATGAGAAAAGGAAGAAGATCGATCCAATGACATTGCCATGTATTTTCTTAGAGTATAGTACTACCTTAAAGGCATATCATCTCATGGACACGAGACAAAGAAAATCTATGAGAGTTGAGATGTGGTGTGTGATGAGTTGTCCTTTGACTCCCTGCCACACAATGGAGATCCAGTACCGACCTTATCACATAGATTGCTCACACATCCAGATGATGGGCAAGATGATTCTTCTCAGAGAGAATAAGAGATGAGTGGAGACTTATTCATTGATCTAGGCACACTAGAAAACACATCTTCACATCAGCAGCAGCACCAACGTCCAAAATGGGTCTAGAATACTATTGGGGATGCACACCTGAACTCACTTCTAAGTACTTCTATGGGATTTAGAACACGAAGTCAAGCCAGACCATGAGGTAAATTTTGCACTCGTGAGTTCAGTTGTTGATAGCACCGAACCTGACACTGTTCGTGAGGCATTAGACCAACCACAAGTGGAAACGGGCTATGAATGTTGAATATGATTCCCTACTTCAGAATCGGACGTGGGAACTTGTCTATCTTCCTCTAGGTAAGAAATCCATTGGCTGTAAATGGATTTTCAAAACAAAATATAAGGAAGATGGTTAAATCGAAAAACACAAATCACGACTTGTTGCGAAAGGGTTATGCTAGCAAGAAGGTTTTGAATATGACGAGACCTTTGCACCCACTGCGAAGATCAAAACCATCGAGTTGTCAGTGCAGCGGCCAAAAAAATGGACGGAAACTTCAAGCATATGGATGTCAAGTGTGCTTTTCGAATGATGATCTCAAAGAAGAAGTATACATGGCCCAACTGAAGAGTTTGTAGACGAGCATCAACCACACAAGGTATGTTGTCGATAAATTCACTTTATGGACTCAAACAAGCACTTAGGGCATGGTATATAAAAATTTATGATCACCTATTATAGCATGGATTCACTCATGGCCCTTCGAGATACAAATTTGTATTTCAAGAAGGTAGGAATGGAGATTGTTATTATGGTTTTGTACGTATATGATCTTATGATCACATGAAGTTCTAAAAATCTTATGGATGATGTAAAGAATGATCTGAAGAAATCCTTTGACATGACCAATTTGGGGCTACTTCACTACTGTCTTGGCTTAGAGATATGGTAGAAGAAGAATCATATCTTCATCTCCTAGATGAAATATGCCAAGACTCTCCTGGAGAAGTATGGAATGTCATATTGTAAACCAATTTCCACACCTATGGAAAAAGGTTTGCAATTATCTAGATTCCAGGATTCATCGCAAGTAGATGGCACTCACTACAGAAGCTTGTGTGGAGTCTCATTTACTTGACTTATACCAGACTAGATCTTTGCTTTGCAGTGAGCTATCTTGCGCGGTTATGTGGGAGCCGAAGAAATGTCATTGGATAACAACAAAGCATGTGTTGAGATACGTCCAAGGTATACTTGACTTTGGTCTGGAGTATCATAAGAACACTCAGTTCTTCTTACAGGGATATACAAACTCGGAATATGTAGGATCCATTGATGACATGAAATCCACTTCAGGGTATGTTTTTCATCTCAGATCTAGACCTATCTCGTGGATTAGCAAGAAGTAAACTGTTGTTGCTCTCTCATCCACTGAGGCTAAATACCACGCCGCACAAGGAGCTATGTGCGAAGCAATTTGGTTATGTCACATTCTTGCAGATATAGGGATTCCTGAAGAGAAACCTCCCATCATTCACTACGACAATCAAGGTGTGTTGAAGCTTGTGAAGAATCCTGTTTTTCATGAACGAACAAAGCATATTGAGGTCGAATGTCACTACATTCGTGAATAGGTCTTGAACCACCAAATTCAGCTCCAGTACTGCCCTACTAATTTTCAGGTTGCAGATATTCTCACCAAGCCTCTCGGCAAGGTGAAGTTTGATTTGTTTAGGGGGTACATATGTAGAAACAATGTATTAAGGGGGGGAATGTTAGCATTAGTTTATTTATAATACATTGTTTGTTGGTGGACAATTATAAATTTAACCTTCCTCACCTTCCTCCCATAGCCTTTATATGGCTCTGCTCTCTTTTGTTTGAAATACACAATTGAATAGAATACATTGAATATCTCTATTCTTTGATCTCCTGCTATCAATTAAGGAGGTATAAGATTCAAAATAATGGAGAATAGAAAAGACCGAGTTTAAATCGGAGCAGAGGAAAATAAAGGGATTTCAATATTACCCATATAAAATAGAGATCGATATTACAGGCTTCAAAGCTTGAGAACGGACCAAAATGATAACCACAACTTCAAAGGATAGCTCGAAGAAGAAGAAAAAATGACAGAAAAATGCAAGTATTCAAAGTTACATAGCCTCACAGAGCTTAAAATGCAAATTTAAGGAGGAATAAAACATCAAATATAATAAAAAGGAAGCATATTTATGAAATACAAATACCCATTGATGATAGAGCCAAAAGCATTAGATTTCCAAACTCGCGAGGAGATCCTTGTTCTTTTAACAACTATTTTAGGGGTTATTCACATTTATTTTTCAACGGATTTTTCATTCAATAGAGAAAACATGAAAACTCACTGTATGTAGGAAATGATATTTCTGAAATTCCTTATTTTGAGTAGGATCGAAGCAAACACGATTACTATATAGGCTCTTAGAGCTCGTTTTATCAATGGCCGATATGAAAATACAAAGAAACTAGGAAACGCAGGTATCAAAGGCACGCGTTGAAACCAATACTTCAACTATTTGTAGATGTTTCTAAACAAAGTTGAGGAAATCATCAAGGTTACAATTATAAAGTAAAGAAATCACCCACATAGTATTATTACGGCCATGAATCGTAGAAGAAATGAGCTCAACATCTTGTAAAATGGTGGTCTTCCTTTTGCACACTTGAATAAAGAGTAGAAGTGGAAAAATATGCAAGTATTCGAGCCCACAGAGCCTCATGTAGAATGACAATAATGCATGCGTTGTACCTCCGAACAAAAAAATCTTCTCTATGAATAAACCGAGCTCGAAGGCTACAAAAATGGAGACAAACATCGACCCAAAATCACTCATAAGCTCTAAAAGAAGTAAAAAAATAATGAAAATATAGATATACGAGAGGTCAAAAGACCCATTTGTATAAGGGCCAAGCTTGATAGATCAACAATGGCTTACTAGAGCAATTTTCTAGGGCTTCACCACTCAGAATGAGTAAATGATAATGACCAAGTGATAAGCTCAATGATCTTTTAAACAAACCTAACTCACTTGAGTTAAATATCGACAACAATAAACCAACAGTACAAAAATCAATGGTATCGGATGATCACCCAAGCCAACCACTATGCCAATCAAGGATTAAAAGATCCATGGTGGAGAAGACTAGAGTACGAGAGATCAATGGTCCATGCTACTAACTCCACAGATCAACATCGATGGTGGATATTTGAATGTACAAAATCAAATAACCACCATTCAATCCACAAATCTCCATACAAACTTCGGGCTTGAAACACAAGTAAACCTTAACTCCACAAAGAGTTCAAATATCAATGGCTTGAAATGATTAGGGTATGGAATATCAATAAGCCAAATCAGCTTGTAATTAAATTATTTTAACTACCCAATCCAACAAGAGTACATAGATCAAGGCATGAAGATCAAAAGGACCACATTGCAAAACCCACAACCACACTCTGGGTTGGAAAATTTTAATCACATTCAAATCCACCGATAAGGAAAAAAAGGGGTGAGTCACCATGGAGAGGGGGCCAGCCCAATTATAATTTTATCATTGTAATTAACCTTATAAAGTATAATATTCAAAAATGGATATTCCAAAATGTTGACCAAATCATATGTATGCAATGATCTTACCAAAATTGGTCCAACGTCCAATATGCCGACCAAATCAAATTAGGCTCATGACTATAGTGACATGACTATGGTCTAATCAAGTTAATCAAAGTGGTCACCTTTTCAACCCATGATGACACCAAAAGGTGAAATAATATGCATGCCTATGTCAGGTCAAAAGAGTCAATATCCCTTAAAACAATTCAAATTACCTTAATATCTTCGAATGGCATAAGGAAGCACAAGTGGCAATTTTTCATGTAAGGAAGGTGAATTTGCATCATGATCACAGTGGTCCCCACTTAGGGTGGTTTGCGGGTCGTATAGTGTGCAAAGGATAGGAGAATTTTCATGCAGGTGGGCCCCATCAGTACAAGTGGAATATTTTTATGAAATATTGCAAATCAAACACTATTTATTTTACTTTCATAGGGATATTATTTTTTTGCATGTGCATCCAAGGGGGTAGAACTAAAGAATGCCAAATTTATTATTCAAGAAGTGGATTAAGTTGCAAATGTCACATCATCAACTAGAATACATAAATTGCATACATTAGAGAAGACTCTCATCAAACAAAACTTATTGTTAGCTAAATTATTCATCCAACTTTTTAAAAATAGAACAGTCAACTAAAGTTTGACTGAGTTATATTATTTTAAACAAGGATATTAATGCCTCATTGTATTAGCATGCTTAATTTTATTCCTTTATTTATTCAGGATAAAGGATAAAAAGAGGATGCATGGGTGAGTATAATTTTTAGTGTATTTTTAGGAAGAGTGTGATAAATAATTTTTCTATATATTGTGTGCTTTGGTAAAGCACGGGGAAGGACTTTTGGACACATAAGTGTTGAAGCATATTTTACCATTTTTGCCCTTTGAATGAGTATTGATTTCTACCTTTCTAATTATTGCGAGTGTCGTGTATACTTTGTTATTTCTTGTGAATTTCAAATTCCCTGATTGATCATCTTACCTTGCTGGAAATTTAGTTATTCTGCATAGTATTAGTGTGTATTGTCATCTTAACAGTATTGTTGTGAATCATTCCCTCAATACATCAAGTTTTTTTCCTTAATATTCTACTAAAAATATTGGTTTGTTCATCCGAATCCATTCTTGGATATTTGTGCATGTACTCAGTCAAATCCATCAACAAGTTTGTTGTATCACCTCGAGCTTTTTCAATTCATTTACAGTCATCTTTTACACTCAAAACTCCAAAAACATAGTTTAGGATACATGAAGAAGGAACCAGCCTTGATACCAGAGACTCACCTCCACAACAGGTATACCCACAAACCTGTGGTGTTTCCATTATATCTACGAAAGAGAGAGATCCATTTTACAATCTTAGAACACCTACAATCATTTCTCTACAGGGTGAAATTTCGAGAGATAACAATTTTTGGCACATGCGGTGGGACCATGAATCAGATCTGCGAGTAAATTACAACAATTTACAACAGATTCACAGCAAAGAAAAGTTACTTTTGGATCAACAAGCTACATAAACATATTCTAAAATATTAAAGGATTTATTGGCGACTTCGTAATGCTGATTTCAGACCAATTTTGTAGCATGTTTCATGCCTAATATGACTATAAGATCATCGGTAAGAGAAATTCCTTCCGAGTTTTTTTCTTTACCTTTGAATTCTTTAAGAAGAAGAAGTGTTGGTAATACCTTACCTTATAATAGGTTTGGTTTTAACAACCCTCCTCCTAATCTTCCTTCACCATGTATTAATTTCTCTATTCAGATCCCAATTTTTTTAATGGCTATTCAACCACCTAGGAGTTTTATGACTTTTACTAATGGAATCCATGTTAGTGTGAGTTATCCTATGTGTCCTCCTCTCATGTTGGAGGGTCATCTCACACGGGTTAGGTTTAGGGTTTCATATGTGTCAAGCACTAGGGTTAGTTACCACCCTATATGTACCCCTTTTCTATTCATTTATGAGCATGCAAGACACTCACTGTCTTTCCTCTATGCAAGCTTTTTTTTTTCTATTGAGTAAGTTCTTCCATTACGATCATTTTTTTTTCCTTGCTATTGTTGGAGCTTTCACGATTCCGTTGGAGTGCAACTACTTCATGGTACCTCGTTTTCGATTCAATTCTCGCAAACTCTTTTCATGGCATCGAGCTACATGACTTGCCGTCACACCAAAATCTTGAACTTATGGTGGAGAGGATCTCATCATGTTAATCGATTCTTTGTGCTAAGACATTTCGTTGTCTTTCCTCTATGCAAGCTTTGTTTCATTGAGCAAATTCTTCCATTACTGATCATTTTTTTCCTTGCTATCGTTGGAGCTTTCACGATTCCGTTAGAGTGCAACTACTTCATGGTGCCTCGTTTCCGATTCGATTCTCGCAAACTCTTTTCATGGTATTAGAGATGAGATCGGGTAAACGTGCACTCGATTTTTTTTTGCTATTACTCCTTCTTGGTTTAATTATTTTACTCTACATGCAAGTCTTTTGATCACTATTTTCTGGAAATTATCTTGCTAATATCTCTAACAAGCTTTCTCGGAAATATTTTTTGTTTTTTTTTCTTGTGCATGTGCAGGTTTTTTCAAAATACCTTGAGAAATCAGAGGTTTTTCTACTCTTTTTAGTTGGATGTAACTAAATCCAAGATAGAGATTCATTTCATTTTTTTAATTTATTCAAATAAAAGTGAATTTTTTTAAGATCTCTGGTTTTTGCAGGATATTTTTCTATGCATTATAGTCTGTGGTTGCAGGATTTTTGTGTTCTTCTGATGTGGTTGCTCGTGGAGGAAATTTTGACTGTGCATGGCCTGTAATCTCTTTTTTGGCACCCACGCATCTGCCAACAAGCATCTGTAAACACCACGGGCATTTTCAACAACACAGCTGTAATTTTTTTATTCACAGGCATTTTAAACCCTCAGCCACATTTTTTTGCTTGCAAGGGTGTTTTCAACAACACAGCTGCAATTTTTTTTCATTCACAGGCGTTTTAAACCCTCAGCCACTTTTTTTTCTTGCAAGGGTGTTTTCCACAACATAGCCACGTTTTTTGCTTAAAAGGGCGTTTTTTTTGTGTTGGCAATGAAAAACGTGACTGGAAACTATCTGCGCGTGGCCTGCAACATTCTTCTGTGTTTTTCCCCCTTCGCATGGCTATTCTTCTTGGTTTTGGTGTAATCAAAGCCAAACATGGTAAGGTTTCACCATACGCCTTTTTCCTTTGGTAAAGTTTTTAATTTCCTTCTTTTTTATCTCAAAATCCTCTACTTTTTAACAAAAATGAGCTGTGTTTTTTCATCCATGCTCAGTTTTTTGTCTAGTAAAACAAATCAAATCTTTTGGTAAGTTTTTTAAAACATTTCTAACTTTAGAGTGTTTTTTATAAATGACAAGTTTCTAAAACCATTTTAGCAATTTGTTTTTAGAAGTTTCATCAAATATTTAAAAGATCTAAATTAAAATTCTAATCCTTTTTTAGATCTTAATTATTTCTTGAAATTAATTAGATTTAATTTAATTAAATCTATCTTTTATTAATTTCACATTATCTAAACACAATATTTCCTTGGCATTATAATTTGGTCTTTTGGCTTGTTGTTTTTTTAACCTTCTGTCAAGTGCTGAAGACGAAGGGTGAGGTCCGGGATTGGCAGGTGGCTAATCCCCCCTCGCAATACAAACAAACCCTATCTCAAATTCCATGTCATTTCCAATGAGCATACATACAACACCTTTTGCATGTGTTTAGGGCGCTTTTTAATCTTTTGCAGGCTTATTGGCTTTTTCTCATCAATTGCGGGAATTAGTTTTTGCTATAACTTTTGACTCGTTGCTCAGTTTTGAGCATTTATTTAGTTAAAGTTACATGTTTTTTTGCACTCTAGATGATGGGATCATTAGCTTTGTAAATGCACTAATTTTATAAAGTGCCGCATTCTGGGGTGTCTTTGTATTGCTTAATTCAGCTCATTTTCTTTAGCTTTGTTCTATTCCTTTTTTCGTGGACTTGTGAGCGCGTCCGCTGCAGATTTTATGACAATGGGATTCTTTCATGTGACATGAGACGCTTTTTCTCACCACCAGGGTTGGATTTCACCTCCTTTCTATTTTTTACTTGTGCTTGTTTACGGTGTTCCTCTTTTGTTGTGCTCCACGAAACACTGTTGTGGTCTCCTCTCTTGCGCGTTATTCACTAATTGCAAGATGAGTTACCAAGTGCTTCAAACCGCACACATGGACCCGATTGTAATCAACGCACTCAACTATAAAGTGTTGAAAGCAGGGGGTTGTTATTGTCATGGGTGGTTGTGTTTCTTTTCTGCATTTCTTTCTCTCTCTCACTATGGATGCACTTTCAATTCATTTGCTTACACTGTTCAAATTTTTCAAATGGAGATCAAAAATAATAATGAAACTAAGGGGTAAAAGGTTATTCCGCATCACCATGGGAACTGAGACTGAACCAGATGGCGAACCTGAAAAATCTAAGTGGTTAAATCGTAGTGATGAATCTTTAGGTCTTCTTTGCATGTTCGTTTCTCCTGACTTGCTCTTCCACATTGAGGCATCTGAAATGCCTACATCTACGTGGAAAACGTTGGATGCGATGTTTGGACAACTAGATGACATGAGAGCGCATGAGTTGGAAAATGAACTACTAGGGTTAAATCCTAGTGACTTTGAAAACCAACAAGCCTTCTTCTCAAAATTTGTCCACATTAGATTATTGTTAAAAGGATGTCAAGTAGAAAAGAAAGATTCTCAACTGATCTTGTCGATTCTCTCTAAGCTAGGTCCCGAATATTCTGTCTTTGTGTCAAATTTCTACGCTACAAAATTTGCTTTAGGCTATACTTGGACAATGCCCTCCTTTGACTATTTTTCATCCCAACTCATTCGAGAACAGGAAAAACTCATTCAAATGGGATCTCTCAAGTCCAAGTCACATGCCCTTGTATCAAGTACTAGCAAAGAAAAGAAGACTAAAAAGAAGAAAGAAACAAAGGATTAACCTAAGAAAGAAACCAAGATCAAACCTAAAAATGACACAAACACTTTGACACATACGTAAAAAAAGTATTTGTGTTCTATGCAAGAAGTCTTGTCACGATGAGCAACATTGTTTTAAGAAACAGATTGATCACTTATCTCATTTACTTGAGAAAAATAAAATAAGTGTTCCTGAATCCATAAAACAAAGTGCTCCGAAGGCTGAGTCTTCTACTGCAAAAGGTGCTAAAAATGATAAGAAGAAAGGAAAGGCCCTTGTAGCCAAAGTTGCTCCTTCATCGACATGGATTATAGATTCCGGTGCCTTGCACCACATGGGTTCTTCACATGTTGAGTTTTCCAACATCGAACCTTGTGGAATGTCCCAAATCACGATGGGTAATGACACGATAGTGTCGGTTTCAGTAGTGGATCGGTAGAGATGGATGGGGAACATTTAACCAAGTGTTGAGTGTTCCTGATCTCTCTACCAATCTCCTATCAGTTTACCAAATTACTCACCTTGGTGAAGGAATGTGAGTGGAATTTGGTCCTAACTCGGTGATCATTCGTGAGCTTAACAATGACACTACAGTGGCTGAGGGAAAGGCAGATCACCGTTCACGGTTGTACACCTTCTCCCACTTTACTTCTGATTCTACGCCCACTGCCTTGCTCACTCATGCAAATGAGGTTAGTAAGCTATGGCATGAGCATTTTGGACATCTAAATTATCGCTACCTTAAACAATTGAGTCAAAATGAAATGGTCAACGGGTTGCCTCGCGTCAAGTTTTCTAAGGGTATTTGTGAGGGTTGTACCCTTGGAAAGCATCCTGAAAAGAACTTTGACAAAGGAAAATCCTGGAGAGCCACTCATCCCTTGGATCTTGTTCACAGCGATGTTTTTGGTCCATTTCCTTCTCCTTCATTTACTAGAGCTCTTTATGTGCTAACCTTCATTGATGACTATTCGCAATATACTTGGGTATATTTTCTTAAGCTTAAGTCTGAAGTCTTTGAACATTTTCAAGACTTTAAGGCTCTTGCTGAGAAACAGGTGGAACGGTCTATCAAGGTTCTTCGAACTGACAATGGAGGTGAATATGTAAATAATAGGTTCATGGATTTCTATATTTATAAAGGGATCTCTCTACAAGTATACGATTGCTTATAGTCCTTCGAGAAAGAAAGAACCATACTCGAAGGAGATGACCACTTGTATGATTCACTCGAAGTCTCTTCCTCCGCAGTATTGGGCCAAAGCAGTGAATTGTGAAAATTACATTTAGAACCATGTTCCACACAAGGCAGTAAGAGGGATGACACCCTTTGAAGCCTGGTTTGGATGCAAGCCTGATGTTGAGCACTTTCGAGTCTTCGGATCCAAGGCTATGGCTCGATTCCCAAGAAGAAACGTAAGGCCTTGGAACCACAATCCAAACCTTGTATCTTTGTAGGGTATCCTGATGGTGTGAAGGGATATCGATTGATGAATTCTACTTCTCATGAGCTATATATTGAGAGAAGTGTTAAGTTCGATGAGTCTTCTTGAATTCTACTTCTCCACCTATTGAGGTTCTTCAGCTTGCTGATTCGATTCTAACTCATCAGATGATGATATTGTTGAGTGTGCTCCTCTTCCGGATCCTCCCAACCATTAGATCTTTGAGTCTTCTGATTCTGACAGTAGTGATGATGAGGACTATGTCCCTTCTCACTCAAGTGAAGAATCTTCCGACTCTGAGCCTGATCCTCCTGGTCCCCTTTGGGCCAGGAAAACTTTGCAAAGTGCTAGAGATTTAGTTGGAGATACTTCGGATATGAGACATACTCGCTTAGATTTCGTTGGACCCCACTCTTTCTTCACCTCTACTTCTAATCCACAGTCTTTCTAGGAGGCTTCTGGTATTCCTGAGTGGGATTCTGCCATGGATGAGGAGTATTCCTCTCTCATGAAGAATGATACTTGGGATCTCACCACTCTTCCGAAAGGAAGAAAAATCATTTAGTGTAAGTGGGTGTTCGAACAAAGTATGGAGTATATGGAGACGTCAAAAATTTTAAAGCATGATTAGTAGCTAAGGGTTTCTCCTAGATAGCTAGGGTTGATTATACGAAACCATTGTTTCTCGGTTGTGAAGATGACTTTTCGTGACCGACCCTAGCCATTTGGCGCAAAGCAGATGGAAAGTCCATCAAATGGACGTTAAGAGTGCCTTCCTTCATGGTGACCTAGAGGAAGAGATCTATATGGAACAACCTCGGGTTATGTCCAAGATTCCTCCCTCGTTTGTAAGTTAAAAAAGTCTCTTTATTTCTTTAAACAAGCCCCTCGGGCTTGGTATGCCAAGATGGAATCCTTCTTACTTACATCGGGGTTTACTAGGTGTCACTCTGATCCAAATGTTTATATTCTATGGCAAGATGACTCCATACTCATTCTTGTTCTATATGTTTATGACTTGTTGATCACAGGTAGCTCTTCCTCTATTATTGATTATGTGAAGATCACCTTAGCCAACAAGTTCTCTATGACTGACTTAGGTCTACTTCATTACTTCCTTGGGATCCATATTTCACAATCTAACTTGGGAATCTTGATTTTGCAACCTAAGTATGCTCTTGATTTGCTAGCTCGAGTTTCAGATGTCCGATTGCAAGTCTTCTCCTACTCCTTTTCTTTCCAGGGTTAAGTTGGTTTCAGATTGCTCTACTCCCTTGGTTGATAGTACTCTTTACCAACATTTAGTTGGGAGCTTGATCTACTTGACTCACACTTGATCGGATTTATCATATGTTGTTGAAAGCGAGTTAAACGGATCCTTCATTATGTTCGTGGAACTTATGCTGATGGCATTCACTATCATGGAGGGGTTGATATTGACTTGATTGGATTCACATATTTTGATTGGGCGGTGACTTAGATCATCGGAAATCTACTTCTAGCTACAGTTTCTCTCTTGGTTCGGGTCCTATTAGTTGGTCTAGCAAGAAGCAGAATGCAATTGTGATATCATCTATAGAGGCGAATACAAAGGAGCAGTTAATGCTACCACAGAAGCTATTTGGCTACAGGGTATTCTGACAGAGTTTGGCATCCACTTTCGGCGGCCTACCATTATCTACTATGATAACACGAGCACTATCTCTATTTGTAGAAATCTAGTTTAGCATCAGTGGATGAAGCACATTGAGATCCATATGCACTTCATACGGGAGCTTATTCATGATGGTATCATCGACATTCAGTACATTCAGATAGCTGATCAGATTACAGACTTATTCACCAAGCTTTTCACTAAGATGAAGTTTCTTCACTTACGGTCTCTTCTTTAGGTGAGGTCTTTTCTATAGCTGCCCATCTTCTTCGGGCTATGTAGTCCTTTTCTTCTTCTTCTTCTATGAATATTGTGTTTGTATATGGGCACTTTATCAGGCCTTTAGTTTATGGGCCCCATTGACACATCTTTCTTAGTTGTTTAGGACTGTTTTCCTCTTCCGTCTTGACTCATCACAGCCACTACCCCAGCTTCGATGAAGGGGGGTGTTAGTGTGAGTTATCCTATGTGTCCTCCTCTCATGTTGGAGGGTCATCTCACATGGGTTAGGTTTAGGGTTAGGTTTAGGGTTTCATATGTGTCATGCACTAGGGTTACTCAGCACCCTATATGTACCCCTTTTCTATTCATTTATGAGCATGCCAAGACACTCCGCTATCTTTCCTCTATGCAAGCTTTGTTTCTGTTGAGCAAGTTCTTCCATTACTGATCATTTTTTTCCTTGTTATCATTGGAGCTTTCACGATTCCGTTGGAGTGCAACTACTTCGTGGTGCCTCATTTCTGATTCGATTCTCGCAAACTCTTTTCAATCCCATTAGTAATTCTAGTTTATCATGATATCCCTAATGTTGCCATGAAAATTTTGCCTTCATTCACTAGTAAAAATCAGATTACTCCTACCGAACACATCAAAGATGTTGCAGCCCTATGTGCAGTCCATAATATTACTCATGAAGATATGGCTTTAAGACTTTTAGCTACATCATTTAAAGGGAAAGTCTTGTAATGGTATAGAAACTTAGATAATGGAAGCATAAGAACTTGGGATGAGTTACGTAAAAATTTGAAACAATTTCAAGACCATTCTGATCATTTATCCCTCATAGAACAATTGTCTACAATTATGAGAGCCCCGCATGAATTTATGGTCAGTTTCAATATCCGTTTTTCTAGAACTTGGGAAAGAATTCCAACAAGTGTCAAGCCTTAAGCTGACCATGCTTTTATTTATTATCTTAGAGCCTTAAATAGTGATATTTCAACTATGATTCAGTCTATGGGAGGTGACACTCTCCCGATAGCTTATGATATTGCTATAAAGGCTAAAAATAGTCTTATTCAAGCTGGAAAAATTATCACCAAGGACTTCATTGCCCTTTTTAGAAGATTTGGCACTTATCCCATAGCCTATCACCATTTTGGAACCTCCTATTGCAGCCCCATCAGATGATGTGTTTAAATATTTACAAACTATGGGAAACAAGCTAACTTTGATTGAAAATAGATTTACATTACCTAGCATGCCTTATCAAGCTCCTTATCAAAGCAAAACCAACAAAATAGGTAGCCTTATCAATGAATCAAGATTATAGACAACCATATCAGCAAAGGCGGTTTGACCCAAAAGATACTAGTTCACCTAACACTTTAGTCTCAGTTAATATGGCTACAAAAATGGTGTCAACCTTGTAATCAACCTCATTTATCTGCAAGGTGCCCAAATGCGTTCTGAATATAAGCATTATTACTGCACAACCTTAACACGAGACATTTTTCATGCCTCGAAATGGAGGGTGGGTAGCAAGAAACTCATGTTCGAAAGCACCTAAATGAACTTGGTCAGTTTTAGTGAAGATGATTTTATTGCAGTTACTACTAGGGCCCAAGAAAAGTCTCAGGAAAGTCAAAAGTTTCAAAACAGACCTGTTCTTCCCACAGTCAAATAAAACTGTAACTACATGCCAAATATTAGCTAGCATTTTTTTTTTTCACAAAAAAAAGCAGTGCTTATCTTTGGTAAAGAATAGAATAAATAGTTACAACTGATCCAAGAAGATTATTTATACCTCAAATATCAAAAGCAACTGAAGAAGAGTCAGTTTTTGCCAAAGCCTATGCTAAGACAGTAGAATCTGTTTCCAAAATTGTTTCTTCTTTTAACATTGTTGATGTAATGAAAAACATAATGTTAATATCTAAATGTGGGATGCTCTAAGTATTCTAGGACAGCAGGAGTTGTTTTCTCATGAACTTGCTAAGTTGCAGATTTCTTCAAAAACAACGAAAAGGAAGTTCAAAAATGGACATGGTCCTTGGAAAAGTGGAACAAGACCACATTAAAGAAGTTAAATGGATGGTTCAAAAGGTCTTAAATGATCAAGATATCAAGAAGCCACCACCATTTTATTTATCTCTGATTATTGGAGATCATTTAGTTCATAACTACATGGTTGATAAGTGGTGCAAGTAGCACAGTTATGCCAAAAGCAATTGTAGAAAAATGTGCCTACAATATGAACCTACGAGATAAAAGTGTGTTGCAGCTAGATGGGATGGAAACTAATATGGTTGGTGTTATAAGAAACCTTGAGGTAACTTTACATGCTTGTCCCAATGTTACAATTCTACAAGATGTAATTGTTGTAGATTTGCCTCCTTATTTTGCCTTATGTTTATCACGAGATTTTACAACAAAAATAGGAGGTTATCTTTCTTCAGATTGTTCATTTTTGTTCTTTACTACACGATATGGAAATAAGTTACCCTAAATTAAGATCTTATGACTAGATTTCATATTGAGCCTCATGTTTCAAAGGTTATAGCAAATTATTCTATTCTCGGTTTGATTTCGATGTTATAACTCATGTTTTTCGCACTTGATGGTGTTTCTAATATGTTTATGGATTAAAATACTCAAGAAGAACATGCCTATGACCCTTTTAAGGAAGTGGAAAAATATTTTTTCGGTGATTATTGCTTGCATGAAGGAAACGCACCAATTCCCTTGGTGTCCAAAACAAAAAAATCAGCAAAAGGGCTATGGAAGCTTCACTTCGATGGAGACAAATAAAAAAGGAAAAGGTGTCTGTTTAATGCTTACTTCCCCTTAAAATGAAAGGTAATTTTTAGATTTAAGATTGTAGTTTTCTTGTACTTGTAATGTAGGTGAATATGAAGCGTTAATTCATGGCTTGCAATGGGATAGAAAGAAAGGTATCAGCACTTTACAAATTTTTGGAGATTCAGAATTAGTTATTAATCAAGTAAAAAACTTTAATGTGTGTAATAATTCATTGTTGAATTCTTAAAAACATAGAGTTTCAGATTTAATGGATTATTTTGATGTTATTAACATTTAATATATCTCAAGAGCTGAAAATAAGTATGAGCAGAGACTGCGGTAGTTGGTGCTAGTTTTGATGTACTAGAAAAATTGAAACCAACAAGGTACAACCACATATTAAACTAATTATCATACCTTTAATGCCTGACAATAGAGAGAATGGCGAGGTTTTTGAAGACGATAAACAAATTTGTAGATTTCTGCAGCAAGAGGCTGAATTTTCTACATTAAATCAGAAAAACTACATCACTTCTATGGTGATAAGATTGTTAAGTTAAAAAAATAGGCTACCTCGAGGGTTGGTCACTCTAAAAGAAATTTTCATTCGATGATTAGTTAAGAAAGGACAAAGGCAAGATTTCAACTCACGCAGATAACTATGAAGAAAACTTGGTGGATGATGACAAAAACTACTTATTAGAAAGATACGTTCTTTAGCTGAAAAATAGTCATTTATCAAATTATGTGAAGAATTCGAGATATTCTTTTTGGAAGTACCAATATTTGAGAGGGTTTGATCCAATTTTAGCTCAAAGCATACAATATAATTATAGCCAAATTCCAAGCTAGTTAGAAAGAAGTAAAGGTATGTAAATCAAAATTGAGCCACTAATGAGAAAAGACTTATCTAAGTTAATTGAATCAGATATTATTTTTCCAGTCAAGAATTCAATTTGGGTAGCCAACCTTGTTCCTATTTACAAAAAGAATGGATAAATCAGATTATGTGTAGATTTTAAAGATCTTAACAAGGCTTCATTCAAGATCATTATCCACTACCTAACATGGATCGGATTTTGAGAATAGTTTTGGTTTACGATAGACTATCTATTTTGGATGGTTATAGTGGATAGAATAAGATTCTAGTCCGAGAAGAATATAGATACAAAAAAACTTTTACCACTAAGTGGGGTACTTATGCTTACAAAATAATGTCTTTTGGCCTTTCAAATGTTGGTGCAACATTTCAACATGCAATGGACATGGCTTTTCATATCTTATTAAATAAATTGCATGTTGGTTTATTTGGATGATGTTACCATATTTTCAAAAAATTATGATGAACATCTAATACATTTAAGGCATACTTTTCAGTTATGTAGACAGTTTGAAATATCATTGAATCCCAAAAAGTCCATCTTTTTAGTACATCAAGGTAAATTTCTTAGTCATATTGTTTCTAAACAAGGTTTAACAATTGACCCTTTCGGAATTCAAGCCATATCGCAACCATCATTTCCTCATCATAAGAAGGCATTACAAAGCTTTCGAAAAAATCAACTTTTTTAGAAGATTTGTTCCATATTTTATAGCATTGGTTAAACCATTAACTATGTTAAAAAGAGAAGACTCTCTCTTGGACCAACGAAGGGAGAGAAGGGTTTGAAGCAATCAAATAGCCATTTCTCAAGCTTCTACTCTTGCAAATCTTAATTTTGATAAATATTTTAAAATGTATGCACTTCATAGAGCTAAAACAATTTCATCCATATTAACTCAAAGTTAATGATGAAAATATTGAGTAGCCAATTGCTTTCTTTGGAAAACATTTGCATGACTACAAAACAAGGTACATGTTTCTTGAAAAACTATTACTTACTTTCGGTAGTGGAGGACTACAAAATTTGAAGTACATGCTTTCAAACAATAAGATACATGTTCTTGTTTCTCATCCAAGTGTAAAAGATTTCTTGTTAAATAAAGAATTGAATGAGAAGAGAGCAGGCTGGATAACAAAGGTTATGGAATACGATGTTGACATTCATGTTGTGAAAATAGTTCAAGGTAAAGGTTTGTGTGAGCATCTAATTGCCAATATGGAAATACAATGGCTATAGAATCAAAAGATCCGAAATGTACCACAGGGGGTTCATTAAAGACACAATATCCTAGCATGTGCATTCATATTGAGGTAATTAAAATTGATAAAAGTAAATTCAATATATTGGTATACATTAGATGGTGTAAGGGTTTAATTTATTAATATTGTGAATTAGGTATTAGGGTACGTTAGAGAGTTGGGATAGAGAAGAGGTAGGGTTAGTTTTAATATAAACTAAAACATTTCAACCTTAGTTTTTAAAGCTAAATACCTTAAAATTGTAAAATATTTGTGGTCATAAAGTTATATTATAATCTCTTTTTGAATAAGGAAATCTTAATTAGGAGAGTCTTAAACAATAAATAATAAGATGGTAGAAAACTAGGATTGAGTATGTTTTTCAACACAAATGATATTATTTGACCATATTAAATATTTGAAGAAATATTGATAAATGGTTAAATATTAACATTAAGGTAATTGGTAATAGGTCTTAAATGCCTTCAAACTCACTTTTTAGAGAAAAATGAGCATTAAAAAAATTGAGTGGGAAACATGCTATATTTCTGTTTGATATATTAGGGTATAAATAAAAAGGGGTAAATAAAATTATAATGGAAAAATGGGTAAGTAAGGTACATGAAAAAATAGGAGGTATTTTCATTCTAATAATATAACAAGAGGGGTATTATCAATTGAATAATTAGAGGTAAAAACTAACATTAAGGGTATTCTTTAATACCTTTCGAATGCACATGCTATACCATAATGTTATTAGTGAATCCCTCATGAGAACAACAAGTGAAGTTACATATCAACAATCAAATAGCATGGTGCAGCGTAGAGAAAATCAGCTACTTGAGCTTATTCATGAAGTTTAGGAATCAAGATGGATGACTCATTTAGTTAACTATATACACCATGACACTTATCCAGAAGGTATGGACAAGAACAAACGAATATATTTCAGGTTACAAGTTGTACCTTATGTTTGTATTGATAGTGTGTTATTCAAAAGAGATATAAATGGAATCTTGTTACGATGTGTTGATTATGATAGAATTCAACAATTATTATCGAATTCCATGAAGGACCTATAGGAGGTCATTTTTCAGCATGTACTACAGCCTTAAAAATTATGAAAGTTGGTTACTATTGGCTCATCATACTCAAATATTGTTTCGAATGGATCATAAAGTGTAAGAAATGTGCTTTCTTTGTTGAAAAGAATGTTTAGCTTCTTCACCGCCCCTACAACCTATTTCAAGTGGATCAACCATTTATGCAATGGGGTCTTGATTTTATTAGCATGATAAATCCACCTTCATCACAAGGACACAAGTGGATTTTGACTACTATAGATTACTTTACATGTTGGATGAAGCAATAGCTTTGAAAGATGCTAACAAAACTTCGATACTATCCTTTTATGAAGGTATAGTTTACATATTTGGTGTTCTAGCAACTATCATTTCAGATAATGCCTTAGCATTTCTTGGTGCAAAGGTAATAGATTGAGCTATCAAGCACGAAATTTATTTAAGTACATCATCTAATTATTACCCACAAGGTAATGGGTTAGTTGAAAGTACTAATAAGAATATTTTAAGGATCATCAGAAGAACACTCAAAGATAACCAAAGAGCTTGGCATTTAATGTTGAATTCAACACTTTGGGATAAAAGAGTGGCTCTAAAAGATCATTGGAAAATCACCATATAAGCTTGTTTATGGAAGAGAGGTGAGAATTCCTATTTCGGTTGAGTTACCTATTTTAGATTTTCTACATCAAATGGAACTACTTGAGAATGAACCATTGTAGATTCGTTATGCGAATTGATGGAATTACAAGAGCTGAGAGATCTAGCTCATCTGAACATGGAAAATAATCAGAAACAAATGAAGAAATTTTTTGATAAGAAATCTAAGTTTAGAGTCTTCAATGAAGGAGACATTGTGTTGAAATGGGATGTTGATCGTGTAAATCTAGGAAACCACACAAAATTTTACATACTGGAGTGGTCCTTATATAATTTCAGCTTGCAAGGAACATAATGTTTTTCAGCTTTCGAGGCTAAATGGAGAGGAATTTCCCATTCCTGTGAATGGTATATTTCTCAAACATTGTTATTGAAGATCCTACAATGTTTGTTTAGAGTAGGATTTCTCTTTCAATAAGTGCAATTTCTACACATTACGGTGTTTTTCAATTTTAATAAAGTGCATTCATGCATGTGGTATGATTTACCAAATCCTTTCCCAGTTTTAGTTCATTTTGGAAGGTTAGACCTTCATAAAGGCATATTTTGGTTACATGCTCTGGAATCCATTCCCAATGAACAAGAGCAAGGCACAGGTCTACAAGCTAGTACGTAGCTTTCCCCGCAAGATCACTAAAAATGTTGATAATTTTTACACTCGTGCAAAAATTGGCAACTCAAAAATTCATTACGATGGATGACATTGGTGAAGTAAACCTAAGCTAGGGGAGATTCTTTCAGTTTAATATTTATTCTATTGGATTAATTAATGACTACATGTAATTTACAACTATGTGTGTTGTTACAAAACATAACAGATCACATAGTCTATAATTTCATGTTTTTCTTCAGCAAAAGAACACAAAGGCCCCGATAGACAGATGTGTAATATTGATGAAGACAAAATAATAGATAAAGTACATTAAGTTTTGGAATAACAATCGTGAGTTATAGATTACAACAAAGTCAAAGTTCATTACTAAGTTTATAGGTATTTTAAAGTTATTTCCTTAATGATTAAATGCATTCAATTATGTTATTGAGTTGTTTAATTCATTATACAATCCATATATAAAGCTAAAATTTCGAAGGAAGTACACAACTCAGTTTTAGAATTCAATGTTTTATTCATAAAGAATTTCAAATGTTTCCCACACAATCCGTGGGATGTGACTCAAGTAAACATCATAACTACTAAAATAGAAGGTGCATGTGCATGAAAATAAAAACAAAATAATATGAAGGAATCCATCATTGCCTTATTTCTTTTTTTTTTCCTTTTTCCTACTTCTCTAGTTGTTCTTTAGATCTTCATCATTTCTATTCAACATTGCACCACACCTGAAAAACAAACATAAAAGAGACCATCAGTCACGAGCTTAGGATTAAATCATGTTCTTGTATTGTCTATCTTTGTGTAAATGAATCTCCTAATATTAAGAGGTATGATTACAGAAAAGATAAATGCATAACAGATAAGCAACAATATTCTACATCAGTACATATGATTCTCACAATCATTTCAGAGAGAAAATATAAAAAGAAAAACTATGGAACATAAGAGAGGCCAAAAATACTAAATGTTTTCCAACTAGTTTATTTAAATGTGCAGGTACAAGTATGAAGAAGGAAATAAACACCAACTATTGTGTTTACATATCAGAAAAGTAAATTTATTTGATTGAGACTAAAGGCTGAATATACAAAGATGTGTCTATAATAATCCATAAAATAAATGTAGGTTAAATGGTGTAGATTGTAACAAATGGAATGAGATAAAATTACATACGAAATAGACTGGAAAAGAAAATATGAGAAAATTTTGATAGGGCTTTGCCATGTAAAATGGACATTTTACATCTTTCCATCATGTTATTTCACAACTAATACATGTTTGAAAGCTGTGAAAAAGATAAACTACTGTACTAATCAAATAGTATGCAAGAAAGGAGATAATACGTTGTATAGTCAAAGCTACATAATTGAATCAAGAAGCTCAATACTTATACAAATTCATCAAACATTAATGACTTAGACAGTCATGAAAAGGTTATAAAAGAAGTGAAGAAATGAAGATAGAGCTTTTTAATTTAGAAGTTACATACAAATTTAGAGTTGCAGATCAAGATGGCCACTTCCAGTAGTTGATTCATGAATAGGATTTGCAGACTAGAAAAAACAATAAAGTCTTCTTTTAATATAACAACACTAAAACATTTTGCAAAGTAAAGTTTCAAAAGGTAACATGTTCATGTTCATAAAGTAATATTTTGGACCTGCTTGGGATGTATGAGGAGTACATAAATAAATAAAAGATGCTATAATCAAAGATCTAGGTGCCAGGAAAGTAAGACATCGGAGTAAAGCACTCAAGGTTACAGACTAAACTAAAGGTTCATTCATGACAATTCATAATGATCAAGAGACAAAAACAGGTATGAGAAGTCTTTCAAACAAATTGCCAAAATTTGAATAGATAAAAGATACACTGAGGATGCAGCCATTATAAGATAAAATGGCATATATGAACTTGAAATTAAGTCATATGTTGCATGTCTACTCGAAATCAAAGTTCCAATAAAAAAATCAAATAAAGGCAAGTGTTCTACAAGTTTCACTATAGAACCATTGTTCAACATCATTGTTTCACTAATGAATGATTACGTACATTATTTGAAACAATTTAGCAATGGAGCTAAAAAGAGAGGAAGTGAACCAGTTCAGAAAGACAAGATTTTCAAATGAATTTAATACACTTCCCTAAGAAGATAAGACAAGATTTATGGAGATCAAAGTACAAAGCTTAAAATTCCAACTACCATGCAAAGTTTAAGCATATAGAACTTTAGGAAGTGATTTCATTTTAAGATGATCTTGAGAATGCACCATAGTTATAGAAATGCAAACCCAGTTTGGGTATGAATGTTATTTTAAGTAACTATCTTAAGAGTAGTTGAGAGGCCAAAGCACAATGAGACAGCTCAAAGGACTTCATTAAACCTCAAGGTATCGAAGAATAACAGTTTCTCAGAGATATTTCATCATCTATATTAAGTTCTCATCAAAATTTGGAATAGAGCATGAAAGTGAGAACATCGCATCAAGTTAAAATTACAGCAATGATTGGTTTGCAAGCTCACATAAAACAAATTTCACCAAAAGCTACAGCCAACACAGGCAATCAAAATGGATGTAATTTTATTCGGCATTTCATTATGAGAAAAAGTTCTATTAGACTAAGAAAACGACATAGAAACAGATCGAAAACAAAGAAATGATATATTTAAGTTTACCTAGTGCAAAAAAATGCGAGAAACTCATGAAGAAATCTCTAAACATCTTCACAAAAGAAAAGGAAATCGAACTAGCCCGGATTAAAGATATGGTTATAATTTCGGGTAGAGTGCATCATTTTGAGAGTCATAGAAAGAGAAGTAATGAAATCTCAAGGCCAATATCAAAGAATGCAACAGATTACGAGTTAACGAAAACCCTACTAGAAAATTTGATCATTATTATCATAAAACCCGGCCCAAAATAATAACTTTGAACACTCAAATTCCTAGATTCGGGAGGTATGAGATTCAAAATAATAAAGAATACAAAAGACCGAGTTTGAATCGAACAAAGGAAAATACAAGGGGATTTCAAGATTAACCATATAAAATAGACATGAATATTTAAGCTTCAAATCTCAAGAACGGATCAAAATGACAACCACAACTTCAAAGGATAGCTCGAAGAAGAAGAAAAATGATAGAAAATGCAAGTATTCAAAGTTACATAGCCTCACAAAGCTCAAAATGTAAAGTTAAGGAGCACTCAGAACATCAAATATAATAAAAAGGGAAGCATATTTATGAAATGCAAATACCCATTGATGATAAAGCCAAAAGCATTAGATTTACAGACTCGCGAGGAGAGCCTTGTTCTTTTAACAACTATTTCAGGGGTTATTCACATTTATTTTTTGACAGATTTTACATTCAATAGGGGAAATAGGAAAACTCACCATATACAGAAAATGATATTGCCAAAATTCCTCATTTTGAGTAGGATCAGAAGTAAACACAGTCACTAAAGAGGCTCTTCGAGCTCGTTTTATCAATGGCCAAGTATGCAAATACAAAGAAACTAGGAAATGTAGGTATCAGTGCACATTGAAACCAATACTTCAACTATTTGCAGAGGTTTCTAAACAGAATTTAGGAAATCATCAAGGTTACATTTACAAAGTAAAGAACTCACCCACACAGTATTATTATGGCCGCGGATCGCAGAAGAAACGAGCTCAACATCTTGTAAAATGGCGTTCTCCCTCTTACACAGCTCGAATAAAGAGAAGAAGTGGAAAAATATGCAAGTATTCGAGCCCACAGAGCCTCATAGAATGACAAGAAAGCATGTGTAGTACCTTTGAACAGACAAAGTTCTTCTCTGTGAATAAACTAAGCTCAAAGTCTACAACAATGGAGGCAAACATTGACCAAACTCACTTGGAAGCTCTAAAAGAAGTAAAAAAACAAAAATATAGATATACGAGAGCTCAAAAGACCGATTTGCAAAAGATCCACACTTGATAGATCAAGAAATGGCTTCTGGAGAAATTTTTCAGGGCTTCATCGCTCGAGAATGGGAAAATGATAATTAGCAAGTGATAAGCTCGATGATCTTTTAAACAAACCTACCTCACTTGAGTTAAAGATCGATGGAAATAAACCAACAGTAAAAAAATCAATGGTATCGGATGATCACCCAAGCCAACCAATATGTCAATCGGGGATTAAAAGATCCATGATGGAGAAGACCAGACACTGAGAGATCAATGGTCCACGCCGATAACTCCACGAGATCAACATCGATGGTGGAGATCTGAATGTACATAATCAAATGACCACCATTCAGTCACAAATCTCCATAAAAACTTCAGTCATGAAACATGAGTAAACCCTAACTCCACAAAGGGTACAAATATCAACGACACTGAAATGATTAGGGTATGCAAGATCAATGGGCCAAATCGGCTTGCAATTAAAACTTTCCAACTACCCAATCCAACTAGAGTACAAAGATCAACAGAGAAGATCAAGGCATGAAGATCGAAAGGACCACATTGCAAACCCACAACCACACTGTGGGTTGGAAAATTTTAACCACAATCAAATCCACCAACAAGGACAAAAGATGGATGAGTCACCGTGAAGAGGGGGCCAACCCAATTATAATTTTATCATTGCAATTAACCTTATAAAGTCTAATATTCAAAACCAGATATTCCAAAATGTCGACCAAATCATATGTATGCAATGATCTTACCAAAAGTGGTCCAACGTCCAATATGCCGACCAAATCAAATTAGGCTCGTGACTATAGTGACATGACTATGGTCTAATCAAGTTAATCAAAGTGGTCACCTTTTTAACCCATGATGACACCAAAAGGTGAAATAATATGCATGCCTATGCCAGGTCAAAAGAGTCAATATCCCTTAAAACAATTCAAATTACCTTAATATCTTTGAATGGCATAAGGAAGCACAAGTGGCAATTTTTCATGCAAGGAAGGTGATTTTGCATCATGATCACAAAGTGGTCCCCACTTAGGGTAGTTTTGCAAGGGTTGTATAGTGTGCAAAGGACAGGAGATTTTTCATGCAGGTGGGCCCCATCAGTACAAGTGGAATATTTTTATGAAATATTGCAAATCAAACACTATTTATTTTACTTTCATAGGGATACTATTTTTTGCATATGCATCCAAGGGGTAGAACTAAAGAATGCCAAATTTATTATTGCAAGTGGATCAAGTTGCAGATGTCACATCATCAGCTAGAAGACAAAAATTGCATACATTGGAGAAGAATTTCTCATCAAGAAAAACTTATTGTTAGCTAAATTATTCATCCAACTTTTAAAAAATAGAACAGTCAACTGCAGTTTGACTGAGTTGTATTTTTGTAAACAAGGCTATTAATGCCTCATTATATTAGCATGCTTATTTTTATTCCTTTATTTATTCAGGATAAAGGATAAAAATATGATGCATGGGCGAGTAAAATTTTTAGTCTATTTTTAGGAAGAGTGTTATGAATAATTTTGCTATATATTGTGTGCCTTTGGAAAAGCACATGGGGAGGACTTTTGGACACGAGGATAAATTTGAAGCAGATTTTACCATTTTTGACCTTTGAATGAAATTGATTTTTGTCTTTCCAATTATTTGTAGTGTCGTGTATACTTTATTAGTTTTGTGAATGTCAAATTCCTTGATTGCTCATCTTGTCTTGCTACAAATTTAGTTATTTCGCATAATATTAGTGTGCATGTTCATCTTAACAATATTGTTGTGAATCATTCCCTCAATACAACAAGTGTTTTTCCTTAGTATTTCGCTAAAAAACTATTGATTTTTGAATCCATAATCCATTCTCAAATATTTTTGTATGTACTCAGTTAAAGCCCTCAATGAGTTTGGTGTATCACCCCAATTTTTTAATTCATTTACATTCATCTTTTATCCTCAAAACCCCAAAAAATTAGTTTAGGATACATCAAGAAGGAACCAACATTGATATCAGAGACTCACCTCAAAGACTAGGTATACCCACAAACCTGAGGTGTTTCCATTGTATCTAGGAAAGAGAGAGATCCATTTTGCAAGCTTAGAACACCTGCAATCATTGCTCTACATGGTACACTTTGAGAGATAACAGTTCTTCAACTCATTTAGAGAATTGAATAATTTTACCTCAAGATTCACTTTCTCCTCTTCTTTATCAGAATTTTCATTTTCCATGAGGCATTTCAATAGTGGACAACCTTCAGTACCTATTTCTATGGCCATAAATAGTGTTTCATTTCTATCACTCTTAGATGTATTGTTTTCACCTATATCAGAGGAGTTATTTTCTTCTTTGGTATAAATTTTTAAATGACCATTTCTTGCCTTCATACTTCTTGAAACTCATTTTTTTCTTATCATGATTATATTACTTCTTATCCTCACCATGATGTTCATCATGCTCTCCATCATCCTTATCTTTATTAGGGCACTTGGATGTAAAGTGACCAACCTTACCACAATTAAAGAACTTAAATGACAACTTACCTTTATACTTACGATCCTTTTTTACTTTTTAGAAAAAAACGTGGCTTCTATCTTGTCGTCATCAATATATGTATCAAGTATCATCCTTGACCTTTTTACCTTGTGAATTATTCTCATATTTGAATAAAAATTCCTTATTGGAGGGTATTCCATCATTATTTCTCATTTCATAGGTATTCAAGATGCCATGAAGCTCATCCATCTGTAATGTGTTTAGATCCTTGATTTCCTCCATAATAAAGACCTTTGAATCAAACTTGGATGTTAGAGATCTCAATACCTTTTGTACCATTGTTGATTCTTCCAAATTTTCTCCTAGACCTCTGATGACATTTACCACTTCATCTACTCTCAATAGATAAGAAGAAATGTTCTCATCCTCCTTCATTCTCATACTTTCAAACTACCTTTGGTGGGTTTACAACTTTTCCAACTTTACTTTGGTGTCTCCTTCATAGATGGTTTGCAACTTTTCCCAAATCCCTTTAGCTATGTTACAATGCATGACCTTGAAAAATTCTACCTTTGAAAGACCACATAGGATGGTGTTCATTGCTTTAGAGTTGTTTTCACTAGCCCTTTTTCCTATTGCATTAGTTGGGGGTGTAGGAGGTGAAGTGTATCCATCAACCACTAATTTCCATATGTAAAAACCTAATGAAATTATATAGGTCTTCATTTTGATGCTCCAAAATTCATATTTAGTCCCATTAAAGAGAGGAGCCTTATTGGTTGAGAAGCCTCCTTGAACTTGACTAGACATGCTTGTGCTTCTAGGATCTCCTTTAAGTTGTTAGGCCTGCTCCAAAGGACCAATATTTGATACCAATTTTTGGAAGCAAAATTCACTAAGAGGGGGTGAATCGGTGATGTTTTTCTTTCAATTATGTTTTACCATTTAATACATATTAACCATAGTGATCTTATAATTCATAAAAAACCATTCACAAGAACATGAAACAAGAGAGAACACACATATATGAGTGGGAAAACCTCAAGGGGAATAAAACCCACTAAGAAATCTAAAAATGGACTATTGTCCTATAAATTATTGTAAAAGATCAAATTCAGTTGAGCACCCACTCAACTTGGAGCACCAACCCCAAATAAGTTAAGCACCTAATTATTTACACTTTAGAAAGCACTAACTTGAAAGAAATGTCCAAATTTTTAATTGACTCAACACCAACTTGGGAACCTATGTATTGTTTTCACATTTTTAACCCTTTTTGATTGATCAAAAATGATGTCCATCGTTCTTCCCTTCTACTCTTGATCACTCTTGAAACTGCATGTTATGCTTCTTCACTCATCAATCTTCTTCACCTTGATATAGGAATGTACAAATTAAATTTCACAGGTTGACCACCTTCATTATATTCAACATAAACCCTCTTCCTATGGTCTACAATACCTCCTACGATCAAATATGCACAATTACCTTACACACACACACACACACACACACACACACACACACACACACACACACACACACACACACACACACACACACACACACACACACACACACACACACACACACACACACATGATTCATGAACATATACCACTTGGTCTGCCATTCACACCTAAAATCACTTATGTTTTCCATATAGTAGGTATTAGAACATCTTATAAACATGAATTAATCACAATGTAAATCTCTTTTGGTATGCCACAACTCAATTAGGCCTTTTTCACCTTAGGTATCATGAAGACTTAATTGGATTAGGTATGCCTACATAATGACACGACATGATCTTATTGGGATCACATAGCCTTATCCAAAATTCAAAAAAATAATTTTTATTTAAACTCAATGACCTCCTCCATGCTTGATTAGCTTTGCACCTTGCATTCATGCCATGAAATCTCCTTAAGAACAAAATTGTCAAATCACCTCAAAAACCAGTCATGAGAAATTGACCTCATAAGATCACTTAAATATTGGATAATGTTAGAAACCAGCATAAACATGAAGAATGGGTGTCTAACACCTTCTTTCATCCATTTATTCATCTTGGCCAATGTAAATTTTGAGAGCTATAACAACTTCTTGACAAAATAGGCTTGTACCTACACATTTTCTCTCTCATTTGACTAACCACCACCACTTGGAGGTACTTAGGAGAGTTTAATACATTCTCCAATAGTTTATTTGGAAGTTTGAATCCATTTTGAGCTTTTTTGAACAAAATATTTCCTATCGAGTCCTTATTAGGGTTTTAGGAAGGTTTTTGACCAGTTTTGGTGTTAGCGATTGTTCATAAAGGATAAGACTTAAAATCCAAAACTAATGCATGGAATTATTATCTAGGACCCTTCCCCATCTCTCCTAAATATATTAGGTTCCCATACATGGTTTTTATGTATCTATGAACACCTGAAAGTTATTCTTGAGTTTGAAACCCTCATTATGTGAGCTCGAGAAGGCCTAAAATGCACTTTCTTGCAAAATCCTTCAAACATGACTTCAAACTACATCTACATACCTAAAATACTTATCTTATCTCTTTCAAGGATCACATATTCATTCTTTCCTTGAAAATGTATCATCATGACTCATTAGGTTAGGCAGGGTTTAGGAGGGGCTAGGTGTAGACCTAAAATGGAGGTTTTACCCCTATAGGTGGACTCTGAGTGACTTTCCACCTCACTACCAAGCTGAAACAGTGATCAAACATCCTTTTTATGCATGTGACCATCCATGCCTCTTCCATATTTCTTCATGCCTCATGACTAGGATTCATATGAACTTGACCTTGATAACACTTCTTTAACAATGACCTCCATTTTGTAATTTGATCCCGAAACCTTAAATTTGTCTTCAAAATATCTCTCATTTGTCTTCAAATTCATCTTTTCCTCGAGATGACATCATCAACATTTGACATTAATGACTTGTCAATCTCTCGACATTAACAAGGAACATAATAAACCTTTCACATCAATGACAATACTCAAGAATGGTGGGCCTTTGACTTTCTGTACCTAAGCAAAAAAACCAATATACATGATTCCTAAGCAAGAAAACTAGTGATTTAACAAATATTAAAAATTTGTAAAAACTTAATTATAAAGTCACAATACAATAATAAGTATTGAAGTACACATATGACCTAAGAAAAAGCTAGATATAATTGAAACCCTAGGTGCAAGAGAAGTAATGAAAGACTTAGCTGATTTGACAATTAATAATAAAGTATGTAAGATTAGAAGATTGATGAACAAGAGGATGAAATTGTCACAAATGTTCTTAGAAAATTGTGCAACTACAAAATATTCCTAGATTGGGGTGCCTAGTTCAGTCGGGGTGCCTGAAGCACTAGAGACCTCCGCTATACACCCGTGACCGAGAAAATGGTTAAAAAGTGAGTTCTTCTATGTCACAAGATAATCGCTCACCTTTTTTTGTCACCTATGTGTTGCACTATGCCCATAAAATTCACTTGTAACTTATAAAACAAATGGTCTCCTGTAAAATCCCAAAACACATCAAATCCTAAACAGAAAAAAATGTGAATGGGGACTCAAATTGACTATGGAGGTCACCCGAAAGAGAAACCTTACAACCAAGTGTTGCACTACATTCAAAATCCATGTAGTTCTCATGTGTGTGTGTGTGTAATAATCGTGCCCTAGTTGGATCTTGTGTAATGTGCTCTCAGTGGTAGTGAGCAAGTAGCTAGATGTAATAATGTAAGTATATGTGTGGATGGAAAACCTGAACTTCCCCTCCTATGTGTGTATACAAAAAATTTAGTCCCTTATGCCTTGAATGAAGTTACATGGATGTTTTGATGATCTTGAAATGCCTTTGGATGCAACCTTAGGTGATAGTAGTAGATGCTTAGAGCTAGGTACCTTATTATGGTCACATAGCTTTGTATTTATATGATTCCCTTATTTAAGTTTCGAAATTGACAACTAAAATTCGGACCCATAAGAAAACAGATGCCCAAAAGTTGAAGGAGGCCAAAAGAGGTGAGAATGATACAAAGAGGTAGGGGCACCCGGAGGGGACATGGGGTCCCGGGCGTTGGCATCCTAGATGGGCACCGTGTAGAGAGCCAAGAAATATAAAGCCGTGGAAGTCGAGGCGGGCAAAGGAGGTGTACAAGACCACAGAGATTGCAAGAGAGAAAGAAAAGAGGCCAAAAAATATGTCAATTACTAGTTTTCTTGCTTAGGAATCATATGAATAGTGGTATGTGATTAGGACCTAGAAATGTACCCAAAGTGCATGATTTAGTGTCTACATTTCCCCCACTTTATGTTGTTGAGTGAATACTTGATAACATAAAATATATAAGATATGCATAAAATATAACCATGTAATTCGATGGAAAAAGAGTGTTGATGAGATAATAAAAATCAAGGAGTGATAAAAATGAAGCGTGGAAGCTAAGTTAGAAAATAGAAAGTGATATTATGGGTGAAAAGAGTAATGAGTTAAACCATGTTGTGTCTTGTTGTACTGTTGTCATTTTCACTTGATGTATTCGATGATGTGGTTGTTGTTTCCCATAAGGATAGACCTGTAAAAGAGATGAGAAAAAGAGTAGGAAAAGTCATGTATATCTGAAAATTTTGATCTAAGTATGTAAAAAGGTGAAAAGGAACATGTAAACATGATCCATGATGAGTGAAATGCATAGAAAGTGTCTTGAAAAATCTTGTAGAAGAATGAGATTTTGGGTCATCTCACTCAAGAATGATTTTTTGGTGATCTCATGCCATTGCAAGTTTTTTGGGTGATATCATACAACGAAAGAATAAGTGTTGGGGAAAAAGGTCTATTGTTATTCTCTAACCCTAACTGCTTCCTAATGATATATAAACAACCGCAAATGGTGTGATCCTCGCTTTGTTCAATTTTGATCTAATTTTATCCAATGCAAAATAGAAAAAAGGATATAACATGCATGGTGATTATTGGAGGATTGTTCTTGTTCTATGTAAACTACTAAAAAATTGTGGCAATATAAGAAAAATTTTGTAACTTCCTCTAGTTATAGGTACCTAGGAAGGTTCGGGGATGCCTATGAGCTCATGTCGAGTATTTATGCATTAGTTTTTGTGTTGTGTTGAAGAACTAAATAATATTCGGGTCATTTATGTAACTAAAGAATGTGTTATTCTTGTACTTTATAGGCCCGAATCGTGACTATGTACTTCTGAATGGGGTGACCGATTCACCCAATGTATGCCACCCTCATTTGGGGTGCATGTAACATCGCTACAAGGATGTGTCCAAAATGAGAGGACCAAACACTAAGATGAAACCAATGCCCCAGTAGGGGGAGAGAATGTGCATTGTAGAAACCAAGGCACATGCAAAAAAGATGGCTAAAAAAATGTGTTAGTGCAATCAAGACAAAGATGCATATAGAATACTACGTGTAATCCAACAAGCAATAAGAGAATGTAGATCATGAAAAGTAGGTTTCAAACATAAGACATTAATCACAATGTGACGAGACAATCAGGGTTGAGATGACCAAAAGCATATAGTGTGCATACAAGACATAGAACAAAGCCCGCAAATAATGGAAAACAATGACAAGTAGTAGCAAGTAAAGTAACAAACAGACATGGTGGAAAATAGTTCCTGCAAGATAAACATTGCACATAAAGCATCCATTAGCATGTTAGAAAGATAAATGTATTTCAAGATGTGTATATATCAATAGACTAGTGTGTTAGTAGAAATAAGAAGTAGTATAAAATGACAAATAACACATGTGATGTGCACAAAAGTACATTCCCCTCAAGAGCCCTTTGTTGGAATGGTAAGAGGTACAATGCCAAACATCGTGCTGCCTCTGTAATAATCTCTATAAAATCTACATTCGTAACTAGAAGGAAAGTAAACATGCATGTGTGTGTGTGTGTGTATATAAAGATAATGACATATACAATATTTGTCTAGCATGTGAAACAAATTGTACATCCGAGTATAAGAAAAAAGAATAGATGGAATGAAGATATGTAGTATGTTGTGAGTGTGAATGGAAACGAATGAAAATTGAATGATAGGAGTAGTGTGTCCCCGAGGGAATGTGGATGAGTATGAGAGGAGGCCCATTTATAAAAGACCCCTTATCGCTTATTAATAAAACATAGAACAAACATGTGTCATCGGGAAATGGTTTGAATATGTATGCTTTAGGAAGATATGGTCAATGAAGGATAGAATGTAGAGTGTGCTAATGTGATCATGTTCATTTGATAATTAGACCCTCGTAGTCGAGTATGAACCGTGGAAGCGGACTGTGTCATCGAGTAGTGACAATGTGTGAGAATGTGATGTTAAAGAGATGTGTCGTGAATGTGTTGAATGTGATATGTGTCATTTGATGTGATGTTCATGAATGTAGTATTCCCTCAATATTCGAGTGTGAACTATAGCATAAGAGTGAGTCATAGGGTAATGACAATATAAGTGTATAAAAATGTGTAAGATGCGTGCAAAAGACTAGATGCAAAGTGTAGAGCAAACAAGTATAAATTTAAGACACCTAAAGATGCTATAATGGTGGAAATAATAAGCATGATTCCCCCAAGTGTGTAATGATAAGTAAGCTATCTGATGAAAGTGAACGGAAATGATCCTCCACACAATTCTTGTGAAGATAAATGCGTGTGACCATGCTCGAGATCGGGATGTATGACATAGATGATGCATTTGTGAATGAGACCTATGTACATGAGACCTAGGAAGTGATGTGAACCTATGTGAAGGAGACTGTGGAGGTGATGTGAACCTATGTGAAGGATACTACAAAGATGATCTGCACCTATGTGAAGGAGACTATGAAGGTGATGTCAACCTATGTGAAGGAGACCACAAAGGTGATGTGCACCTATGTGAGGGAGACCACAGAGGTGATGTAAAACTATGTGAAGGATCCATCGAGTAGTGGACCTAGGCGATGAAATGGACTTGCGATCGATGAGATCAAGTAGTTCAAGTGTGAATAGGAGAGATAGGAGAAAATTATACTTTATATTTGAGAGGTCTAAGGGACCTAGATGATCTAGTGAGTGCAATGGAAACCTCAAGAGGAGGTTTCAACCACAATGTGCATAGTGGAATAATGTTGATAGTAATGAATTGTTGTGAAAGAACTTTAGACAAAAGTTATTCATAGAAATTATATCTTGAGTAACACACAACTAGGGAAGACCTAAGAGCATGTCACAACCTTTGAATGAAGGTGCCACAAGAAATGGAAAAAACATGCTAAGAGGACCAACTTTGACCTGAAGTTTGACATAACCATAAGATTTAGGAACTGGATATAAAATATGCAATAGTGGATAGTTGATAGAAACAAGAAGTGCAATAGAGTGCACACACATGTGAATCGCTGAATCAACCATTGTATTATTGATAGCATGAGGTACAATAGAAGAATTGATATGTAATGTGTTAGACTAGAATGTACCATGAAAATCATGATCAGAGAATGCAATGAACAATGGAGATGCATCAACTTAAGAAACTAGAAAATCAAGATCCCTCAAGGAAGGAGGAATCACTGCGTAATATGTATGATAAGATAAAGAATCAGCCACTTGTTTTTCATGTTTGGTAAATGGATCATTGAAAAATTTGAGGTTTTTGTTGTCATTGACTGACATAGATCCCGAAGGTTCTAAAAGATCAATTACATTATTGTCAATGAGATCTTGAATAAGATGTCAAAGTTTGAAACATCGATATGTGGAATGGTGGACACATTGGTGATATTCACATATAAAATTTTCATTGTAATTACCTCCTTTAGGCGAGATGGATCCACATTAAGTAGTTGAGGAGTCATAATAAGATTTCTCTTAATAAGTTTTGGCAATAAAATATGTGGAGCATATAGAAATTTTGTGAATGTATGCTTCATAGGTTGCCATCAAAGCTTCTCATGAGTAGTAATAGCGTTCACAAATGTTTTTACTTCAATGAGCTTAGTAGGTGACTTGAAACTTGATTTTCTTTGAAATTGAGTTGAAGATGAAGCCACTCAAGGTATTTTCCCATAATGATTAATTTTATTTCATGTAGCTTAAGAGTATGGCATAAGAGATCAAATGATGGAGAGGTCTCAAAGATTAAATTCTCTTATAGAGTTGGTGAGAGACTTTGGAAAAAAAAAATATTGTAATTCCGTGTCCGCATGAGCACATTAGAAATCATAGCTAATTTGTTCTTATATCATAAATAGCCCACTAGATGCTTATTAAATTCTTGTTTAATTTCACAAGTTGAGCATAGGAGATCTTAGAGCTGATATTGATTCAAAAATGTGTGAGAAAAGAATCACCTAAATATGTGAATTATTTTCTTGAGTGGATAGGTATATCATTGAAAAAACAAATTGTATACTCTTAGAGGCTTTCGGGAGAGATATTTTCTAGTAAAGTATGATCATTTGCATAGTCTAAACATGCCACAATAAATGTTGAAATATGTGCTTGAGTGTTAACATGGTCTATGAAGGTGGGTAGCTTAGGAGTGAAAACATTTGGAGGAAGTGGGTAGGTGGAAATGGTGGGTGTGAAAGGAGTGTGAAGGAGTAAAGTGGAATCAAGAGATGGAGATGCACAAGAAGTGGCTATTTGAAGTTGATGAATTTGAGTCTACAAATCCTAATATAAAGAAGTTAAATCAGGGGTGTTTGAAGAAGAGCCAGGTTGTGCATTAGAAGCATTAGGTTGCATGATGGGAGTGGTAGTAGTAGGAATGGAAGAAGGAATATGAAGGGGTTGAGTGGAGGCCATGATAGCTGAGGAAAAATTGGTAAGAGGTGTTGAAGTAGCATCATGAGAGTTTTTAAGCAAAGTAATCAAAACATGTAGAATATGCGAGAAGATGTGTGGGATTGTCACATAAAGCTTGAAAAAAATTGGTAAGCTTATCTAATTACTCCTTATCAATGTTAGTGTCTTCATCATATGATTACTCAATATTATATGTTTTAATGTCATGAAAAGGAACATTTTAAGATGCGGCAAAAGGATTATCATATTTAACCATTTGGTTAGAAACCCTATAGGTAGATGGAACGAGCTCTAGATTCTCAAAAGACCCAAAATGACCACTATGGGAGATGAACATAATAATAAAACCCTATAAATAAGGTTGTATTTGAGCAATGAGTTCACCATCACCAAATGATTTAATAAATATTGAAATTTATACAACCCTAATTACAAAGTCACAACACAATAATAAACAATGAATTACATATTCGACTTAAGCTATAAGCTAGATAAAATTGAAACCCTAGGTGTAAGAGAGGGAATGTAAGAATTATCTAATTTTGCAATTAATCCTGAAGTATGCCAGACTAGAAGAATGATGAACATGTAGAGGAAATTTTCATAACTATGCTTAACAAATTGTGCAACTGCTGGATATGTCGGACTTGGGCACCTAGTTCAGTCGGGGGTGTCTAGCGCGAAGACCTCTGTTGGGTGTATGTGACTACCAAAATTGTGAGAAAATAATTTATTCTGGGTCACAAGATGGTCTCTCACCGTAGTTATTTGTCACATGTGTGTCACATTATGCCCGTAGAATTTTCTTGTAACCTACAAAACAAATGATCATCTCCTACAAAACCCTAAAACACATCAAATCCTAAATAGAAAAAAAATGTTGATGGGGAGTTCGATTGACTGGGAAGTCACCTGACAAAGTGAACTTTCGACTGAGTGTTGCACTACATTTCAGACTCTATGTAGTTCGCATGTGTGTGTGATAAGTTGTGCCCTAGGTGGCTCTTATGCAAGATCCACTTCATAACTAGCAAGTAACTAGATATAGAATTGTAACTAGATGTGTGGATGGTAAAATGAACTTCCCCTCCTATGTGTATATGTAGAAAATACATTCCCTTATCCCTTGAATGCGGATAGATGGAATATTTGATCTCTTGAAATTCCCTTGGATGTAACATTAAGTGATAGTAGTATATGTTTATAGTTTGGCCCTTATTATGGTCACATATCTTTGTATTTATATGATTCCATTGTTTAAATTTCGTAGTTGACAACTAAAATTCTGACCCATAAGAAAAAAATATACCCAAAAGTTGAAGGAGGAAGAAAAGAGGCGAGAAAGATACAAAGAGGTCGGGGGCACCCAAAGGGGATGAGGGCACCTAGGCGCCGATGTTCAAAGCCAATAAAGATAAAGCAATGGAAGTTAGACTTGGTAGTGAGGAGTGCAAAACCACGGTGAAAACAAGAGAGAAAGAAAAGAGGACAAAAACAAATGTCAATTATTTTTTTCTCGCTTAGGAATAATATGAATAGTGGTATGTGAATAAGACCTAGAAATGTACCCAAAATGTGTGATTAAGTGTCTACAACTAGTTGTTGACAACTCCTTTTGGAATTTTGCTTTATCTCTTATCATTTTTTTAATTTTACACATCTTACAACCCCATTGGAACTTGAATTATTTATATTTTATAGCCTTGGACACTAGTACTCGGTTAGGACACAAGTTCCCTGACACATGTCCTTCATGATAACTCCTAACCCTCTCTATCCTTTTCTCACCCTTTTGGGTCTCTTTTAATTTTTGGGTATATTTTAGTACTTTGGGTCGGCCTTCCAATTGTCAATTACAAAATTCAAGAAAGGTAATCATATATATACTTAGTTATTGCTCTCAAATCATGGGCCAATCACAAGCATTATCTAATATGATCTAAGATTACATCCAAAGGCATAAGAGCATTACAAAACATCAATATAGCACATCCATACAAGGGACAAGAGGATGCATCACTCTACATAAAGAACATAAGAGGGGAAATTCTATTCTATTCCATTACAAACATCTGTTGTGGCTCGAATAGAGGTTTGGTGGATCTGTGATGAATGGATCAAGTTTTGTGTAGGGGAGGAGATCCTTCCTTAATGCAGACCAAGGTTAGTGGTTTCCCCAACATATGGTCCCAACTAAAATGCTGCCTATGGTTTCCTTTGGGGAGGAGGTTATAGAAGAACAAGGGTCTGATTTGCAGGTTCAATGGTGTAATCCATGGCCTTCCTACATTGCACAACTAAATTTTTGAGCAACGACACCCAATCATTGAATGTAAAGTCAATATATACCCCTCTACTCGTGGAATTTTTATAGCAGTGTTTGATAGTTCCTTGGATAAGGAAGGTATTTTAGGGAAAGTTTGGGAGGAGATCAAGTTTTGTGTAGGGAGGGAGATCCTTCCTTAATGCAGCCAAGGTTAGTGGTTTCCCCCAACATATGGTCCCAAGTAAAATGCTGCCTATGGTTTCCTTTGGGGAGGAGGTTATAGAATCAGTCGAGCTCTACAAGAACAAGGGTCTGATTTGCAGGTTCAATGGTGTAATCCATGGCCTTCCTACATTGCACAACTAAATTTTTGAGCAACGGCACCCAATCATAGAAGGTAAAGTCAATATATACCCCTCTACTCGTGTAATTTTTATATCAGTGTTTGATAGTTCCTTAGATAAGGAGGTTATTTTAGGGAAAGTTTGGGATTTCTAGTTACATCTTCTTCTCATGAAGCCTTAGTTCCCCTAATTTAATCCTTTGACTGAAACATTTAATATCAAACATGTGTGGATAAGGCTTCCCTACTTGCCTTTGCACTTCTGGAGTGATGATTGCTTCAAGGCTATGGGTGATGCTTTGGGAAAATTTTTAGCAGTAGATCCCAAGACTGAATCTTATGATCATACCACTTATGCCTAGATTTTGGTGGACATGGATATGTCTACTAAATTTCCAGCTACCATGGAGCTTAAATTCAAGGATACAATATGGACACAAAACTTGGATTATGAAGGATTTCCTTTTAGATGTAGAACTTGTTTTTCTCTAGGACATCTAGCCTCTGATTGTCCCATCATAAAGAAACAAATCAAGGGATGGGTCTCGTGGTGGAAGGATTTTAATCTAGATAATTTAGTGGTATATGATCTTGAGGATAGTGATAGAGAAGATGATTCAATGAGTCAAATGGATAATCAAGAAGATAAGAAGGGTGAGATTGTTTCCTCCCCTTCTGGACCAGTTATTGTTTCACAACAAGATGTAGGAAAGGGGGACTTCTTTGTTGTGCCCCCTATATCTATAAAAACTCATAGCCCTAAAAACAAGGAGGTTCTTTAAATTTGTCTACTTGTCCACCCGGATGAGAACGTGGATCCTAATGGGGGATGGATGGAAGGTAGTGAACAACAAGAAGAAATTCTCCTCGAAGATGAGCCTTAGATCTCATAGGAGGAAAGACCATGGTAGTTAGGGCTTCCCCCAGGTAGAAGGTCAAGTTATTTTGACTGGTCTTCTTTGTGGGGCCCTTTCTCCTTTTTGGTTTTCCCTACATTTGGTTTCTTTTGGCTTGTTTGGTGGTTTCACCTTTGGCCTCTCGAGGACTTGATCCTTGCATTTTCTCTTTTGTGCTTTGATGCTTTCAAAATCTATTTTATTACCTTATCTAATAAAAAAATTGCATCCTTGGAGCATTATAGATCTAACCCACTATCATTTTGTAACTTGTACATGGGAAACGTAGGGCATACTTACAGAGACATTCACACATAAATACATGGAGTATGATATGTAGTGCAACACTCAGTCATAATATCACTCTTTGGGTGACCGCCAGAGTTTGTATAACTCCCCGTTATGTATATTAGTTATTAGGTTTGATGTGGTTTGTGGGTATTTGCAACTATCTATCTCTTTTGTATGTTACAGGTATGAATACATTCATTGGAGTGAATTAAGAGTGACAAAGGAAGACTAATCATGAAGCTCCTCTAGTCTATAAAAGATCGGACCTTGAGTACTGTTTGGATACTAACTCCTTGATCAATCACTAGCACCCCGACACTCCTATCCTCTTGTGGGTGATTTTGTTTTGCACATTTATGAGTTAGAGAACCTCCAGTGAGTCTTGATGACACTATTTCTAGTCTGTTTTAATAGTTCTCCTACCTAGATCATCTCCAAATTGTGTGAATTTAGCTAAGTCACCTATCTCTTCCTTTTTCTTAGGGTTTCCTATTATTGATTGCTTGTTACTTGTCCATTTATTGTATATTATCATTATACATCATTCATTACAGTAGTTACCCATGACATTATATTTAATTCAATTCAAATTAAATTATTTGTTGAACCCGAACCCTCATTCGAATATGAGATATTCATCTTGCCTAGATACCCTAGGATCCTTCGATTCTCACTACCCCGAGTGTCTCTCTTCCCATATTCCTAAAAACCAATCCTGAATGTGAGAATAAAATACAATATTTTTTATCCAACACTTACATTCACCCTAATACATCTCTTAAATATGTGTATCATAGATTCACTGCAGCATTATCTTTTAATGAGGAGCATATTACAATGACATCTGTTGAAATTCCTTCTCCATATTTTTTAGATAATCATCCCCCTTTATATTCACGTTTGTATCAATAAAATAGGGGTTAAATGAGCTTTAGTTGATAATGGATCTAGGATTAATATTTGTAATTAAACATTTATTCAACAAATTGGATTTTTCAAAGTCTCTTTAAATCCTTTGTTTGTTTCTACTCGTGGATTTGATAATGTTCCTAAACATGTCCTAAGAACAATCACACTTTCCATTACCATTGGGCCATGCACTTTTCCTATCCCTTGTAATTTAATTCCTAATCATCTTAATTATAATCTTCTTCTCATATGACCTTGGATCCATGCCATGCATGCAGTCCCTTCAACCCTTCATACATGTCTTAAATTCCTATATAAAGGTGTTGTCTATGAGGCCTTAGCTGATCCCTCCCCATTCAACTTTTGCAACACTATTGAACATTCACATGTAGCTCCCATTTCAGCTACATCCCACCCTCATCTTACAAAGTATGGTTCCATCTATAAATATATGCTTTATTACAGATTCTTTGGCACCAAATTAGGCCAAGATGGCAAAGGATTCACAGAACCACTATTCATTCCAACATAGTCTACCAAACTTGGCATCGGATATCACCCTTTGTCCACTCCTCTTCTTCCCACCACATCTTCCCTTGAGGTTTATATTACTTTGCATACTCCTCAACTCCCTATACTATATCTTGAGCTTATTGATCCCGCTCCACTATTGCTTAGCCTAAATTGGATACATTCATTACTGATGATGCTCTACTATAACACACGAAAAATTATGACCATTTCCCCTCTTACCATCACAAAAGTAATTTTTATATTTTCTCAATGCTAATTCTTAATTTGGTGCCTCTTATCCTCCTAACACCAATATGGATACTCCTAACACCATTTTTATTGACATATGCATTAAAGACTCGCTTCACTCTCCTAATCGAGGAAATTATTTAATATTGATTGCCTCTCTTACATCATCCAAACAAGATGACATCAAACAAGTTCCTCATTAATTTTTAGACATATTTGCATTTGATTATATTGATATGCCCAAGTATAGATTCTTTTGTTGTTATGTATAATATCTTCCTCAATCTTGGAGATAAACTAGTACAATGAAAATTTGAAAAGCGCATCCTAAGGTCACCTTACTAGTCAAAAAATAAATACAATGACTTTAGATGGTACCTTTATCTATGCTATTGACTACCCAAAATGGGTATCTAATATATTCCTTGTTGTGAAACTTGATGAAAAAGTATGCTACTCTACATATTTCCACAACCTCAATAAGGATTTCCCAAAAAGATAACTTCTCATTATCACATATTCATGATATCATTGATTATACGGTAGGATATGAAATTCTTTTGTTTATGGACAACTTCGTTGTTTACAATCAAATCAAAATAAACCCCACTAATCAAGAAAATATTTCATTCACTACACCATGGGGTACCTTTTTCTATGTTGTCATGCCTTTGGGTTTAAGAACGTCGGGATACTTATCAACATGTTATGATGCACATCTTCCATGACTACATACACAAAAATATTGAGGATTATGTTGACGATATACTTTCCAAATCCCGACACCGCATTACACACAGTGGCGATCTCCGCACACTTTTTGAATGGTTGCAATAATATAAGGCTCGCATCAATCATAAAAAGTGTTTTTTTGTGTTATGATGGGAAAATTTCTTAGTTACATTATATCTCAAAATGGCATTGGGATTGATCCCAAATATATTTGTACCATATTTGACATGCCTCCTCCACGTAATTTATATCAACTACACTCCTTACAAGGAAAGATCCAAGAAATTTGTTGCTTCATTACACGTTAGCTGAAAAAATCATTCTTTCACATGCATCATGAAAAAGGACATTAAATTCATTTGGGATGATAAATCTCATCACGATTTTAAGGCCAAGAAAGCATATTTTTCAATCCACCTATTCTTGTACCTCCAACAAACAATCGATCCTTCCTATTGTATATCTTTGCTACATTTCATGCCTTATGATCCATTCTCACATAGCATGATGATTCTCATCGAGAGAGGGTTGTTTATTACATTAGTCGTACATTACTTTCCTACAAGTATAATTATAATTATATAAAAATATGGCTTGGCCTCTAATTTTTACAGATAAGTTGTGTCATTATATTCTAAATAACGAAATTCATAGTATTACCAATATGGATCCCTTACAATACCTCTTATCCCACACACACATCTTTTGTCACATTTATCGATGGTTCATGATACTCACTGAATTTGATTTCAAATTCATCCCATAAAAATCTATGAAGGGCGAGTTCATCATCGACTAGCTAATGGATGCCCCCTCCGATCTTTCCCCTATCTATGATACCTTTCATAATGAATTGACTTCTTACACCATTGATAATGATACTTAGACTATGTATTTTAACATATCTCACTGTGTATCAAGCTCAAGGCCATGATTCTCTTCATCACCCAACATGGTGATCATCTCCCCTTTGCATACCACCCTTGGTTTCATCTATACAAATAATGTTGTTGGGTGTCAAGCTCTCATTATTCAAAATGTTTGTATGCAATGTGACTCTCAACTTATTTTCAATCAATTTAATGATGACTATTCTACCAAATAAGAGCATCTCATCCCCTATAACAACCTTGTAAAATCAATCCTTGGTACATTAGATTCCTACTCTATCAATGTGATCCTTCAAAAATATAATCGTCATGTTGATGCCATGGCTAATGCCACATACTTTATCCCTTAGGAAATTACTAACGAGTAGGCCACCTTTATCATTCATCACTTACAAAATCCATCCACTAATAGCTTTGACTTTGGAGGGATACACCTGTCACCTACAAGTAATGATCGCATAGAATGGTTAACACCCATCTATAATTTCTTATAGTGATAGGCCCTTCTTGACAACCTTAAGCCCCACAAAGCCGGCCATGCCAGATGTGACAGAAGGCCACATGATATATCATTATTGTATCCTAATTATTCAAAGTATTGTTTAATGGCCATTTATTACGATGTTTAGGTATTGATGAAATTCCTATAGTCGTATCTCAAGTCCATGACAAATTGTGTAGTGGGAACTATTATTAGTGTGAAGCACACACTTGATTTGGAAATGCAATTTTACTCTTCACTTCAGCTGATACAAAGGGAAATCCTATGATTTTGGGTGCCTTAGATTGAGGAGAACCTCTAGAGCGGGATGTTTCCATTGGTAGATCACTTAAAATAATTATCTTTTAGGGTTGAAGGAGAAAAAAATAACACAAACTTAACAAAAGTTAGTAAATGAGGTTATACACAACATTTTGGTGACCTATAATTTCACAAAAACACACTTACTTGACTACAAAAGACTAATATACGTCACCGTAAATGTTTTATAAGGGATCTTGCACTCATAAAGGTATTAACATACACTTAGGTGACTTGAGAAACTTCTTTGTTAGTGTAGAATCACAGCACCCCCAAATGGCCGGGTGTGAAGTGGGGCATTTGGTGTGATTGCACAACATGGGACCATCTCTCAAGCTGTGGGACTTGCAAAAATTGAGATGGACCTTTGGAGAAAGTTGGTTCTTGCTTCCTAATCTACTTGCCACAAGCTACTCCAAGTGCAGGCAAGAACCTATTCTATCCTAATCTAACCATTCCAAGGGGACAGGGAGAGAGAGAGGGTGAAATATCCTACACTAAGTGGTGATACACCAGAAAAGGAAGTGGTTGAATCATATATCCGATCGCCTGAAATGAAGGGAGGTGAGCAGAGAGGAGAGGGTGGACAGAATGCACCATGGACCAGATATAGATTTCACACGGAACACCACGTCAAAATCCATTAAGCATAGCTCCCAGAACCTTCAACAAACATCAGAGTATGCACATTATACCATGAAACGATGAGAGGTAACAAGAGACAACAAAATAAGCCAAGGATGGACAAATGCATCACGAAACAGATTTTATTGCTCCAAAATGTTACACGGTACATCATCAGTAGGCAAGAGGCAAGAAAATGTCATTACAGAGCCATGGGAAGAGGCTTAGACTTTGCATTCTACCCTAAGGAAGAAAGAGAGAGGAGGGCAATGGAGAAACAATGATAAACCCTTTGAATATGCCCCCTTCATTATAATATATAGGAAGAATGAGAGAGAGGAGGGAAAATTTGAATCTTGCTTCAACTACCTTGAGATATGCATTGAATCTTGCTTTGAAAGCTCAACCACTATCAATCAATGCCCCTCTCAAATCCTCCTATAATCTATCGATTATTGTTCCCTATGCTCTTGAAATCATGTTGGAAGAAGAAACGATGATCAAATAAAATCTAATCTAGTAGTTGAAGAAACTAGATTCTGTATTAATGGCATGGAAGATGTTTTCCAATTTTCCAACCACTAAATCCTATTAAGAAACTAGATTGTGTCGAGATGTTTCCAAAAAGTCTTCTCCCACCCAAAAGCTGAGTTTCAAATCAAACGGTATGGCCATTTGAAGATTAGGGTCACGGACATGCAATATTTGAAAGCGTCATCCTATCCATACCGGGTCGTGGCAACCTCACGCACCTTAAAGATTCACCTATGCCTTTCACTCTTGAAATCATGCGGACCGACACGTGGAGGCTTCCACAAGCTCCTCGGTGTTCCCTTATATTTTCCCGAGTCCTCTTGTTTGGCGGGGCCATAAGTCGACCCTGGACACATGGAGGCTTCGCGCTCATTTGAAAATTGCCCCTATATTTTACCTTTAAAGTTACATGGTCGAGACACATGGAGGATTCCACTTGCTTTTTGACTTTTCAATGATAGTCGACTACACCTCTTCGAACTCGGGTGGACACATGGTGGGTTGGCGCTCGTTTGGAAACCCGCCCTAAATTTTAGTTTTTAAGTAGCATCGTTAAGACACGTGGCACCTTCCGCTTGCTCTCTCTCGCTTTGACTATTTAACCCCTAATTATGTCCCCTTTTTTTTACCTAGGACACATGGCGAGCCCGCATCGATTTGAAAACCCACTTAGGAATTTACCTTTGAAGGAGTGTCGTTAAGACACATGGCACCTTCCACCTACACTCTTATACTTAACCAATTTAGGCTCGCTTTCCTTTTTGACCTTTATTAACCATTGCCCATATGGAGGGTTGGCAGCAAGTTTGAGTCTCGCCAGGGATCCCATTTTTAAATGTATGCCATTGAGACACTTGGCACCCTCCGCTGACTCTTAGACTTTTCAACACTGGTGCAACTTTTGGGGCTCTAGACATGTGGAGGCCTAGTGCTTATTTGGTTCTTCGATGGGATTTAATCTTTAGAGGTGCGTCATTTGGACACTTGGTAGCTTCCGCTATCTCCTCCATACTTAGTCATTTTGGGCCTACTATGAATCATTTTCAGATCCCGAAAACTTCGAACCTTAGCCATTTCTTTTCCTTTGAGCCTTTGGTTACTTTTACACGCTTTCTCCTTCCTTGACCCTGCTACTCCATTGTAGATCCCGTCTACAACCTGTTTGTTATATTTGAAACATGGTCTCACATGACATAATCATTTCTTGAATTTCTTTGTGCATAGGGTCGTGGGTGATCCAAATTTACCGGGGTGAAAATTGAGATAACAATTGGTGACTCACAAGGGACATCTACCTGCTAGATGAAGGGACTAGTAGCCTTGAAGCATCCATTGGGCATGGAGTCAAGAATTATGGCCTTATACCAATGCTTTTGCTTTGAAAATCTGATCCCCGAGCCTGACCATTTGCACTTGTGACCCTGAACCTGCTTTGGAAATGGACTGCCTCGAAACCCATTTTAGTTGCTCTGCATTTGTTTTATTTTGAAATTAGCAACGATTCTACAAAAAGTTATTAGTCTTTGTGCCATAAATCTTGAAGGGCTCGGCCTTATGCACCTCTGGAGCAATGCAAACAAAACTTATGTACAAAGAAAAATCATACATGCCTCAAATGAGACATATAGAGTGTGCACAAGCACTTCTTCTACTGAAAACAAAGTCTAATCCTACTCCTACACTAACCAAAGAGAAAGAAGCTAAAAAAGCTTCACTACGGGGAAGGAGAAGTATATTCCCTTTCTCAAAAGGGGCAGCCATGCAAATGATTTGATACTGAATGTGGCTACATGTATGAGTGAAAAACTAACTATAAGTCGGTCCTCCACCCAAATCATCAAGGTATCTACATCAACCAAAAATACCTCCTCAAGTTGATTGGTATTGGACTCTTGGAGGTGCTGATGGTGACCCTTGGTGCTTTGAAACTCATCCTCATGCGCTGAAGTAGGCATGACTGGTTTTGGATTATCTCTTGGCTCCAATAAAGCGAAGTGCTTGATTGGGCATGGTCTAATCCTTTGAATCTTCCCATTACTCTACGAACTTCAACTCCAACAATGGATCCTCCTTTCTTACCTTCTTGGATGGATGGTGTGAGAGAGATGATGACATCTTCTTGCTCTTTCCTTTCCTTCTCTTGTGAAGAACATGGAAGACTATGATCCTCCAACCTTGGTTTCAGAGGGTTGTTGTGAGACATAGGTTGTTGTTCTTGAATGCCCTCCTTTATGGAAATAGGCTCATATGCTTGGAAGGTGGGTGATAGAGGAGTAAATGATGTAATTTCCTCAGGCTCCTCTCTATCAAAGTAATCCTCCAAGTTACAGATAATTTATCTCCTTGTTGTCTTGTTGCATGTGCTCAACCTCCTCCATGGTGTCCTCCTGATCTACAACTAGCTCACCATGGTTCCCTTCATCCTCAAACATGAAGTTTGAAAGATCAAACTCTTCTTCAACATCATATATTGAAGGGGATGAAGTGGGAGGAAGAACTAAAAGGTTCGTATGTGGCTGTTTTGCACTTGGGGCACATCATGGGTTCATCAATCAAATCAGCCCTTGAAATGGCCTTCTTCTGAAACCTCTATGAACCCTCCTCCATCATGGGTTCATCAATCAAATCGAGCCCTTGAAATGAAAGCAAAAATCTTCAATGATGCCTTTTGCACTGGGGCCTCTGAAGCTGTATGAACCCCTCCATCAGTGGTTTCAACTCTAATTTGATGTCTTCTATCCCAGCTATGCTCCTCTTTAATGGGACTTGGAGATGGTTGTTCTTCCTCCTCAACTAGTTATGTAGCTTGGATCAGATCAGCATCCCTCTTAGACAAAATTCCATCATGGACACTTTGCATTCGGGAGCAAGCAGACTATTGATCTTCTTCTTGTTATTATTCTTCTTTTGCTACAAACTCGGCCTCAGCCACCATTGACTCTTTAAATCTGACCTCCTCTATTGGCTTGACCATCAAGGGGATCTTTGTAAACCCAAATTTGGTATCCCAACTCTTCAGATTGTCTATCATTTCATTTCTATTGGGTTCCTCTTCTTGTTGTCCTTGGTTGGTTGTTTGATTTTCATCTCCCCAACATGAATTTGGGGATGCAAGAGGAGTGGTACATTGGGATTAAAAAAAAATTTTTATTTTTTTTTATGTGGAGAGGAAAGCGGGACTTCTTATTTTTTTGGAGGGTATGACTGTTTGGAAGGGAAAAGGGCCAAGGAGGCGAGGTGGGATGGGAGACTAGGAGATGGAGAAATGAAATCAACACTTAGGGTAGCAAGTGAGGGGCTTGACTCTTGATCATGTTGAAATGATAAAGTTTGAGAAAGAGGAAAAGAAAATCTAGGAAGTGGTGGACTTACCCATTGACAAGGTTGTCTTGTGTCCAACTCATAAACCTCAATATCCTCAATCCACTGTGTAAGTTGATGTATCACTTCAACCATGAAGTCAAGCTTCTCTCCGAGGGATGTAATTTCTTGGAAAAGAGCCTCCCATGGATAAGGTGCCCGAAACCAATCTTGAATGCCTACATTTGTGTCATACCCCTAGATTGCACCATGATAGCCTCCATTCTTTGAATCTTCTTCAACAAACCAGCATTCTCCACATAGTTGTCACCATTGTATGCCCCCTTTGCTCTTGATAATCTCCATGGCCAAACTAAATTTGACCTTGCTCATATGGGTAAGCATAATGGTCCTCGATCTGATTATAATTTTGATCTAGATGAGTTAGGAAATGCATTGGAGGTGAACTGCATTGTTTTTGTAAGTGTGAGTTCCATGAAGGGAATGAATTCATGATTGCACAACTTTATGAAATGGAAGAAAAATAAGATATGTGGAAAGAAAAGTGAATGAAGATGGGTGGAAATGGATGGAAAAGGTCTACAACTTCGATAAGGGGTTATTGACCAGATGGAGTCACCAGATGTGCTTGCATGTGCCTCAAAAGGTTGAACCTTAACAGGAACACACCAACCTGCTAAGATGAAGTGGTAAGGTGCTTCAGACTTATCCCACCGGGCATGCCAAAACTATTAGTGTGGTTGCACGGTGGCTTATGATTTCTTTGTTGTAATGAGACACCTTGGAAAGATGAAAAATCTAACCTCAATGTCCCACCGGGTATGCCAAAATTGTTAGTGTAGAATCAAAGCACCCCTAAATGGCTTGGGTGTGAAGTGGGGCATTCGGTGTGATTGCACAACATGGGACCATCTCTCAAGTTGTGGGACTTGAAAAACTTGAGATGGACCTCCGGAGAAAGTCGGTTCTTGCTTCCTAATATACCTGCCACAAGCTACTCCAATGCATGCAAAACCTATTCTATCATAATCTAACCATTCCAAGGGACATGGAGAGAGAGAGAGAGAGAGAGGGTGAAAGAGCCTACACTAAGTGGTGATACACCAAAAGAGGAAGTGGTTGAATCTTATATCTATTGGGCCCCTGGAATATTGACCAAGTATGAAGACACTTAGGCACGCAATTTCCTAGTTATGGAATGGCGCGCAAGGCAAAAGCGCGCAAGAGAAGGGTCTAAGGAAGTACTTAGCACGTGACATGCAAAAGGATTAGGACTTAGTCATTTTGGATGTCCAAAGTAGAACACATGAAAATCATAACCCGGTTGCACATGGATAAGATGCAACCTAGTGATAGGTTGGCCTAGGAAGGAGCATGCTTGCGATGGAATCTTCTAGAAGAACATCATGGAATAAAGTGGAGAGCTTAGGCCTGGAGAAGCATGCTCACATGGAGGACCACATTTAGACACTTGGCACTAGATTTGAGGGCCATTGGAGGGTGAGTTGGCAATCTAGGAAAGCTATAAATACAAGTGCCTATAGAGATAGAGATATGCCTAGAAAGTGAGTGGAGCTCTATAGAAATACTCATGAGGACTCTATCGTGAATGGTTATATTCGTGAGAGAATGCATTAGGCTTAGGGGTTATAAATATTATTTTGGGTATCTTAGTTACATTAAGTCCATTGTAATGCATGAGCGTGGTCCGCTTCTCTCGCAACCCTCTGTAATGGTTCCATGGATGTAATAAGGTTTCTGTTATAATAAATACATGAATATCAATTATTTTTATGCATATTTCTCTCTTATGAGTTATCTTTCCTTTCATGCCAAGTATGGATTCTTGTATGTTTCTTTCTATCACAATACATTTTATGGATTCTGTTAAGCACTCGGTATGAAATGAATGCAAGGATCTAGAGGCTATTCTGAGCCCTATGGTTCTTGTATGTCCTAAAATCCCTTCTGAAATCTCTTACACAAATCATAGATGATGTTTCCCACTAAACTCACATAAAAGAGAGACTTGGTACCTATGCATGCCTCGGGTGAGCACTCAACTTTCGTTGGGTGATAGGCTAGCGCGCATGGGGTTCCTTTATTTTGTGATAGGAGTAAAAATGACTACATCTTGGTTCCATTGTTGGGACCTCTTTTTGAAGTTGTAGTGGGATTTAGCATACATCATGATCTGTGTAATGAGTAATGACAGAGTGGTTAACGTTGGAAAGTGTTGAATCATGGTTCAAGAGCATGAAGGATGAATTTTCTCGAGATTCAGCACTGGACCTGAGTTTAATGCACGAAGATGGGTAGAAGAGAATCTCTACCGTGATCTATATGAAACTTTTTTCTATTGCTTCCTATGGAACTATATGAATGGCTCTCAACCTACGCATCTAGATCAAATTGGCATTATAGATCACATGTGTGGACCTAAGAAGAATACCAAAGGCTACAGGATGCAGATCTAATGTGGACCCGTGTTGTGGATCATTGGTGGAAAGGAGTATTGGCTAGCTACACTCTGGAGTACGCCATTTCCACATATTCTTGTCCGGAGGTTGTTGAGTTTGAGTTTCTGAGGGAGCCCAGAGGATTGTTTCTAGGTTTGTCCCTCTCGCTCTGAAGATCTTGATGATTACCATGAGTTTGGAGGATTTCTCAATGGTCGGCTAAACCAGTCTGAGCGCTGGGTGAGGAAGCTAGGGTGGAGGAAGATGGCAGATGTTGCGGTGGAGAAAGAAAGGGAGGAGAGACGACTCAAGTATGGTGAAGTGCGTGAAAGGGAGATTGCTAGATGACGCGAGGTTACATGTGTGATAGATATATGGTGGCAGATGTTGCGTGAATGATTTGAGGTTCACGCTAAGGACGTGGAGCCTGAGTATTTTGTGTGACCCCATCTTGGCAAGCACGTGAGAGAAAACCCTTCGGCTTCTAATGAGAGTTTTTCACATGGAGAAAGAAGAACCATTGGTGCATATCTGAACCCACCTAGTGACCAGGACCATGGTGCTTGATTTTCTAGATCAGGGGGATAATATTGCTAATCTAGTTGGTTACATTAGAGGTGATCATTCTACACCCAGGAGGTATATGTTCTCATTTGGGACTTCTATGACTGCAAACACCAACCCAGTGTTAGGACTTTTTGGGCAAGGTATAGACACACAAGCATTTGGTCTCGCGTCTGGGAGTGGCGCGAGGTATACTATTGGTAGTGGGGCATTGTTGCAGACCGTAGGTGAGTAGCTCAGTGGAACTGTGGGAACCCTGGGCATGACCACTTAAGGACCTGGTGGGCCTGGTGGATTGGTGGTGGTTCGGGGAGTAGGAAATGGTGGGTCCTCTTGGTTCAGGGCCTAGTGGGCCTAGTGGATCTGGTGGTTCAGGACCTAGTGGACTTGGTGGATCAGGTGGTGGAGGAAACATAGGTGAAACCAAGGATCTAGCGGAGGAGGATTTGGACCCCAACCACCCCCACAAGTTTTCTTTGAAATGTCTCTACATTTTCCCAATTATAGAGGAACTGAGGATGCTGTGGAACATGTTCACAAGTTTGAACTACTATGGCACGCAAAGGGTGTCACAACCATAGAACAGAAGGCTAGTCAGTTTGCAACCATGTTGCAAGGGTGCACATAGATGGTATAGGAAGTATGACCCTTATCAGACAGTAGTGGACTACACTTCCTTAAAGAATGCATTCTTGGTAGAGTTCCACATTCCCGAGTTTGAGCAAAAGAGCATCAATTCTTTGAAGGAGATTCAACAAGGAATGACAGAGAGTGTGCGGGAGTATGATGCGCACTTTAAAACCCTCTTGTCTAAGTTATCATATGATATTCACCCTTCACAGCATGCTCAATGGTTTGTTGAAGGATTGATCACCCCTTTTAGAAGGGCCTTATCCCATAAAAATTTTATAGACCCGTGCGAGGCATTGGAAGATGCCCTACGCACCGAGGCTATTGGTAGTGTTAATACTAGCGTTAGCCTGTTCTTGGAGGTTTGGATAGATGCTATGGCCAAGCAGTTGGAAAACTTTTCTCCGAACTCATCCCATGAGACTCGCAGTGGTTTGTGGTGCACAGATTGTGAAATAGAGGGGCACGTTAAGGATAATTTCCCTGGAGGATAGTACACGCTATGGCGGTAGATTGTGAAATTTGTCATGGGGACCATGATGCAAGTAGATGTCCCTTGCTGCAATGTGCAATTAGGAAAAATGTATCTTGTTATTGCAAGATTTGCACTTCTACAACCCATGATACTAAGGACTATAGGCTCATTGATCAAATCCATGAGGCCATTGATCATGGGGTGCACCAAACCAGCGTTACCAGTAGTTCCAAGGGCAATGATCACTATTATGAGGAGTGCGTAGATGGAGGTGTGCGCGGAAGAGGTTTTGAGGAGGATTCCGTGGTCGTGGTAACTACGAGGAGGAAGGAGTGAGTTCCCATGCGGAACCTATTTCAATTGTGGATCTATAGAGCATTACAAACATGAATGCCCGGACCTATTGTAGTGCTCGTGGTGTGGAAAGAAGCATAAGTATGAGGATTTCTGGAATTTTTGAGCATATGAATCAACAGCACCAGGAAGGAAAAGGACGCAACAATGGTTAGTATTAATAAGGCATACATATAGTGGATGCCTTGGGTAACATGGGACGAGGTTTGGAGCTGTCTTGGCAACAAAGAGGCGGAAACCACACACAAGAGAGGTACCAAGACGAAGAACTGGTTTCAAGGGAGGAGGTTGTTCATGGAAAACTTATCCAAACCTCACACATTAAAAGGAGATATATCAGGACACCATGGATGTTATTCAGAGCTTAGAAGGGGAAACCCAATGTCTAAAGGAGTAATCCAGAAGGGAGGAACAAGGAAGGAGAATCGAGGTGCAAAAGGATGACCTGGATGAGGTCAAGGAGGTGTGTAAAATGCTAAGGCAGGAGAATATCATTCCCTTGCTAGGATCATGGTTAAGAGAGAAGGTACCACGCGCAGAGGAGAGCGTGAGAGATAGGTCTTGCATGTGAACCTTCCCCCTCATAGCCTTGATTATGACAAGGAGATTACATTGAATGTAGTTGTATATGGATGGCTCCTCAGTAATATCCTCATTGACATAGGTGCGGAGGTTAATGTTCTAAATTTGGATGCATGACATCAGATGGGAAGACCGTGTTACAACCATCTTCAAATGTGTTTTATATGGAAAAAAGACTAAGGAAATTCCCATCGGTGTCTTAAAAGATGTGGCCATTACTATCCAGGGAGCCAAGTTTATTGGGGACTTCAAAGTCTTGGCGCTCACCGAGGCAGACAATTTCCCAAAACTACTTGGGCGCCCTTGGTGTTACAAGAACAATGCGGACCTTTGATTCAACAAAAGGTACATCAGCTTCAAGAACAAGGAGGAACGGACCATTATACCCCTGATTGATGGGAATTCGACACCCTATATTGAACCGTTGGGGGAAGAAGTTCTGGACAGGATATATGTGCACTCAATCAGAGACCCTGAGATGATACACCCTAATAACGAGGTTATCCAGTTTGAATATGCTCAGTCAGTGAGTGATACCACCAGTCTGGCATGTGACAATTGGGTGCATGGGACTTATGAATTGATGGGACAGTAGTTGAGAGGGTCGGTGACCAAGGTAATGAAGGCACGCACAGTTAGGCACCTTGGAGGAAAAGAACTGCGCAAGTATTCAGGAAGAGCCTTCCCTGAGATCTTTCTGCAAGAGGTGGAAGCTTAGTGGAAGGATGAGAAGGAATGAAGAGGGATGTTAAGTTATGTCTTTCTCGGTGCAGAAACACGGTGGTGAGTCACACATCAAGACAAGCCTTTTAGAGTGGCGCAAGGTAAGAATTGCTCTCTGTCAGATTTTCTAGGAGTAATGTACCCACCATTATCAAGGAGTACCATGGGAAGGAGACCTCCTCTTTCCATATCCAGGAGTGTGAACGGGTCTAGAGAGAGGGAGAAAAATCTTTTCTACCATCCCTCTAGGTGCACAAGTTGTATTCTACACTACAGGGTTGTGCGCACGCATGGTATATTCATTTGGAGACACGCCGCGACAAGGAATTGACAAGAGATTGAGGCTAACCTTATTCAAACCTTTGAGTATCGAAGTACCAAACCATCGGTTGATAATGCCTTGTAGGGTATCAAGTTCCTTACCATGGGGGATAGTGCCAGGAAGGAAGATAAGCTGTTGGAATTACTAGGTTAACCAACATTGGGGGTGCGCTTTGAAGAAGAAGAGGAAACAAAAGAGTTACAGCTTGAGCGCGTGTGTTTGGAAAAAGAAAAAGGAAAGTTGGTGTATGTGATTGATGGAGAGGAATAAAAAAGCTTAGATGTTAGCCATTCTTTAGGAACACGCGAGGTAGTGGATAGTGCAATACTCACGCACGCGCCTACAATGATCCCTTAAAGACGAAGAAAGTTAACATTGGTTGGAGAAGAACCTAAGGAAGCTATTATTGGAGATTACTTGGTCGGAGAAAGAAGTATCTATGATCATTGATACATTGCGCATGAATTTGAGGATTTATTCCCACATTAGTACCATGAGCTCAAAGGCGTTCACCACTCCTTGGGGGAGATGAAGATAAAGCTGAAGGATGGTGCACTGCCCGGTTAGGAAAAGGCCCTACCAGATGAATCCTAATTTGTGTGTGAAGGTTAAGGAGGAGATAGATAAAATGATAGCTTATGGGATCATTGAGGAAGTGGAAGAATTGGAGTGGATAAGTCTGATGGTAATCAACATCAAGAAGGATGGGTGGATTGGGATATGTGTGGATTATAGGGAACTGAACGTAGTTTGTGTCATTGATCCCTTTCCAACCCCCTTCACTGAAGAAATTTTGGAAGGATTCGCTGGGCGCGAAATCTATTCCTTTACAAATGGATTATTAGGGTACCACCAAGTCCGGATTGCAAAGGACCAGGAGAAGACAACTTTCACCACCGAGTGGGAAGTTTTGCATATACTGGTCATGCCCTTTGGGTTGAAGAATGTGCCTACTATTTTTTCGCGCATAGTAGTGAAAGTATTCTAGGACTTCATCCATAAGTTTCTTTAGGTCTATTTGGATGATTGGATAGTGTATGGTCTAGTTAAAGACCATTGTGACAATTTAAGGTTAATGTTTTAGGGGTGTAGGCAGTTGAGGATATCCCTCACCATTAAGAAGTGTGTGTTTGCTACACCCTTTGGGACTTTATTACGGCATATCATATGTAATTATTGTGGGATTAGGCCAAGCCTACTAGCTAGAGCCCGGTGCACGGATTCCTTGGGCATACGGGCTATTACGAAAAATTTATTAAGGGATATGCCAAGATCGCCACACCTTTAGAAGAGTTGCTTAGACATAAAAGTGATTTCCATTGGGGAGAGGCACTGTGAGAGGGCGTTTGATACATTAAAATATAGGCTTGTCACTACTGTAACTATATTATGTTTTCCCTAATCCCTTTCATTTCCATGTAGATGCCTCGGGTACCGCCATTGGAGTAGTGCTTGACTGCCAGTGTGGGAATTGTTGATCATTCTCTGTGTTTTACAAGTAGGAAGCTAACACCAATAGAGCAGAATTATACCACAACTAAGCGCGAGGCATTGTCAATGATCTACATGCTTTTCAAGTTTAGAAAGTATCTACTGGCAACACCCTTTGTGTTTTACACCGACCACATGACATTAAAGTATTTGGTGAACAAGCTTGTTCTACAAGGGTGCATATGTCGGTGGGTGTTGTTTCAAGAATTTGAATTCACTGTTGTAGTGAAGCCTAGAAAAATTAATTGTGGGCCTGATCATCTGTCAAGAATTGATTCAGGGGAGGACACGCAGAGTATTGAGGAAACAATGCTAGATGCACAATTGTTTAGGTTACGGCACACGCCCTCGGATTTGGAAGAGATTGCAATATTTTTAAAGAAGGTGTGGAGTCGAAAAGAATGACGAATTTAGAAAAAAATAAGTTGGTCATACGCGTCGTTCCCTACATGTTAATCGGTGGAGACTTATACACGTTGGGATGTGATGAATTTTTACGCAAGTGTGTTTTAGAGCATGAGCATCTGGCCATCATGGAGGAGGCACATGGAGGAAGTGTGGGTGGACATTATGTAGGTGATGCCACCGCGCGTAAGATATTAATGGAAGGTTTGTGGTGGGAAACCCTATACAAGGATTGCAGAGACTATTGTAAAGCACGTGACCACTTTGTCACAAGTACATTAGAAAACCGGGGAAGGAGAGATGAAATGCCTTTGCACCCTATCCCTAGTGCGGAGCCTTTTGAAAAGTGGGCAATAGACTTTGTGGGACCTATTGCACCAGCAGTGTGTAGGAATGGGTCACGTTATGTCATTACTTGCATGGATTACCTGATAAGGTGGGTAGAGGAAGCTCCAACTAAAGATTTCACAGCAGCAGCAACAACAAGGTTCTTATGGGAAAACATTATCACGAGGTATGGATGCTCGTTGAGTTTGACCAGCGATAGGGGTACACATTTCTTGAATGAGACCTTGAGGATCCTGTTATCAGAATTCATGGTAGCTCATCACAAGACTACACCCTATCACCCATAAGCAAATGGAACCACAGAAGCATTCAACAAAATAATGAGTCATACCTTGACAAAAATTTGTGATGTCGGAAGAAAAGATTGGGATGACTAAGTATCAACAGTATTATGGGCTTATAGGACAATGTATAAAAGGCTGAAAAAAGCCACACCTTTTCAATTGGTGTTTGGTGTGGAAGCTATTTTCTAGTTGAATTTATGTTACCTTCTCTGTGAATAGCATGCGCAGGAGGGTTAGCCGATGAACAAGCGCTGGAAGAAAGAATTGATGAGTTAATGAAGTTAGATGAGAGATGATCACTCGCCAGGTGGAGCCAAACAGCAGAAAAAGCAAAGCAGAAGGTTTGGCATGATCGCCACATAAGAAACAAGAATTTTGAGGTTGGGAAGATGGTGTTACTATATGATTCTAAGTTTCTACACCATCCTGGGAAGTTGAAAGTCCATTGGTTTGGTCCTTACACAATCTCGTACATCCTTGATTCGGGTGCGTGCTGAATTCTGGCCATTTGGATGGGACGAAGTTGTCTGGACATTTCAATGGGAGTAGGTGAAGCCCTACTATAAATAAGTCTTCTTTGCATTTGTAAACAAGGTAGTTTTTCCGAGTTAGTTTAGAATTTCCTTTATGTATTTTACCTTTCATGTGTTTCCCTTTCGCGTTGTTTTGTTTTGCACCTTGAGTGCTGGTAACCTTATTGCTATTTTGGAGAATTTGTGAGTGTGCAGAGGACCACACATCATTTTAAGTGTGGGGTGGATAAATGTGAAGGAGCGCATGATTAGAGTGCAAGGAAGTTGTGTTGAAAATACCTATTGAATGTCCCGGTTGAAAGAGGTATATGAAGAGAAAAGATGGAAGAAGAATGGTTAGTGCTAGGATAAGGCTACTTGTAGATCCCATGTACTAAAGGAGGAGAAAGTGCATGTAAGAAACACAAAGATATGCGAGAGAAATGAATCAAAACAGAAAAAGTGCCTTGTGCACGGGTTATGCACCCTTGCAAGAGTCTTTGTCATGTTGGATTGGTTGCGCGCCAGAAGGTTGGAGTTTTCACATAGGTTGGGTGCGTGAGTGAAAGCGGTGAAGATGGGATTTTTTGAAAAATATGCATTAAATGAATAAAGTACGAGTGGTAGGTGAAGTAGCATTTAATGTTCAAAAGAGAAAAACTATAAGTAAAGGGTCGAGGCACTTTCATTTTCACTTTGCGAAATAGAGAAAGAAGTGAGTTTTACAAACTAGGGTTTCAGATTCGATCGAGCGAAGAACGATATGTGAGATTGAATTGTGAGTAGCTAGTTTGAGTTTGCATACTAGAAGGGGTTACATGGGCATGAAAAAATTTGTAAGGAGGTGCCGTCTTGTGGAATTTCTATCCCAGCTAGGGTTCGACAAACTAGGGCATGGGTTCAAGAGATTTTATATCACAGATTTGAGATCGGAGGTTGGAAGAAGTGGAAGGATAGAGTAACAAGGAGGGAGTGAAGTGATAAAAGGACCTTGACAATGGCACCCAAGAAAGGAAAGGGCAAGGGCAAGGCCAAACAACAAGAACCCGACGTAAATACAAATGAAGAATGGTATGCGGAGATGCAATACCCAAATGGGGTAATGATGGGTAAGGAGTGGGAATCCCACCTGAGAAATGTGCCTGTAAGTGATTATAACCACCGAAAAAACATGATCAAGAAGGAAATGGCACTAGAATTAGTGCACCCCATGAGTAGACGAACACCAGAGGGCTTTCCAATCTACGATGATGACGTTAAGGTCAAGATGGGGAAGGCAGGGTTGATGCAACTCTATGAGTTACCCTATTTTGGAAATCCAGAGTGCCTATATCAATGGCTAATGTCCGGGTACATGAAGATTACTTCCACTTTATAGGGTGCAAGATGCACATTACTCCCCAACTCATCTCTTAGTTCACAGGCCTCATATGTGAAGGAAACAACTTGGAGGATGACCTAAGCGACAAGGAGGAAAATCAGGATACCATCAACGAATATTCCTGCAAGAAGGGGTCGAGGTACTACGACATTTCAGACATCAAGGACCCCATAATGAAAATGGCCGTGCATCTAGTAACAAATCTGAATGGCTAGGAGAGATGGACCCAGTCAATAAGCCTTGGTTACATGTTTGTAGAAAAATTACAAAAGACACCATATACAACTTATCTGCTTACATCATGGAGGAGATTGTTAGTTGTGCAAAGGAGGGGGACAAAATCATCTTCAGCAATGTCCTCTTGACCATCGTATTTTAGAGATTGGAGTGCTTGATGCACTAAGACAAGTTTTATGGGAGTACCTTGAGAGGATCCTTCGCTCGCAAAGAGATTTGAGAAGTATGCCTGTGACACAATGACAGCACCCCGCAAGGTGCGATTGGAGAAATGGTATGCACACCTAAGGAACGTGTTTGGGGTAGAGTGGAGAATTCCCGAGCAACTCCCAGTAGCCACTGAAGGGGAATCTAAATTTGTGGTATATCAACATGTATGCACAGGCACGTTCAAGCTAGTAGATGAATCATGGAGCCCTTGGTGCAAGCTTCCCTTTGTGTTCACTACTCAATACTTCCAGGTGGGAGTAAATAGATTTAAGGAATCAAAGAAGCTGAAGCTGGAACTAGGTAGTCTAGACCGGGAGCATAGGGAGATGTGGAAAAGATTGAATTTCCCGTGGCAAGTGCACATACATGGAAAGGTACGTGTCACATGAGGTCCAGATGACAAGGCCGATGACACTACCCATCATGGGGACGATCCGCGGCACGCGTGTACCTCCGTAATTCCTCACCTAGATTTTACCCAAGATAAATTCACAATTGAAATGATATATAGACCAAGTGTGTCTGAAAATGTGAACCATTGGCAAATGTTTAATGATGATCAACACTTGATCTTTTTCCTTGAACTTTTGGATAATTTTGGTCATTTTTTTTTTAAGGAAGTGAATTTTTCCCCATGATTTTGTTTCATTTCCTATGATAGAAGGAGTAGAAGAATTATCGATTAGGATGGTTGCATTCAATTGAAGGGTAATAAGAAACCTAGAGGACTGGTAAGCTTGGAAGATTTATTCGAAAAACATAATAGATATATTAAATCCAAGGTATCACATGAGGCCCATCAATCAACTGAATATGAAAAATTCAATATAGGGAGTGAAGAAAAGCCTAAATTGGTTAATATTGGAAAATGTTGTACTAAGGATGAAAAGAGAAGGATGATTGAATTGTTAAGAAAATATATTGATGTATTAGCTTATTCGTATGATGAGCTAAAATATTTCAAACCAAGGAGATGCAACATTATATTCCTTTAAAACCAGGAATCAAGCCATTCCGCCAAAAGCAAAGGAAATATAACCCAAAAATTGTAGATATAATTCACCAAGAGATTCAAAAGTTGCTAAATACCTAGAATAATCTTTCCTATTCATCATTCTTCTTGGATAGCCAATATTGTGCCCGTAAGAAAAAGAATGGAGAAATCTGGATTTTTGTAGATTTTAGAAATTTAAATCAAGCCTCCCTCAAGGATAATTATCCACTCCCTATGATGGATCAAATATTGCAAGTTGTCATTGGTTTAGAGATGTTATCCATGCTTGATGGATTCTCAGGCTATAACCAGATTGAAGTGGATGTTCAAGATCAACACAAGACAACCTTCAAAACCTCTTGGGGCACTTTTGCCTATAGGAGGATGCCATTTGGTCTAATCAATGCTAGTGAAACTTTCCAAAGGGAAATATATTTGGCCTTTGGTAATTTGGAAGGAAAATGAATTGTAATTTACCTTGATGATTTAACTGTATTTTATAAAAGAAGGATCATTTTCAACATCTTGAATCTATCCTTCAGAAACGTAGGAATCATAGAATTTCTTTGAATCTAATGAAATCCATTTTCCATGTCGAGAGAAGGACAATTGCTTGGGAATTTTTTTACAAATAAGGCATCAAAATTGACCCAAAAAGAGTCCAGGATATTTAGAAGATTCCCCTCCCAAAAAGTAAGAAAGGTGTGCACTCTTTCTTTGGAAAAATAAATTTTCTAAGAAGATTTATCCTTGATTTTGCAGAATTAACTAGGAGCATAGCTCAGATGATGAAAGAGAAGAAATACTTTTGCTGGACATTTGAAGGAAAGGGTTATTTTGAAAATATCAAGAAATCTATTTCCAAAACCCCATTCTTTCTTGTCCTGACTTTGAGAAGGATTTCATAATCTATTGTTATGCCACTGAGAACACTTTGGCAGCTATTTTGGTGCTAGAAGAATCTTGAAGGTTGTGAACTACCTATAGATTTCATGAGTTATGTTTTGAAGGCTCATGAATTAAAATATACACAAATGGAGAAGCATGTTTTTGTTGTAGTGAAGGTAGTTAAGAAATTCCATTTCTATATCCTCAATTCTCACTCAGTTGTCTTTGTGCCTGATACAACTATCAAATCAATCCTCACGCAACAAGATTTCAGATCAAAAAGAGGAAATTGGGTTGCAAAATTCCAAGAGTACGATTTGGATATCAGGCCAACTAATTTGGTTCGAGGTAAAGGTCTTTGTGAATTGATTGCTAATAGTGCTAGGAGTAAGACACCAAAGGAAGAAGATGATAATATCCCAACTGTCCTTTTCTTGAGTTCAACAGATGAATGGTATGTTGACATTGCTCACTTTTTGACTTATGGGGAGTTCCCAACACACTTGAATGCTAAAGAAAAGAGAGATGTTAAATTTTGATCTATGTAATACGTACTTTAGGATAATTCATTGTTCAAGAGAGGAATTGATGGAATATTTTTAAGATGTGTAGACATAGAACAAAAAAATTTTTATTACTTGACATATTTTCCTAATCAAGCTTGTGGAGGCCATTTTCATCCACTGTAACAACTCACAAGATCCTCCGTGTAGGCTATTATTGGACAATGTTATTCAAGGATGCAACAAAGTGGGTCACAAAATGTGAGGCATGTCAAACCTTTATGGGAAAACTGAATTAGCTACATTGCCTCTCTCAAACCAGTTGTAATTGAGGATCCATTCCAACAATGGGGGTTATATTTCATAAAAACTCTCCATCCTAATTCCAATGTAGGACATACACATGTTTTGACATCCACTTAACTACTTCACCAAGTGGGTAGAAGCAATTCCATTCAAGATAACCACTTTTGATGTAGTATGTAATTTCATCAAGGAAAATATTCTAGTCAAGTTTGGAATCCCAAACAAAATTGTTACTGATAATGCCCTAAATTTTTTTTCTTATGATTTGATTAATTTTTATGGAATCTCCCTAGCACACTCTTCTAATTAATATCCAAAATGGAATGGGAACGTGGAATCAACTAACAAAAATTGGTGATAATCATTAGAAAGATTGTGGATGAATCACAGAGGAATTGGCATAAAAGGCTTCTATGATGCTCTTTGGGTAGACAAAATCACACCAAAGAGAGCAATTGGGATGTCCCCATTTCAAGTTGTTTATGGAATAGAAGCTCAATTTGCTAGTAATAATAGAATTGTAAGCCTTGAAATTGATGAAAGCCATTGAGGATGAAAATTTCACTAGTGCCATGGAGAAAAGAGTTATGTACCTGCAAAAGTTGGATGAGGATAAGTTGCAAGTGGTGGATAGGATCTCGAACATTAGAAAAAGGTGAAACAACTATTTGATAAGAATGCTAGATCTAGAGACTTCCAGGTTGGAGATATTGTCCTACTCTAGGACAAGAGGTGAGAACCTCAAGGAGGAAACAATAAGTTTGATTCTCTCTGGCTTGGTCCTTTCAAGATTAGACACTTTGCTAGTGAGAATTCATTTTATCTAAGCTATATGGATGGAACCTCACTTCCATTTCCATATAGTGGTCAATATTTGAAGTTTTTTCAGTCCTAGGTGACTAGGAACTCTCTTGTATAGTCCTATAAATATGGCTTGTATAGTTTGTGTTTTTTTCTGTGTTGTCTTTCCCTTGTCCTTTTGTCTTCTGTATTGTCTTGTTTTAGACTCTATTTCCCAATGAATTCAACACTTTTCATTTAACAAAATATTTTGTGGTTCTTTTTCCTACCTTGTACCAATTCAGTTCAAACCCTAGAAAGAGCCAATTGTTGTCACTTACCTAGAAATGTGTGCATTTTTATCAAATTTTCAATTTTTTTGGGTAAGATATCTCTTTTAGAGTCTTTCTTTTCCCTTTGTGAAGTATGAATGAAGAGAAAATATCCCCAACAGTTAGAAAATGTTCAATTTTTTGAGTTCGGGACCTTTTTCTTTTGTTGTGCGGGTATTGCGAATTTTTGTGCCCTCCATGTACCATGTTCCTCTAGGCCCCCGTTCCCCGATTCTCCACTTTCCCACAATGAACCACTCTTCCTTTGTTTTGTGGAAGTTTCAGCCTCCTTGTGAAATCATGGTTAGTGTGCTCCTGGGTCATCAGATCTTCATATCCCCCTGTAGTAACCAAAACCTTTTAAAAATTTTCTAAAGTCAATTTTGTGTGGATGTTTCGGCTTGATGAAGAACTTGTTTCCCAGTGTCCCAAAGGCATCTTGTGCATATTTTTTCCAATTTACCCGATTATCATTTGGTATTGATGTATTGTGGCATTTCTGTCTTTTCGTATCCCAATTTGTCCCAAGTACATCATTGACTCAAATTTCTCCGTAAACCCGCCTTTGCCATGTTGAGATAGTTTTTCTTGTATTGTGGAGATGTCTGCTCTTAGTGTCCCAAATGTCCCACGAGCCTTTTGTGCTCTTTTCTTCTGCCATATCTACATTCCAAAGGCCAAATCTAATGTCTTGTGTCACAAACATTCACGTTTCCCGCAATACATTGATTCCTTCATGTAATGCACCCCACCAACCCTTTTCAAATGGTATAAATATATATGTAGGAAAGCTTTCCATTTTACTTTAAGAGGTTATAGTCTAATTTCTGCATCCCATTCCCACACCTCCTTATTTATTTATAGTCATAGCAAGTCCATTTCCTAACCATTTTAAAAATTCCAAGTGCATCTTGCTCCCTGAGAAGGTCGTCATTCATTTATCGAAGTGAATATTAGAGTTTTGAAAGCCTTTCGTGGAATTTGAAGAAACTTTTACCTTTTTTTCCCTATTTTCTTCCCCTTGCTGCTTGTTTTATGCAAACTTGCCATCATGAAAATTCATTTCAAGGGGCATGAGTATATCTCCTCTCTAGAGACTGTTATACCTGATATTGGAGAAAACGACATGCAACATCTTGACCTCAATGATTTTTGGCACTACTCAATCGTGAAAATCCTACTCACATTGCCTAATTGATAAAAAGAATATCGAATAGTTCATAGTGGGGGTTTTCCAGTCTATGTCCAGTGTGTCGACACCATTTTGGCTTGTGGCTCCTATTTCGATCCAAGTACAAAGGAAATCAAAGATCCCCAAGGTCAAGTAATTACTCAATTGGATGTTAAATGCATCAACACTGCCTTTGGAATTCCTGAAGTGGAAGACTTGAATATTCTCACCAAATCCCAGGCTCAATCCTTGTTTGATCAAGAAAGTGAAAATACAAGCACATGGTAGCCAAATCTTGGTTTAAAACCCCAAAGAAAGGAGCCTCTAGGTTACCCAAAACCATGTACATGATTGATTTTAAGGAAGAAATTTCAGATATCATTACTCTTCTTGCCAAAATAATGGGTCTTCTTTCAACCAATGAGTTCCATTTTTGGATTTTCCCATATTTGAATATTTCTCTAAAGGAAAGCAGAGACTAAATTGGGGGAAATCATTTGTGAAAGCCTCAGTGGATAGCTAGCTAATGTGAAAAGGAATAAAACTTTTCACATGACTTCTTACTTAATGTACACCATTGCAACATATAGAATATGGTTGGGTATTTCTCCTGGTGAAAATAAAAAGGATGCTCCATTATATGAATACTATCCAAAGTTGAATTTTAAGAATAAAAATCATCATTTTAGAAGAGTCAATGATGCCTTCACTATGTATATTGTTGGATCGGTTGGACAACAACATAGGTGAGGTGTTCTCTGATGAGGCCAAACAACTGATTTATTTTTATGGTAGCTACTTTATTCAGTTCAGGAAGTTTTCTTACATCAGGCTAGTAGGCTTCGAGGGATCACCTCTCAAACTTCCAATGTTTTGTAGTGATAATATTTCCCTTGTTGAAATCTGCAGATAACTTGACAAGATGCATAGAACCTACAAAGACAAGAAAATAACTGGCATTCAATTCGGAATCACTTTGGGTAATTAAACCTACAAGATTGTTCTTGATGCTCAAAATGTTGAAATAATTATTGCTCCTTTCAAATTACATTATTTCAAGAAGAAAAATTTCTTTTACTCAAGGGATTCATTTCAAAAATTTCATAATGTCTTTTTATCATCTTCCCGATCTTGAAGACTATTGGGTTGATTGTTCAGATAATTATGAGGTTAGAAGAAGGTACTATGGTAGGTTATCCCTAGATAAAATTAAGGATTTTGGAATTTACAAGGTAAAAATGAACTAAGGATGATGGCAAAGATCTATAGTCTCTTGAATTTGATAGGTCCATCAAGCAACACTCCTATTGACACCATTGATTGGTTAAAGAAGGAAAGAGATGATTTGCAAGAAATAATAAATCTTGTCTTGGTTAGAACTAAAGTTTGGTTTGATAAGAAAATGAAAACATATAGAGTAGGTAGATCAATATATTCTTCTCAAGAAGTATGCACTCCTCATAGAGAGACTACTGTAGGAATACTTGAGTCACATACATAGTCACCCCCTCTCCTCTTGAGTATTCAAATTTGGTGTATATCAAGAATGGAAAAGCTAAAAAATTTGAAAGATAACATAAGTAATCGAGGAATAAAGTAAACAAATGACCTCTCCAAAGTAATTAGAAATAGTATCAAGGATTGAGAAAATTGTTGATCTCTGTGGTGGTGATGAGGAAGAAACAGGAGAGCATGAAGAAATAATTCTTGAAGGGGCAACAAAGAAAAAGAAGAAGATGAAAAGTAAAAATATTTCACAACAGAGGTTGAGACGGTGGTTGTTCTAGAGCCACCAATTCAAGAAACTCCTACCAAGGAAATGTCTGTTTCTAATATTCGAACATTTTCATGGAAGTGTAGTTTGCAAAGACCTTGGGTTTGATGAGAACATTTGCATTAGGGCCCCTTGTTCCCTCTTCTTCTATTACTTATTTTACTTGGGTCCAACCATTTGTTAATAGTAAGAAAAGGAATGCCTCATCTCAAATTATTTCCCCAAAATTTGATGTTGTGGCTACTTTCCTAGTCACAATTTCTACCCCATCGCCAAGAAAGCTAGATCTACTTCCAAATTGGTATCTAATTCTAAAGGCCAATAGATTTTGGAAATTGCTAAGACTAAATTTGATAAAGATGAGAAAGATTTGATTTTAAATGATTTGGAGTTGATAATAATACCATTTGGATGAGTCCACCCCTAAAATTGAAGTTCATAATTTGAAATAAATTGTATCAAAGGTAATTAAAACAATGGAAAAGGAAAGAAGACGCATGAGTAGTTAGAAAAACGATTGCAAATTATTTTTGACTTCATCAGGTCCTTGTTCACAAGTGAAAAATTGTTGGATCCATCTCCTCTCACTACATTCCACCACCTCTTGTATTGTATTGACTATTGAAGAAGTGAAAAATATCAAAGACATTCATAAGCATGCATCATGTGGAAAAACAATAGAAGCTATGGTGGAGGAGATATTTGTTTCTAGCCTGAATTTCATGGAAGAAGAATTCAAGGAATTTGATAATATTTTCTCAATCCAACAAAGGTTCACCTCAACCATTATAGGCCTTGAAAAAGAGCTCAAATTATGGACAGAGTGCATACAAGATCTCAAGAAAATGAGTCATACTTGATGAACAAGTTCTCATTGCAAACAAAGTCTTTGATGATTCAAAGAATAACCTTTCAAAGAAATGGGTATATAGTGTGGATTGGAAGATCAAGGTCCTAGAAGAAGCAATTGATGAATTAAAGAATATGTTTCAGAAGGGTGAAGCCTTCAAAGCTTGTGTGTTGGATGAATTTTAGATCTTTAGTGTCATTTCTTCAAGGAAGATTCCATAAGTAGGAACATAGTGCAGAGGTTAAAATAGAATTCAAAGTACTCATAAAGGAGAAGTTGTTCAAACCTGATATCATAACCAAGGAGAAGGTGAAAGAAATATGTACATTGCAAGTTGTTGTTGAAGCTAATAGAGGCCTTTCATAAAATGTGGACTTCTGGAAGGATATGGAAGGTTTCTTGAACAATGGGTAAATGCTACTACCAACACTACTATTCCCCATGGTATGGAGATTGCTAGAGCATTGGTTAAGTTCATGAATAAAATTATCAAGATTAATACTGTAGCTTCTCCTTCCTTGAGTGTTCCTCAACCAATGCATAGTATTTTATTTTGTTTCCTTATGTATTTCAAAGTTGGCATGGTGGTAATAATATAAATTGTAATTAGAGCCAACTTTGGGTTTGATAATTTTAATCAAGTATTAATATCTAAATTAAAAGAAAGGAAACTGAAGGGAACTTGGTTGTAACTACCCAAGTGGTTATAAAAAGAACCTCCTTGCATGATGAGGGGGTTTGGATTTGGATGTTTGGGATGTTAAAAATACACAACTATCAAGAATAAATATAGAAGAAGTTCTTTCTCTCCCTTTCTTGTGTTTCCTCTACTCTATTATTTGCCTAGTGAATGTGGATTTTATATATTTGGATATGAATTTTTTTTTTCTTCCACTTAATGTTGTGCTTAGAAATTTGTTTCTATTGCATATATGTCCTATATTCATATGTATATGTGTGTGTGTGTGTTCTGGAAATATCATGCATGCATAACTAGGATTTTACTTTGCTATCTATTCATCTGAAAGTGCAACCATCCTCGTTCTTGGAATCATTAATTCTTCTACATATTTTTCTTCTGTATTGAAAATAATTAAATATGGAAAAATAATAAATTTCAAACATTAAAATCCACATCCGATATCGATAGTTTGTAAATTTGTAAATAAGTAGTTTTCTTGCTTAGATGTCGAATAAGGGAACCTCTCCCATAAAGAGGAGGGATTCTGTCCCTTGAACTCTTATTTGTATTAAAGATTCTAATTTCTCAACCAACATATGGATTGGAACCATGACTTCAAAATTACCCTTAGAATTTTGGATACTTGATGAAGTAAGAGGAAGGAACTTGATGAAGCAAGAGGAAGGGAACATGTTCCCTTTTTCAAATCCACCAAATCTGCACAACTCGGAATATCTTGTTTGCAATGGATCCTTCTGACTAAGAGGAAGCAATTCCTCATTCTCAGAGTCTAAATAAACATATTTCTTAGACTCAGAATATGAATCACTATCGATGGGTCATTTACAACCAAGTGGCTAGGATTTGAATTCTTCCACCAAGAGCTTCTATTTTTAACATGTTTTCTTCTCATATGACAATCGAAGCTAAATGACCAAGAGAAAAATAGGTTCGACACCGAAGGAGAACCCTTCATAATCCATATTTTGTGTCCAAATTCTATCCTCAACTTTGAGTTCAATAGTGGCTGGAAAATCTAATGAAGTATCTATATCAACCAGTATTCGGCATATGTAGTCTACTCATAATCCTCAATCTTAATATCAAGAGCCAAAAATTTCTGATGTGTTACCTATAGAGGTTAAGAAACTCCCCATCAAAAATTGGAGGGGAAAATAAGGCAGATGAATCCAAACTGGTTTCACTTAGAAAGTATCAATAATCTAGTTAAATAAGGGGAACCAAAGTTTCATAAAAACATACGGGACTGAAAATTTGAAACTCTTTGTAATAATCAAATCTCTAAATGAGGTTTCAACAAAACTAAGAATGAAATATCCACATGAAAAAGAATAAATATCAAGCTTACCTTTCAAAATAGAACCCCAATGGCTTACCATCCAATCATGCATGTTATCTCTCGAAAGTGCACCCTGTAGAGAGATGGTTGCATGTGTTCTAAGCTTACAAATTTATCTGTCTCTTTCACGGATACAATGGAAACACCTTAGGTCTATGGGCATACCTATTATGATGTGAGTCTCGATATCAAGGCCGATTCCTTCTTGATGTATCCTAAACTGATTTTTGGGGTTTAAGGGTAAAATATGACTGTAACTAATGAATTAAAACTAAGGTGATACACCAAACTTGTATGAGGTATTTGACTGAGTATATGCACACTTGATATGGAATGAACTTATGATGCACTGAGCCAATAGAGTTTTGAAGATAATTAAGGGTAAACACTTTGATGTATTGAGGGATAGAAACAAAACAATACCACTAAGTTACACATTCACATTAATATCATCTAGAGATTCTTGAATTTGCAACAAGGTAAGATGATCAATCAGAGAATTCAACATTTACAAGATTAATGGAAAACATACACAAGACTCGCAAATAATTGGAAAGGTAGAAAATACTTCACATTCAAAGGGAAAATTTGGTAGAAAATTGCTTCAACACTCCTGTATCTAAAAATCCTTTTGTGCTTTGCTAAGGCACACAATATATAGCAAAAATAATTTACCCACCCTTCCTAAAAATAGACTAAAGCTTGTACTCGCCCATGCATTCTATTTTTATCCTTTATTTAATAATAAATAAAGGAATAAAATAAAACAAACTAGTACAAAGAGGCATTAATAGCCTTTGATTACATTACAGTCAAATTGCAGTTGATTGTCCTATTTTTAAGAAAATCAAGGGTGAATAATTTTCTAATAATAAACTTTTCTTGTTGGAAAGTCTCCTTCCTTTGCATGTGAATTCATCTTCTTGTCTATTTTGTCCCCTAGTGAAGGCATGCAAAATTAACTCCCTGTGCAAGAACAAAATAATTACAATAAATGTAATATTTGCAAAGTAAATCATCTACTGTAGGGACCACTTGTCCATGTGCACATGCTTCCTTTTCACTCTGCAGTATGTGGGGCCACCCTTGCACTTGATCACTGATCTCCATTCGGTTTGGCCACCTTGTGGACTTAGCAAATTATAAGGTCTACCACCTTTGATAACATACATAGCATACTATAATACTTAACCACCTTTTGATCATAACATGCCTTATAATTACTTGTCGGCTTTTGCATTATTCGAAGTGACTAAGGTGGACTTTACCCTTTTCGGTGATCATTACAACCATGATTTTGAAATAATATACTTGCATTATTTGGGAGTTGGAATATAGTTAGACTTTCGAAAGTCATTGCAATGATAAGTTTATTCAAACATGGGGCTGGCCCCCTCTCCATGGTGACTCACCCCTTGGCATGTCGGTCGGTGGTAATTTAATCCAACCCTAATTAGGGTTTTTGAAAGCTTCGGCATGTTGGTACCTTATGAACCCTGGTTGAGTTAGGTCCTTTGATGCGGAAACGTCGATCTCTCTGCACTGTTGAATTCAAACCATTTGATTACTAACTCCATGTGAGTTAGGTTAAGCTGTGGTCACCGGGTTAGTGAAAATGTTTGAGATCCATCATTTTGGTCATTTCTTTCTTACTCGCAGAGAGTGGCGAAGCCCTGGAAAATTTGTTTCAGATCACCATTTTTGATCTGTTGAAGCTCGGCTTTTGTTCTGTGTTATTCTTGGTCTCTGTGAGTTTGAAACTTGGTCGCTCTTGTCTTGAGAGTTCTGGAAGTGTTCATATATTTACATTTTCTGAGTTCTGTGTGAGCTCTTTAGAGGTTTCCACCATTGTTTGAAGCCTTCAAACTTGGTTTTGGAGGTTTGTCGACTATTCATTTGAAGGTTTGTTTGTTTTGAGCTTTGTGAGTTGTCTCTTGGCCTCCATTGTTGTTTTAGTTTGAGCTCGGGACCATGTAGCTATCATAATGTTTGATGAGGAAGGTAAGCCTTGACTTCCTTAGATATTACTTGTTACTTCGTTGTCGTAACTTTTTCCTTCGAGAAATATTGATAATCCATTTTTCTTTGCATTTTCTGTGGTTTCGTGGCTCGGCCTTGGTTGTTTTTCGAGTTGACACTCGTTCTGAGTTTATCATTTAGGCTCTGATCTTGATCATTTTGAGAAACGTTCACCTCGACCCTTGTTGGTAAGTTCTTGCTCCATCTCTGTAAAAATTCAAATTTTGATTTTAAAGCTTGAGTCTGGATAACCCAAAAATGGGTATTTTCCCTTTATCTTATGAGTTTTGTTTTGTGAAAATTTCCTTTTGATCCTGTAACCTGCATATTCAAGGTTAAAATGTTTGGAAACGTTGAAAACTAAAATCACATAGTTCTTTTAAAACTCTGTATTTCCCTCTTATTTGGCCATGTAAAATTGAGTTTGAATCGAGTAATATTCCATGTTGCATTCGTTTGGCGCTTTTTTCATAAGAACCTGTATATTTTCAATTTGTGGCTTGAAAAAAATGCAACCCAGATTTGGATATTTCTTCTCTCACTTCGATATCTCTGGATCCTATGGAGATAATAGGTTTGCATTTTTAATTTTCTTGAGGATCTGAAGAATATGTACCTTGTTATTTTGCTTCTACCATGTTATTTGAAATGTAGTGATCATTTCTGAATCTATATAAAAGAATGTATTTCCTTTTCTGCTTATGGGGAATATGAACATTGTTGACTTTTATAGTGTAAAAGTCAAACTTTGATTTTGTGGGATTGTTGTTTACTTGTTATGTAGCTTAGGTTGTCCTATATTTTGCTACCTTTCATGATTATGATGAGTGATTGATGTAGATGAATTTGTTCAAGCATTGAGTTTCTCCCAAAACTGTACTTTGTATTTGAGTTCTTTATGGCTTCCACTGTTATAATTCATTATTCAGGATCAATTTGATTCATTTATGTATCTCTGTACAGTTTCATGACCTTTGTATTTTAAGACTGCACTTTGAGATGTAAGTCTTTAATATTCCTGAACCTGTATCAATGTTTTGAGTTTGATAAAGTCTATAAAATAAAATGTCTCGAAACTTGAATTCTTTTGTATATGTTCGAAGTTCATCTTCGAAATGATCCTTGAACTGTAGAGTTGCATACTTTGATTATGAAGATGATTTTATCGCTTTGTTGGAATAATATAATCTTGTTTCTTTCACTTAGATGTTTTATTTCCTTGGTAGTAGTATTTATCGCATGCTGGAAAATTTGAAATGTTGATTTTTCATGGCGAAGCTCTAGCAAAAATTTACCAGAATTCTCTCTTCCTTCCCTTATCAGCTGTAGTAGTTGTATTTTCTGATTCAGAATATAGAATGTAACACTTTTTTGTTGAAATTGATTTGGTAGTTAGAAACTGAAACATAATAACTATTATCTTGATCATGGCATGATTTTCTACTTTTCTGTATCACTTACTTGATTTACATAATTATTTTAAAGCATGTATTAGTTGAAAACAACATGATGAAAAGTTGTAAATGTTCATTTTACATGGAAAATCCTTGTCAAAATTTTCCAGAATCTTATTTTCATTTTGTTTTAGTTATAACCCTTTCTTTCCAGTTAACTTCAACTTCTTGAAATCTGATTCTTCCTATTTAGTTGCAAACTGAAACATGTACTTCTATTTTCCAGTTTCTCTTCTATATTGTAACTTCTTCCATTTGTAGGACAATTACTGAAACATGAGTTACATTCTTCCTTCATTCCAGCATGTACTTATGACTTATCTATTTCTTCTTGGCTGCAACCTATACCTGCACACTTAAGAAAATAGTTAGAAAATACTTAGGATTTTTGGCCTCTCTTGTGTCCATGGTTTTTCTTTTCTTTTCTCTTTCTTCTTTCTGAGTGAGTAAACATGTATGTAGTTTGATCTTCAAGTAAACTATATCTCATGTTGTTAAGAGATTCATATGCACGAATTAGGATAATATAGGAATATGGATTAATCCTTGAGCTCGTAACTGATAGTTATCTCTTTCTTTCTTTTTAGGATTGGTATTTCAACAACGAAGATGAAGAAGAAACAAATCTGGAAATGGAGATGTTTCAACCGAAGAAGAAAAACCCCCAAGGAAATGATGGGTTCACTCATACTCCTTTATTTTTCTTTCATGCATGTGTACCTCTTATTTTAGTAGATGTACTTTACCTTTTCGAGTTATATCCCACGGCTTGTGTGGGGACATTGGAAATTCCTTATGAATAAAATATTGAATTATGAAATTGAGTTACGTATTTATTTTTTCATTTCAACTTTATGTATGGATTGTATGATGAACTAAACAACTAAGTAATATAATTAAATGTCTTAATCATAAAGGAAAGAACATTAAAGAAACCTGTAACATCTAGTAATGAAATCTGATTTCTGTAATCTACATTTATGTCTACTATTCCAAAACCTAGCATTTTATCTATTCTGCAATTGGATGTCTTCATCAAGATAACACAACTATCCTTTGGGGCCTTGTGTTCTTTTACTAAAGATAATCATGAAATTGCAGACTATGTGATCTGTTACATTTTGTAATAGCACACATAGCTGCAGATTTCATGTAATCATGAATTAATTCAATAGTAACCATATTCTATGAAAGAAACTCCCCTAGCTTAGGTATACTTCACCAATGCTATCCATTATAACGAAGTTTTGAGTTGCCCATTTTTTACAAGTGTAAAATTGTCAACATTTCAAGCGATCTGCGGTGAAAGCTTCCTGCTAGCTTGTAGACCATTTCCTTTCTCTTTTCCATTGGACATGAAGTCCAAACATGAAACCAAAACTGTCTTTTTGAAGGTCTAACCCTTCAAAACAAAACTAAAACTAGGAAAGGATTAGGTAAACCAGATCACATGCACAAATGCACTTATTAAATTGAAAAACATTGCAATGTGCAAGAACTACACTTATTGAAGGGAAATCCTACTCTAAACAGACACTGTAGGATTTTCAATAATAGTGTTTGACAAACATACCATTCACATGAATGGGAATTTCCTCTCCATTCAGCCTCGAGAGCTGAAAAGCATTGTGTTCTTTACAAGTTGAAATCATGTAAGGATCACTCCAGATTGTATCAAACTTCATGTGTCTTCCTGGTTTTACATGATCAACATCCCACTTTAACACAATATCTCCTTCATTGAAGATTCTGAATTTGGATTTCTTGTCAAAAGTCTTCTTCATCTATTTATGATTCTTCTCCATGTTTAAATGAGCTTGATATCTTAGCTCTTGTAACTCCATTAATTTCGCATAACGAACTGTAATGGTTCATTCTCAAACAAAGCTCCATTTGATGAAATAAATCTAATGTGGGTAACTCAATTCAAATAGGCATTCTTGCTTCTCTTCCATAAACAAGCTTGTATGGTGAATTGCCAACTAATATTTTAGGAGTCACTCTATCATCCAAAAGTGCTAAATTCAACATTAGATGTCAAGCTCTTTGATTATCCTTGAGTGGTCTTCTGATGATATTTAAAAGATTCTTGTTAGTACTTTCAGCTAAGCCATTACCCTATGGGTAATAATTAGATGAAGAACTTAAATAAATTCCATGGTTGACAGCCCAATCTATTATCTTTGTACCAAGAAATGCTAAAGCGTTATCCGATATGATAGTTACTAGAACACCAAATCTGCAAACTATACCTTCATAAAAGGATGATATCAAAGTTTCATTAGCATCTTTCAAGGCTATTGATTCAGTCCATTGTGTAAAATAATCTGTAGCAGTTAAGATCCACTTGTTTCCTTGTGACGAAGGTGGATTTATCATGTCAATAAAGTCAAGACCCCATTGCATAAAAGGTTGATCAACTGAAATAGGTTGTAAATGAAGCGAAGCTAAATGTTCTTTTCAAACAAAGAAATCACATTTCTTACACTTTCTGATCCATTCAAAATAGTACTTGAATATGCTAGGCCAATAATAACCAACTTTCATGATTTTTAAGGCTGTGGTACATGCTGCAAAATGACCTCCTGCAGTCCTTCATGGAATTTTGATAGTAATTTCTGAATTTTATCATAGTCAACACATCGCAAAAATACTCCATTTATATCTCTTTTGAACAACACACTATCGATAAAGATATAAGGTACAACTTGTAATCTGAAATACCTTCATTTATTCTTGTCCATACCTTCCAGATAGGTGTCATGTTATAGATAGTTAACTAAATCAGTCATCCATCTTGATTCCTAGACTTCTTGAACAAGTTCAAGTTGTTGATTTTTTGGTTGAACCATAATGTCTGATTGTTGATATGCAATTTCAGCATGTTGTTTTGAATCTTTTGGTTCGTAGCTTGTTTTTCCATATTACTAATTAGGTGCTCACACAAACCTTTTCCTCGAATTTTCTTAGCCACTCGGATATCAACAACGTATTCCATAACTTTAGTTATCCGATCTGTTATTTTCTTATTCAATTCTTTATTTAACAAGAAATATTTCACACTTGGATGAGAAACAAGAACATGAATTTTATTGTTTGAAAACATGTACTTGAAATTATTTTTCCTCTGACTATTGAAAGTACTTTTTTTTAAAGAAATGTGTATCTTGTTTCGTAATCATGCAAGATTTGTCCAAAGAAATTAATTGGCTGCTCAATATTTTCATCATTAACCTGAGTTAATATAGTTGAGATTGTTCCAACTCTTGCAAGTGCATACATTGTAAAATCTTTATCAAAATTTAGATTTGCAAGAGTTAGAGATTGAGAGATGGCTATTTTGATTGATTCAAATCCTTCTCTCCCTTCAGTTGGTCCAAGAGAAAGTTTTATCTTTCTTTAACATATTATCAATGGTTTCACCAATGCTGCAAAATCTGGAACAAATCTTCTAACAAAGTTGATTTTTCCTAGAAAACTCTGTAATGCCTTCTTATGATGAGGTAATGATAGTTGTGATATGGCTTCGATTCTGAAAGGTTCAATTGTTAATCCTTGCTTAGAAACAATATGACCAAGTAGTTTACCTTGATGTACTGAAAAGATAAACTTTTTAGGATTCAAAGATATTCCAATCTACCTGCATAACTGAAAAGTCTGTCTTAGATGTATCAGATGTTCATCAAAATCTTTCAAAAATATAGTAACATCATCTAAATAAACAAGGATGTATTTATTCAATAAGCTATAAAAATCCATGTCCATTGCACGTTGAAACATTGCACCAACATTTGAAAGGCCAAAAGGCATTCTTTTGTAAGCATAAGTACCCCACTTGGTGGTAAAAGTTGTTTTATACCTATCTTCTTCTCGAACTAAAATCTGATTGTATCCACTATAACCATCTAGAAGAGATAGTCTATTTGAACCAAAAACTATTCTCAAAATCTGATCCATGTTTGGAAGTGGGTAGTGATCTTTTAATGAAGCTTTATTAAGATATCTGAAATCCACACATAATCTAATTTCTCCATTCTTCTTCCTAACAGGAACAAGATTTTCTACCCAACTTGAATGCTTAACTGGAAAGATAATACCTGATTCAATCAACTTAGATAATTCTTTCCTCATTAGAGGCTCTATTTTGGGATTCACATGCCTCTGTTTCTGCCTAACTAGTTTAGAATTTGGTTGTAATTCAATAGTATGTTGTGCTAAACTGAGATCAAACCATTTCAGGTCTTGGTATCTCCAAGTGAAAATATCTTTAAATTCTTTACAAAGATCAATAAATGACTGCTTTTTAGCTGAGGAACATACCTTTCCAAGAAACAAATTTTTTTCTTCATCAACTGAGACCTCTTCATAATTATCAGCATGTGTTGACATCTTAGTTTTGTCTTTCCTTAACTAATCATCAGTGCTAAAGATGTCTTCTAATGTGACTAGACCTCAAGGCAACTTATTTGTCTTTAACTGAACAATTTGGTCACGATATAAGTGTTTTTATTTATCTTGATTTATTGCGGAAAACTCAGCTTCTTGCTGCAAAAACCTGCATATTTGATCATCACTTTCAAAAACTTGCCAATTCAAATCATTATCAGGTATAGAAGGCCTAACAATTAGCTTTATATGAGGCTGAATTTTGTTGTTCTCTATCTGTTCCATAGTTCAAAACTAGCACCAATTGCTAAAAGTCTATTCGCATGTTTATTTTCTGTTCTAGGAATGGATTGGATGTTAATAGCTTTAAAATATTCCATTAAGTCTGAAACTCTATGTCCTGTAAGAATTCATTAACGACTTCTTACAAACATTAAAATTTCATACTTGATTGATAACCAACTCAGAATCACCTAAAATTTGTAACGTGCTAATACCTCTCTTTCTAGCCCAAAGTAAACCATGAATCAATGCCTTGTATTCAACTACATTGCAAGTGCATGAAAATGGGAGACTCAAAGTTGAGAAGTACCTTTCGTTTATTGGGGAAGTGAGCATCAAACTGCTCCCTTTCCTTTCTTTTTCTTAGCTCCATCAAAATGAAGTTTCCAAATCTCTTTTGTTGAATTTTCTGTTTTGGACACAAAGGAAGTGGTGTGTTTTCTTCATGCAAACAATACACACCAAACAAAAGTTCTTCAACCTCCTTAAAAGGATCTAAAGCATGTTCTTCAACTGTATTTTCATCCATAAACATATTAGAAACACCATCTAATGCTGAAACATGAGCTACATCATCAAAATCAGACTGGTCTAAGGCTACATAATTAGCTACCGCATTAAAAGCGTGAGGCTCAATGTGAAATTTGGCTAGTAGTTTTGAATTGATAGTAACCTTAGTCCCATAATGAGTAGTGAAAAATAAGGACCAATCTAAAGAGAGATAACCTCCTATCTTTGCTGTGAAATCTCTAGATAAGCATAATGCAAAGTAAGGAGGTAAATCTACAATAGTGACGTCTTGTAGAATACAAAAATTTGGGCAAGCATGCAATGTTACCTCTAAATTCTTGATTACACCAATTGTATTAGTTACAGTTCCATCAAGCTGTAAGACACTCTTTTCTGTAGGCTCATACTGCAGACCCAATTTTTCTACAATTACTTTTGGCATAACTGTGCTACTTGCACCACTTTCCACCATACAGTTATGAATAATATGTTCTCCAATAATCAGTGATAGATAAAACAGTGGTGGCTTCTTGATGTCATGAGCATTTAAGAATTTTTGAACCATCCATTTAACTTCTTTGATGCGAGTCTTGTTCCATTGTTCCAAGGACCATGTCTGCCTTTTGGACTTCCTTTTCTGTTGTTTTAGAAGAAATATGCAGCTTAGCTAGTTCATGAGAAAGTAAATCTTGTTGTCCTAGAATACTAGAGCATTCCACATTGAGATGTTAACATTGTGATTTTTCATTTAATCAACAATGTTAAAAGAAGCAACAATTTTAGAGATGGATTCAACTTTTTTATCATAGGCCTTAGCAAAAATGGATTCTTCTTTTAGTGTCTTTGATATGTGAGGCGTAAACAATCTTCTAGGGTCATGATGTAGCTATTTTTTTGTCCTTTATCATCTAAAACACTTACTATTTTTGTAGGAACAACAAGACCTGCTAGTTGGTTTTGGGGTTGTAGATGTTGTCTTATCGGTGACATGATGGGAAGAACTAACCTTAGTCCCATAATGAGTAGTGAAGAATAAGAAGGACCAATCTAAAGAGAGATAACCTCTTATCTTTGCTGTGAAATCTCTAGATAAGCATAATGCAAAGTAAGAAGGTAAATCTACAACAGTGACGTCTTATAGAATATAAACATTTGGGAAAGCATGCAATGTTATCTCTAAATTCTTGAATACACCAACCGTGTATTAGTTGCATAGTTCCATCAAGTTGTAAGACACTCTTTTATTTAGGCTCATACTGCAGACCCAATTTTTCTACGTAGTTACTTCTGGCATAACTTTGCTACTTGCACCGTTGTCTACCATACAATTATGAATAATATGTTCTCCAATAAAAAATGGTAGATAAAACGGTGGTGGCTTCTTGATGTCATGAGAATTTAACTTCTTTGATGCAATCTTATTCCATTGTTCCAAGGACCATGTCCGCCTTTTGGACTTCCTTTTTGTTGTTTAGAAGAAATTTGTAGCTTAGCTAGTTCATGAGAAAGTAAATCTTGTTGTCTTGGAATACTCATACAATCCCACATTGAGATGTTAACATTTTGATTTTTCATTACATCAACAATGTTAAAAAAGTAACAGTTTTAGAGACAGATTCAACTATTTTAGCATAGGCCTTAGCAAAAATTTATTCTTCTTCAGATTTCTTTGATATCTCAAGTGTAAACAATCTTCTTAGGTCGGGATGTAGCTTTTTTTGTTGGAACAACAACAACACATTGTTAGTTTGTTTTAGGGCTGCAAGAGATGTTGTCTTATCGGTGACAATGGGTAGAACATGCCTATTTGTTGTTTTTGACTTTCAGCTATTTTTCCTTGAGCCATAGTAGTAGTGACTCGAATAATGAAGTCATCCTCATTAAAACTAACTACTTTCTATTAGGTACTTTGAACTTGAGTATCTTGCTGCCCACTCTCCATTTAAGGCATGAATAATGTCTTGAATTGAGGTTTTGCAACAAGACTTATGTTGAGTAAAATCATTTGGGAAAATTGTAGTTGAATGAGGTTGATTAAAAGGTTAACACCACTCTTTATGTAGCCATATTAACGGAACTAAAGCATTAGATAAACTAGGAGTCTTTGGGTCAAATTTCCTTTCTTTGAAAAGGCTTCATGTAATTTTGATTATGTTTGTAAGGCTTCCTATTTTGTTGATTTTGTTGATGAGGAGAATGATAAGGTCTGCTAGGTAATGCAAGCCTATTCTCAATTGAAGTAAGCTTGTTCCCCATAGTCTATGCAAAGCTTTAAATACGTCATCTAATGGAGTGGAAACAACAGGTTCTATAATTGTGATAGGCTGAGGAATAGGTGCTAAATCTGCCAAAAAGGCATTGAAGGCCTTGGTGCTAATTTTTCATCTTGAATAAGACTATTTTCATCTCGGATGGCGATATCATAGGTTTCTAGGAGTGTCTCCTCTCATAGACTAAATCATAGTTGAAATATCACTATTTAATGCCCTAAGATAATAAAGAAAAGTGTGATCAGCTTGAGGCTTGACACTTGCTAGAATTCTTTCCCAAGTTCTGGAAAAAGATGTTGAAACTTGACATAAATTCGTTGGGAGCTCTTTTAATGGTAGAAAATTGTTCTATAAGAGATAAATGATCTGAATTATTTTGAAATTTTTCAGCAATTTATCACCTAAGTCATCCCAAGTTTTTATGCATCCAATATCTAGATTTCTATAACATTGCAAGGCTTGTCCTTTAAGAGATGTAGCTAAAAGTATCAAATCTACATCCTCATGAGTACTATTATGAACTGCACATAAGGCTACGACATATTTAATGTGCTCTGTAGGTGTCGCTTGATTTTCACCAGTGAATGATGGAAAACTTTTCATGGTAGCATTAGGGATGTCATGGTAAACTGGGATTACTAATGGGATGCCATTAGTAAAGGTCACAAAATTCCTTAGTAGTTGAATAATCATTTGAAAAACTAGGATTTGAAAAAGATTAACACGTAGTGAAGGAATATTAGGAGGAGGGTTATCAAAACCAGGCCCATTATAAGGTAAAGTATTACCAACTCTTCTCCTTCTTACAGAATTCAAAGGTAAAGAAACAAACTGGGAGAAATTCCTCTTACTAATGATCTTGTAGTCACTTTAGGCATGGAATATGCTACAATACCGGCATGAAATCAGCCCTATAGAGTCACTAAAAGATCTTAAAATCATTAGAATAAATTGTTGCTGACTTGCTCCCGAAAGTAAATTTCAGAACTGTTGTAAATTTGTTGTGGATACGCTATAGAATTTGTAGCTTGCATGATGCAGATCTCGATTCGATTGTCCCAGTAGGCGTGCCAAAAATTGTTCTCTCGAAAGTGTACCATGTAGAGAGATGGCTACAGGTGTTCTAAGCTTGCAAATTTTATCTCTCTCTTTCATAGATACAGTGAAAACACCTCAGGTATGTGGGTATACCTATTTTGAGGCGAGTCTTGATATCAAGGCTGGTTCCTTATTGATGTATCCTAAACTGATTTTTGGGGTTTAAGGGTAAAAGATGACTGTAAAAAATGAATTAAAACTAAGGTGATACACCAAACTTGTATGAGGTCTTTGACTGAGTACATGCACAATTGATATGGAATGAACTTCTGATGCACATGCCAACAAATTTCTAAAGATAATTAAGGGTAAACACTTTGATGTATTGAGGGATAGAATCACAACAATATTGTTAAGTTACACATACACATTAATATAATCCATAAATTACTAAATTTGCAACAGGTAAGATTATTAATCGGGAAGTCAACATTCACAAGATTAAGTGAAAACATACACAAGACGCAAATAATTGGAAAGGCAGAAAATACTTCACATTCAAAGGGCAAAGCGCGTAAAATTGCTTCAACACTCCTGTATCTAAAAAGTCCTCCTTTTGTGCTTTGCTTAAGGAACACAATATATAGAAAAAATAATTTACCCACCCTTCCTAAAAATAGACTAAATCTTGTACTCGCCCATGCATTCTATTTTTATCTTTTATTTAATAATAAATAAAGGAATAAAATAAAAATAAATTGTACAAAGAGGTATTAATAGTCTTTGATTACATTACTGATCAAATTGTAGTTATTTGTCTTATTTTAAGAAAAGCAAGGGTGAATAATTTGCTAATAATAAACTTTGCATGTTGGGCAAGTCTCCTTCCTTTGCATGTGAATTTTTCTTCTTGTTTGTTCTATCCCCTAGTGAAGGTATGGAAAATTAACTCCCTGTGCAAGAAAAAAAAATTACAATAAATGTAATATTTTCAAAGTAAATAATCTACTATAGGGACGACTTGTCGATTGCACATGCTTCCTTTTCACTCTAAATATGTGGGGCCACCCTTGCACTTGATCATTGATCTCCATTCAATTTGGCCACCTTGTGGACTTAGAAAATTATTAGGTCTACCACCTTTGATAACATACATAGCATATACTATAATACTTGAACACCTTTTGATCATAACATGAATGAATTACTTGTCAACTTTTGCATTATTCGAAGTGGCTAAGGTGGACTTTTACCCTTTCGGTGATCATTATAAGCATGGTTTTGAAATAATATATGCATTAAGGAGTTGGAATATGGTTAGACTTTTGAAAGTCATTGTAATGATAAGTTTATTCATACATGGGGCTAGCCCCCTCTCCATGGTGATTGTCTTATTTTAAGAAAAGCAAGGGTGAATAATTTGCTAATAATAAACTTTGCATGTTGGGCAAGTCTCCTTCCTTTGCATGTGAATTTTTCTTCTTGTTTGTTCTATCCCCTAGTGAAGGTATGGAAAATTAACTCCTTGTGCAAGAAAAAAATAATTACAATAAATGTAATATTTTCAAAGTAAATAATCTCTGTAGGGACGACTTGTCCATTGCACATGCTTCCTTTTCACTCTGCAGTATGTGGGGCCACCCTTGCACTTGATCATTGATCTCCATTCGGTTTGGCCACCTTGTGGACTTAGAAAATTATTAGGTCTACCACCTTTGATAACATACATAGCATACTATAATACTTGAACACCTTTTGATCATAACATGAATTGCAATTACTTGTCAACTTTTGCATTATTCAAAGTGGCTAAGGTGGACTTTTACCCTTTTCGGTGATCATTATAAGCATGATTTTGAAATAATATACTTGCATTATTCGGGAGTTGGAATATAGTTAGACTTTTGAAAGTCATTGTAATGATAAGTTTATTCAAACATGGGGCTAGCCCCTCTCTATGGTATTTGTCTTATTTTAAGAAAAGCAAGGGTGAATAATTTGCTAATAATAAACTTTGCATGTTGGGCAAGTCTCCTTCCTTTGCATGTGAATTTTTCTTCTTGTTTGTTCTATCCCCTAGTGAAGGTATGGAAAATTAACTCCTGTGCAAGAAAAAAATAATTACAATAAATGTAATATTTTCAAAGTAAATAATCTATGTAGGGACGACTTGTCATTGCACATGCTTCCTTTTCACTCTACAATATGTGGGGCCACCCTTGCACTTGATCACTGATCTCCATTCGGTTTGGCCACCTTGTGGACTTAGAAAATTATTAGGTCTACCACATTTGATAACATACATAGCATACTATAATACTTGAACACCTTTTGATCATAACATGAATTGCAATTACTTCTTGTCAACTTTTGCATTATTCGAAGTGGCTAAGGTGGACTTTTACCCTTTTCGGTGATCATTATAAGCATGATTTTGAAATAATATACTTGCATTATTCGGGAGTTGGAATATAGTTAGACTTTTTGAAAGTCATTGCAATGATAAGTTTATTCAAACATGGGGCTAGCCCCCTCTCCATGGTGACTCACCCCTTGACATGTTAGTCAATGGTAATTTAACCTAACCCTAATTAGGGTTTTCAAAGCTTGTCAAGTTGGTACCTTATGAACTCGGTTGATTTAAGTCATTTGATGTAGAACCGTTGATCTTTGTACCTATTGAATTTAGACCGTTTGATTACTAACTCCATGTGAGTTAGGTTAAGTTGTGGTCATCGGGTTAGTTAAAATGTTTGAGCTCCATCATTTTGGTCATTTCTTTCTTACTCGCAGAGAGTGGCGAAGCCCTGGAAAATTTGTTTCAGATCACCATTTTTGATTTGTTGAAGCTTGGCTTTTGTTCTGTGTTATTCTTGGTCTCTTCTAGTTTGAAACTTGGTCTCTCTTGCCCGAGAGTTCTGGAAGTGTTCGTATATTTGCATTTTCTGAGTTCTATGTGAGCTCTTTAGAGGTTTCGCCATTTTTGAATCTTTCAAACTCAGTTTTGGAGGTTTGTCTAGTTGTTCATTTGACTATTTCCAAGCTCTACAAGTTGTCTCTTTTCCTCCATTACTTTTTTCTTTTTAGCTCAAGACCATGTAGCTATCATATTGTTCGATGAGGGAAGGTAAGTCTTGAATTCCTTAGATATTCTTTGTTACTTTGTTGTCATCACTTTGTCCTTTGAGAAATACTGATAACTGTTTTTTCTTTGCATTTATGTGGTTTCGTGGCTTGGCTTTGGTCATTTTTTGAGTTGACACTCGTTCTGAGTTGCTCATTTAGGCTCTGATCTTGATCATTTTGAGAAACATTCACCTCGACCCTTGTTGGTAAGTTCTTGCTCGATCTCTGTAAAACTTCAAATTTCAATTTTAAAGCTTGAGCCTGGATAACCCAAAAATGGGTATTTTCCCTTTAGCTTATGAGTTCTGTTTTGTGAAAACTTCCTTTTGATCCTGTAACCTACATATTGAAGGTTAAAATGTTTCTGGAAACATTGAAAACTAAAATCACATAGTTCTTTTAAAACTTTGTATTTCCCTCTTATTTGGCCATGTAAAACTGAGTTTGAATCTGAGTAATATTCCAAGCTACGTTCGTTTGGCACTTGTTTTCATAAGATAAACTTCTTGGATCTAGATTGTTTATACTTTTTCCCCTTTTAGACTACCTACACATTGGTATTTACGAGTTCTAAAACTCATTTTCTTACATCTGTACCTACATATTTTCAATTTGTGGCTTGAAACAAATGCAACCCAGATTTGGATATTTCTTCTCTCACTTCGATATCTCTGGATCCTATGGAGATACTAGGTCTGCATTGTTAATTTTCTTCTGAGGATCTGAAGAATATGTACCTTGTTATTTTGCTTCTACCATGTTCTTTGAAATGTAGTGATCATTTCTGAGTCTGTATAAAAGAATGTATTTCCTTTTCTGCTTATGGAGAATATGAACATTGTTGACTTTTATAGTGCAAAACTGGAACTTTGATTTCTAGGATTGCTGCTTTACTTGTTCTGTAGCTTAGGTTGTCCTATATTTGCTACCTTTCATGACTATGATGAGTCATTGATGTAGATGAATCTGTTCAAGCATTGAGTTTCTCCCAAAACTGTACTTTGTATTTGAGTTCTTTATGGCTTCCATTGTTATAATTCATTATTCAGGATCAATTTGATTCATTTATGTATCTAAGTATAATTTCATGACCTTTGTATTTTAAGACTGCACTTTGAGATTTAATTCTTTAATATTCCTGAACCTGTATCAATGTTTTGAGTTTGATAAAGTCTATAAAATAAAATGTCTAAAACTTGAATTCTTTTGTATATGTTCAGTTCATCTTCTGAAATGATCCCTTGTAACCTGTAGTTGCATACTTTGATTTTGAAGATGATTTTATCGCTTTGTTGGAATAATATAATCTTGTTTATTTCACTTAGATGTTTTATTTCCTTGGTAGTAGTATTTCTCGCATCTTCGTAAAATTTGAAATGTTGATTTTTCATAGTGAAGCCCTTAAATTTTCCAAAATTATCTCTTCCTTCCTTTTAATGTAGAAGTTGTATTTTCTAATTGAGAATACATAATGTAACATTTTTCTATTAAAGCTTATTAGGTAGTTAGAAACTGAAACATAATAACTGTTATCTTGATCATGTCATTCTTTTCTACTTTTCTGTATCACTTACTTGATTTACATAATTGTTTTAAAACATGTATTAGTTGAAAACATCATGTTGAAAAGTCGTAAATGTCCAATTTACATGGCAAAGCCCTGTCACATTTTTCCTAGAATCTTATTTTCATTTTGTTTCAGTTGTAACCCTTTCTTTGTAGTTAACTTCAGCTTCTTGAAATCTGATTCTTCCTCTTTAGTTGCAAACTGAAACATGTACTTCTATTCGTCAGTTTCTCTTTTGTACTGTAACTTCTTCCATTTGTAGGACAGTTACTGAAACATGAGTTACATTCTTCCTTCATTCCAGCATGTACTTATGACTCATCTATTTCTTCTTGGCTGCAACCTATACCTGCACTCTTAAGAAAATAGTTAGAAAATACTTACGCTTTTTGGCATCTCTTGTGTTCATGGTTTTCTTTTCTTTTCTCTTTCTTCTTTTTGAGTGAGTAAAGCATATATGCAGTTTGATCTTCAAGTAAACTATATCTCCTGTTGTTAAGAGATTCATATGCATGAATTAGGATAGTATAGGAATATGGATTAATCCTTGATCTCGTAACTGATAGTTCTTTTTTTTTTTTTTCAAGTACAATGATTTCAGCAACGAAGATGAAGAAGGAACAAAGCTGGAAATGGAGATGTCTCAACCGAAGAATAAAAACCCCAAGGCAATGATGGGTTCACTCATACTCCTTTATTTTCTCTTTCATGCATGTGTACCTCTTATTTCAGTAGTTATACTTTACCTTTTCTAGTTACATCCCACGACTTGTGTGGGGACATTTGAAATTCCTTATGAATAAAACATTGAATTCTGAAATTGAGTTGTGTATTTCTTTTTGCATTTCAGCTTTTTGTATGGATTATATGATGAACTAAACAACTAAGTAATATAATTAAATGTCTTAATCATAAAGGAAAGAACATTAAAGAAACCCGTAACATTCTAAAAGAATGAACTCGATTTATTTAATCTACATTTATGTTTGTTATTCCAAAATCTAGCCTTTCATCTATTCTCACGATTGGATGTCTTCATCAAGACAACACAGTTTTGTCCTTTGGGACCTTGTGTTTTTTTGCTGAAGATAATCATGAAATTGCAGACTATGTGATCTGTTACATTTTGTAACAACACACATAGCTACATATTTCATGTAATCATGAATTAATTCAATAGTAACCATATTCTATGAAAGAAACTTCCCTAGCTTAGGTATACTTCACCAATGTTATTCATCGTAACGAAGTTTTAAGTTGCCCATTTTTACACAAGTGCAAAAATTGTCAACATGCATACTAGGTAAAAAATCGTTAAATATGCAAATCATGTCATTTTTCATGAAAAAGGCTTCAAATTATACAACCTCTACTCCAAAACTAACAGAGGGGTGGATTTTGCGTAGGCCATAGGTTTCCTAACCACATCTCGAAATCTCTTCTTAGGATCAGTCTTTCCCCTATTTTTGTCCAATTGAAGAGCGAAACTAGGTTTATTCAACGCCCGAGAAACCAAAGAGGTTGCAGTAAGGGATTCACCACACATTCCAAATCATCTCTCTGCAATGGGAGTACCACGAGATGTAACTATCTAATCATACCCATAATCAAACCACGAGTCCAAAGGTGGTTGTCTATTTTCATTGAAAATCTTAGAGGCGAGGGAGGGATGGGCCATAAGATATCTCATTATTAGTGATTCATTCTCAAATTTCTAAAAATGAGATAACCATATGAAAATTTAGAAAAAATCCCTTTAAAATTCCCCCATTTCAAGAAAAGGAGGATTCATCATTTCAAAGGTTTGGAGCTCAAAGAGTGACTTTCATCACATGAAAGCATGTTTCTTGCATGTTACATGATCATATGATGTTCCCTTTAAAATTCCCCTTTAAAGGAAACCCGATTGTTTAGCATGAAAGCATGTTTCTTGGTTTTTTGATGTTCCCAAAACCCAAAACTCCCAAGCATCAAGCAAATGCATGTTTTATCCAATGCATGTTTCATGTCATGTGATTCCCAAACCCGAAACCCGAATGAAGCCTTTGTGTTGGGATTTTGGGACTTAGAAGCATCTCAACATCTCATGCATCATGCTTCATGTTTTCCAAAACCCGAAACCCGAATTAAACCAAACCCTTTGTATCGGGTTTTTGGAGGCTCAAGCATGATGACATGTCATTAATGTCCAGTTGTCTAGTAGTTGGACACATGTCAAGTGAGGTGTAATTAATGTTAGGGTATTATAAATAGTTGGTTTTCCATGTCATTTGTTACCTAGTATGTTTTTGCTGCGTTGGATTTCTGTGTATGCTTCTTCACCTCCAAACCCGATTGAGCTTCCCGGTCGATTTTGTCATTTGTCTTTGATCATTTTTTGATCTAGTTGAAGGTATTCTTCTCTTCTTTCTTTTAGAAGCTTTTGGGTTATTTATGAGGTGTTTTTCTTGGGTTTCCATTTCCATTTTTTTCCCTCATTTCTATTTTAGGGTTTTGGGGTTTTTTCCTTGGTTCTTGTTTTTTCCCAGTAGGGTTCTTGTTTGAAATTCACTCCTTGGTTATTTACTTATTTTTACATAAGTTGTAGATTTCAAAAGAATCTAAAAATCAATAAGTGAAAAAGGTGGGAAATTCTCATATTTTGGCATGTTAGAAACCCGATATATTGATTTTGGTTTTACAGGGTGTTATACATCTCTTCTTCACCTTGTGTCGGGTTTTGCAGGGTGCTCGACACCTATCAAGTTCCATCATGTGTCGAGATCTTCCACCTACTCAACATCCTCCTACCTCCGCAAAGTGTGTCGGGTTTTCATCGATGCGCAACATGCCCTAACTTCCGACATACACCCCATCCAGTGTTTCAGGTTTCTCAAGGTGCTCGACATCCTCCAAACTCCGCCAGTGTTTTGGGTTTCCATTGGTGTTTGACATGGCCTAATTTCCGACATACAATCTAGTCTGTTGGGTTTCTGAAGGTGTTTTGCAAGTTTCAAAACCCGAATAGTGTGGTGGGTCGTGCACTTGTCCAACAAGCTTTCACACCCGATTGCTCTTCTAGAAGTCATCAAGGCATTTTCAAGACTCCTCATGTCGGACCCTAGCCCATCTAAGGATAAGTCAGATAAGTTAGGAAAGATGAAGTATAAGTACCAGAAGATGGAATCTTCTTCTTATGTAAGCTACAATTATGACATCCGGGACAGAGCTCGACAATATAGATATGGAAGACTTCTGGAAAATAATTGAGGATTCTTCTCAGAATTCATGGATGAAGTCAATAGCCGACAGTGGTCTCCCTCTCGCAACAAGATTTCCAATATCAGCTCAATGCCCTAAATTCATCCTGGCTTGTGCTTCCCACTATGACTCAGCCTCCCGCTCAGTAAGAAATCAAGCAGGGGAATCTATAGTGAAATTGGATGGAGATTACTTTGATCAACTCCTAAAGTTTCCCAACTTTATGGAATATGTTGATTTAGACCTTAAATCAACACAAAAGGCCTGGGACAAAGATCAAGAAGATTGCATCAAGCACGTAAACAAGAAGTTCTTGATCAAGGCTAAGCCAATTGTTTCTAGGTTTCCAAGTCAATCCCTAGAAGTGATTTTATCCTTGAAGTCAGTGATATCATCACCCTGCTGAGCCGAGTTATTTGGGCTCCCAGATTCAAAAGGAATTCCAAGGGTGGATGTACTAGTTCATGGTCATCATAAAGAAGAATGACCAAGGGATTGATTGGGGTAGCCTAATAAGTGATGAGATAGACTCCCAAATGAAAATGGTCTTGTCTATCGGAAAGTTCTATATGATGTCATATGTCACCTATGCAAGCAGTAGGCATGAGAAACTATCCAGGGCTAGATGCAAAGGGAAACCGAGCAACGGAACACATATATCGGTACTTCCCATAGCTGATAATAAAAGGGTCTGAAGACCAATTTAGAAGAGTGAATGATGCCTTCTTCTATGAAAACATTTGCAGATTGGATCCTGATCTGAGGAAGAGAAGGGTTTCCGATGAAGCATGGGCCGAAGTGTCAAAATGGGGTTGCATTTTCTTGCAATTCAAGAAGTTTACTTATCTTTGGGTGGTAAGGTTCCATGGTAATCCTTTCCATTTTCCCAGGTTCCTAGGTGACAAACTGATCCTTATGGAGTTGGTCAGACAATTGTTGGATTTTCACAAATTCCAACAAAGCAGGCACAAAGCCGCCATCTCCTTCCCCATTTCCATTGGAAGGTATACATGTTCTACCATGGTTAAGGCCAAGAACATGGTGCATGAGCTTTAGGAAAAATTGAAGAAACATATGAAGATGAGGGAGGGATTGACATCCGAGGAGTCCTCAAGTCATATGGAACCTTGTACCTGCATGTGCCCACTGTGGAAGATATCTGGGTTGATCTTCGGGATGAAGTTGCCATCCAAAGAAAAGACAACAAGTAGACTGACACTTGAATAAATTCAGATGTTAGATCTAGCTGACATCCCCGAAGGCACCGTGGACAATGAAAGTGTTCTGGACACTAGGTATGAACAGTCAGATGGAGACCAACTCGGATTCCCAACCATTGATTGGTCTATTGCTGAAAAGGCTTCTATCGCTGAAAGAGCTGCTCAGACTCTTGTCCGTACTAAGGCATGGCTCATTTCTTGGGAATGAGTTATAAGGAAAAGATATTTTCAAAAATAGCTACTTTAGAAGTGGGACCCTCCAAGGGAGAGAAGGAAAAGGATAAAAGCCCTACCAAGAGGCAAATAAAGTTTAAGTTTGTCAGAAAAGGAGAAAAGCAAGGGGTTGAATCATCTGCTACTCCTACACAAACAATTGAGATATTGGATTCACCTCCTCCACCAAAACAAGGAGAAATTCTTTCAAAAATTGAGGTTGGTCAACCTCTTATTTCTCCTTTTGTTGATTGCTCATCGAAGTAAGTCTTTCTCTTGCTTCTCAAGCTTTGGCTTTAGAGTCTTTACCTCCTCTCTCCCAATCTTCCTCATCTCATATTTCTATGCCACTCTCATCATTAGCCATGGCCAGCATTTTCTCCGACCTCTCACCTCTCTCTGCTAGACCTACGATGGCCATAGATATGCCTCCTCCTTCCACACCTTCATTCCCTGAATCTATCCCCATAGTCACTACACTTGCACTCATCACCACTCCACAAGTAAATCTTCCTCCACCTGCAGATACAACCATAACACCTCCGATTGGGGAAAATTCTTCCACTATACCTCAATGGTTGGTTGATCAAGACTCGAGGAAGAGGAAGGTGGTAGTTCCCCTACAAACCTTCGACTTCAGTTCACTCAAGGATTCTCCGCAAATCTACCAAGAAACCCAAAATGGTTTCAAGGGTTTTAGTGGATGCCTCAAGGCATAAGTTTTTAGAGATTGCCACTCCCGTGGCCTAACAAAACCAAGGAGGATATAGTGGTTACTGATTATCAGATTACAAGGGTTGATTTGGGAAAAGTAACAACAGAAGGAGCACAACAAGATGCGCAGGATGCCATGAACGTGCTTTTTGCCAGAAGATGAAGGAAACAAAGGTAAGTAGGGATGAGCTAAAGGAGAAAGTTGAATAGTTAATAGGAAGTATTACTCAAGCTTTCAAAGCCTTCTTAGTCAACACCATCATCTTCTACCCCTACTCCTATTAGGTTCGATTTCTCATCGGTACCTATGATTGAAAAGATCAATGAGAAGGGGAGAACGGTTGAAGAATGGATAAAGAGGCTACTCCTACAAGGAAGAGAGGTCATTGATGACACAAGTGGAGGTTTATAAATCCTTGGAGGAAATAAAGAAGGATGGTGACAAAATGGATGATGAATTTTCACAGGAAGTTGGGAACCTTGAATTAACTTTAGAAGCTCTCAATGCACTGAAATAGGTTCCATCCAGATCTTAATGGAAGAAGGAATCATTCCACATGGGGATAAGCATTTCCTAGCTAGCCAAAGCCATCAGATTCAAGGATAAAGATTCTCAGTGAAGCTTGCAAGCAAGTTGAGGGAATCTAGAGATCAGTTGGTTGATGCCACCAATGACATAGAAGAGGAGTTGTCCAGGATCTTCGCCAAGGTGTTGGATGAAAGCTCAAATATTCTACCTACTGATGATCTCTATAAAAAATTCAAGAATTAATTCAGCATGAACCAACTTCCATCTTGATCTAACAACCATCGATAAGTTCATAAGGATCGAGAATGTTTTGGAATCACTAAGGAAACTCAACAAGAAATTGAAGAAACTTTCTGGTAATGCAAGTGACACTCAGGAAACTTGTGAGGTCTAAGTGATTATTCTAGTGTGCCAGATGAAGATGAGATGTAGGGCATAATCTGGAAGTTCCAAGAATTTGAGACAAGAAAGCTTCTGGAAGAAGACAAGGATGACAAAAAGCAGAATAAGCATAATGTTTCATGTCATTTCTATCAAGAAATTTTCATGTCTTTTTCATTTTGTTTCATCACATAGGAAGAAAATTTTGACTTGTTCTCCTACGTGAGAGTCAAGCAAAATAGGACTCTCATTAAATGACTATTTTCTAGGATTTATCCTATTTTCTCTCTGCTCTCTCTATTATAAATAAGGGATGCTTGTGCATTCAAAGAGGGAGATATTTTTAGAATATTAAGAGCTATTGTGAAGAAGAAGAAAAACTTTGTATTTTCTTTTTAATCATTGAAGAATAGAAACAGGTGTTATTTTGCAAACTTTGTGTTGTGGGATTCATCTATCTTGAGAGATTGTTCTTACGTCCAAGATCTTAAGCTATTCTTTGTTTAGTGTTCTTGATTATTTTAATCATTTCAAATATTACACTCATTATCTAAAACTCGTATAAGTATTTCTTGATCTGTGTTTGCTTGAAAGAAAATACGTTCCTCTCATTCCCTTTCCACTTTGTTTTCATCTATAATAGTTTCCTTTCTAATCCATTCCATTTCTAAAGTTGTAACATCTCCATTTCATGTTGATATGGATTTTGGGATTGTATCCCAACCCCAATGGTTAGAATAGTGTGGATATTGTATATATTATTTTCTTGTGTATTTTAGATTAGTAATAAACGGGAAGAAGCCTTTTGTATTTGAGGAGGGATTTAATCCCATCACTGTGGTTGAACCTCATATTTTGGCCTGAAAAAATATCCAACCAACAGTTTTTGGTGACTTCTCTGGGAATATACAGATTGATAAGACTAACCTTATCCTATTGGTGTCCTGAGACTGTATTTGCCTTATTTTTAGAAGATCCATTTTTCAGTTCAAGCTGGCCAAAAATATCTTCACTCGGTCAAGTCGAGCCAGGGGTGAAACTGATCCATTCTTTGATATGCTTCAACAACACAATTTAAGACTTTCCCCCAATAGTGTTGCATCTAGCCGAGTTAAGATAAGTTCTTCGCCCATCTGAATAACTCAGGTTCCTCAAGAACAAGAAGCTTTTGCAACCTGTCATGCATTATTTGTGTCTAATACAGGGATTCCTATGCGCACTTCATTTAGAAGGATGGCAGCACAACCTGTGCCTTGGGGTGCGGCTATTGGTCCTCTTTCCCTAACTCTGTCGTTACATGATCTACCGCATGGGTAACATAAGAATATTCCTAAGTTCAACGGTGATGGGAAGCAAGCACCCGATGAACACATCGCTTCATTCTTTGTCACATGCGGCATCCTAGGGGTTGCTCATGAAGATGTCTCGATTGACTCTTCGTTGAAACATTATATGGTGTAGCATCATAATGGTTCTACCATCTTCCGAACGCATGCATTACCAACTGGGCTACCATGAGATCCGTATTTGAAGCAAGCTTAAAACTCAGCTGAAGATTCCCATGCCTTGTTAGCACAACTTACACATATGAAGATGGAGTCTTATGAACCTATGCGGGACTTCATAGCCAAATTCAACAAGCTGATTTGTAAGATTCCAGATCTAGCCATTCCCACTCTTGAAAATCAAAAGTGTTTCTTCATCAACACTCAACCCCCTGATGTGAGCTTCTTACTAATAAGGTCAGTTATCTCTGATTTGGCCATTGCTCAAGCTACATCCAATGAAATAGAAGATGACATCATTCTAGCTGGAAAGATCAGAAGAGAGTCATCTAAGCCTAAAAATAAGAGTTCTTCTCAGAATACTACTGATCCTATGATTCAGAGGATGGCCAATGACTTGATCACTTTGAAGAAACAAATGTCTCAACAAGTGACCAATGTTCCTTATCGGGATATTCCTAGATGGAATTTCAACAATACCAATGGTGCTCCCGCAAGAGATAGGAATCGGTTGATTGCTGCTCCCACCAGGCTGGACATTGAATCTCCTCCTGTCAACGCAATAGTAGAAATAGTTGAGGAAGATGAATAACCAAAAGATCAAGATTCTCACGAATCTTTTGAAGCTTCAGGATATGTTGATGAGTCTTTTGACGATTCAGCTAGTGACTCCAGCATTGGGTACTTGGAATACGAGGAAGATGGATGTGAGCATGATTGTCATTCATTTGTAGTCTTCACTCAATCTCAATCCCAGAACCCCAAAAAGCTAGTTGAAGGCTCTAAGGAGAAAAGTGAAGAAGCTCACGTGGTTATGGGTTAAAAATGCTCTCCTATCTCAACGCAAACTGAAAAGGAGATGACTAAAAAGGTAACTTCGTCTTCTAACTCTCTTTCTCCTACCCCAAAGGTTAGTACCTCGGCTCGCTCAGACAGTGTAACAGAACCGAGCCCACCATCATTCCTTTATATACCGCTTTTGACATTATTGATCATGTAAATAAAACTAAAATCCGAATGTCGAAATCCAAGTACCTTCAATCAAATCCTGAGTAATTTTAGAAACTTGCAATATTTATTAGAAGCAAGGTTGTTATCCCTTTATCTTCAAAAGGTATTTTTCCTAGCACCACTCAGCCTTAACCTCGGGTAATGTAACATCTATTACTTCTTCAAGAAAGATTGAACCGTTTTATTTGTTCTTACTTATAAAATGGTTTTAAACTCAACAATTGCATAGTTGACTCAGGAGCCTCTGATAATGTAATGCTCGTAAAAGTAGCCCATGCCCTTGGAATTACCTTGACTAAATATTATGTGCGGTGTTACTCCATGGAAACTAAACAAGTCCCCTTGATTGGCCAAATCAAGGATGCACGATTGCATTTATTGCATTCCCTAAAAAGAGAGTAAAAATGACTATCCTAGTTGCTGATATCCCAGCTGCTTATGGTATTCTCTTAGGAAGCGGTTTTTGTAAAGATGTTGGAGGAGAAATCAATATGGACTGGACCAAAGCTAAAATTCTAGTAAATGGAGTTCCTCGCGTCCTCCATCCCGAAGCATGTGCGAAGTACTGGTTAGTAAATCAGATGATCCCAAGGCCCAAATTCTCTTCGAAGATGCAGGCTTGGGTAATTATTTCATGACATCTGAGGTGCCTTTTGTAGAAGTCAAGGAAGAAGATCCTAATGTTGTTTGGACCCTCGAGTTCGACGGGATCTGTTCAACTACTAGGTCGGGCACTAGTGTGGTTCTTATATCTCTAGATTTTGATATTTTTCCTTCGCTAAATACTAATAACACGGCTAAATATGAAGCTTTGTTATTAGGATTAGAAATGGCAAGGCAAAAGGAATTTGAAATCTCAAAGTATAGGGAGATGTTGATTTTATTGTGAATGAAGTAAGGGGATCTATCGGGTGAAAAACAATCGCCTAAGGCATTACAACAATAAGGTGTGGGACAACATAGAATGCTTTGATACTTTTTCCATTAAGGAAGTTTTGAGAGATCACAATGATAAAGTTGATTCTTTAGCCATGTCTGCATCTCTCCTCCTTCCTCACCCAAAGTTCAAACATGACAAGTATACCATTAAAATTGTGTATCATCCAAGTGTTCCAGATAATTCAGCACATTGGCAAGTGTTTAATGATGATCAATAGTTATTGTTTTTTCTTAAAAAAGTTGATAATTTTAGTGAGCTTTATTTTGAAGGATCAAAATTAGCTTTCTGTGAGTCCATCTCAAATTCGTATCAAGAGATTGATGGTGAATTCATCTAGCTCAAAGGCAATAAGATTCCGAAGGGATTATTTTCTCTGGAGGGTCTGTTTGACAAACATGATCGTTTCATTCGGGATAAAAGATAAGCTGTGTAATGCCCCGTTGGGCATCGACTTCCGTTTCTGCCACCTTGCCCCCATTGCTTTTCGTTGAACGTTTATTTGAGCTCCCTTTTTATCGTCGGGTGACTTTGACCTTATCGCGGAGTTATCTTGGTATAGTTTCTTCCCTTCTTTCGCTTTGTCTCGCCATCTCGTTCTGTCGTAAGTGCGCTTTTGTTTCGGGGGTCATTTCTAACTTTCGTCTAGTGAGCTTATCATGCTTTTGATCGGTGTAATGCGTAATGAATTTTGTTGTTAAAAGTTCTAATAGTTATTAAAACCTTTTCAAGGCATTCGGGCACGTTTGTTGTCTTTTCCAGCCTTGGTTCGTGGAAGGGGAGAGAGGTTGGGTGGTGGCACCTTTGAAGGTGAGGACTGCGTAGTTTTATATCTATTAATTTGCTTGCACCTACCCTCCACTGCCACCTTGGCCGACCAGGTCCTTCGCAGGTCTTGTTTGCACGTGGATGACATTAGTCTCCTCCCAACCACCCAACCTGCAGACTGTAATGACCATCACGTTTTTTCTACCTTGCGTGAGAGAGATGGAGTCGGTGGAGGCCTATTTTTCTTCACCTGGATCTCTTTTTGATCCTTTCATTCAATGCGTATGGGCGCGGTCTGGTTTGACGTGATAGCTAGTGATGTAGGCGTGTGAGGGGCGTTTTCTTCCTGGTTGCGTGGGCAGAGAGGCCAAGCAAATCCTTTGTCATGGATTTTTCTTCCGGCTCCTCCCGTGCGCGTGGTTTTAGTTGGAGCTTCAAGCTAGTGAAGAGCGGGTGTCTTTGCCTCCACTTTCATTGAGTCTTTGTGTGGTGTTTTCTTGTCGAGGATCCATTGCGACAACGTTAGCTGTGAGTAGCGGGATAGATAGCGATCTATTGCATTGCGCTTACTGATCATTTTTTTTGCGAGGGTCAGGTCGTGTAGGGAAGAAATGCGGCGGCAGGCATGTTGCAGTGTAGTAGAAGCCTTTGTGAGCGCTTCCAACAAGCAGGTTGTCCAACTATGTTGTTATCTATGCAGTATCAATGCATCCTCAGATTCGGGTCTCTCCTTCAAGATATTTTTATCAAAATCGACTATGTGACAGTGAGAGTGTTACCAGGAGACCTGATGAAGTTTCTTGCTATGATTCTCTATTGAGACCTTACTTGTTTCTGATGTAACTCATGGAAGAGGATCTCATAGAGGTGGATCTGTTTCATATCAGAGTATTCATGAAGCACAATTTGCTTTGCAATTATGAACTTATTAGGAGATCGATGAAGGATAGAGGAATTAAAAAGAAACTTGGATGTAGTTGGATTAAAGGCAATAAAATGGTGCATGCTTTTTGTGTAGGTGACAGATCACACCCACAGGCACAGGAGATCTATGCAATGTTGGAGAAAATGTCTTGGGAGATGAAGGTAGCAGGATATCTTTCAGATTCAGAACATGTACTGAGTGAACGGGAAAGTAAAAGTATTCCTCTACCACCATAGTGAGAAGATGGCAATTGCATTTGGATTGTTAAGCCTTCCCCGTGGGACAACTCTCAGAGTTGTCAAGAACCTTAATGTATGTGTTAACTGCCACACTGCACCAAGTTTTGTCCAAGTTTGTTGCAAAGAAAATTGTTGTGAGAGATGCAAAGCGGTTCCATCAGTTTAAAAAAAAAAAAAATGTTCTTGTAGATATTTTTGGTAATGCCATGTGAAGCAATCTGCAGACATAGTCTGGCACTATAACAAGGCGCACTTGTGCAGTGCGCAGTGATAAATAAGAAACCATATTTTATTTCCAGCTTCTTAAATGGGCTCCAAAATGGATTTTCCATTGTCTTTGGATGGATGTCCATGTTCGCTGTAACTTTCCCTTTTGACACTACGCGTTGGGAGGATGTTGACAAGTATTTTAGACCACCCACCCCGGCCGTGAACTCCTACGTGCCAACGTGAAGATGGTCGATGTTTGGGTGCCTAACGAGCTTGAAGAAAATGGAATTAGGCTTGGGTTGTTTTTGGTGGTCCAAGGCGGTGTCCATGAAACCTTTTGAATCTGGAGAAAAAGGCAAGATATTTCTACTCTTCTTCATTTGTTACTTTATTTAAAATTATTGTGAAATCAAACCACCTTTTTCTTGCATTGTTTTACCGGTTGGATGTCATGATGAGAGATTTCCCCCTTTCGCTTGTTTTCTTCTTGTTTTAGCTTTTATCGTTGTCAGTATGTTAGTCGAAAGGATGCGTGTGCCCTCTCCTCTGGGTGTTATGTTTCTCTTACTCGAATGATAGACCTTCATCTGTTTGTTTATGTATTAATTCTTCTCTCATGATTGAGTTGCATAAGGTATTATGTTGATCAAACTAGTATTTTCGATATCATGGAAGTAAGTTTACGATAACTATGAAGCCCCTCCCTAGCACCCAAGTTTGTCTTTGACATTTTTTGTTAGCTCCTTCGCAAGTCCCTTTGATAACCTTTTGGCATCGAGAAAGAAAGGTTGTAGGATTAGTGTGAGCAATGCGTGGGCTAGCCAGCTTAGAGTTTCGGTATTAAAACTTTTAGAATGAAAAGGTTTGTGTGCAATGTGTTTTCCGTCTCGCATGTTTAGACTCTTATATTATCTTTCATCTTGTTTCTAGGCTTTTAAGGCCATCCTCAAGAAGTACCTTGACCATCCCTATCAACTTGAACCATAACTAGCTTTTCGGATCAACTAAGCTCGAGGTTTCATTGTGCGAATCTAGTACCTCGTTGACACTAGAATAGTTTTGGTCTAATCCCCTCTCGTGAATTGTTGTTGATGGCGCTCTTCTATTTTTCCTAACTTGCTTTATTTCTCCTTTGTAGTGTTAACGCTATTAATTAATATTGGTCGGTTTTATGCACGTAATTACCTTAATATTTTGTGATGGAAATTTCCTTAAATGTGATTAATCTTCGGGAAAAACTCATCTTTCATTTGATAGTCTTATGGATTCATAGCGGAAGGTTTTGTTTTGATAATGTCACTTAGAAATTATGTTTGTATCTATTGTGTGACGATTGACTGTGTTACCAAGGGTTGCCTTAAAATATGATTGTTTTGGGAAATGGGTAATTTATTTTAAATTAACCAAACATTAGAATTGTTGTGGAGGTTTGTAAATCTTTAGTGTTATAAAATTTTTGATGACATTATTGTACACTGGTGTGATGGAACTCCCTTCTTCTCTCTCGCGTGTTTCACATTAGCTTTGTAAGACTTTGACCCTTCTTGGATGATTGGAAAATCTTGTAGTTAATGGTCAAAACTAGTATTCTTGCCTTCGCTTCGAAACTTATGTTGTGTGTATACTCTAATTGATTTCCGGTTTGAAACTCAATTATACATGGCCTTTTGTGTTAATTTCTGAAACCCGTGGTTCCCCTTTCTTGGGCCGATCAACTCTTGTTCTTTTAGAAATATATTATTTTAGCCTATGCGTTTAGTACCATTGATAAATTTCTAGATGGTTAGTATATATATCAAATCTCAATCTTATAATTATTGTTTAAATTACTTACTTGATGGGAATTTTGTTTTTGCTAGATTGTTTATTTTTCTCCTTATAGGGCAAGGCCATTCTCATATGATTGCTATACTTTCGTTGCTTTTACTCCTAACTAAAGTACAAGGTCTTCTCCTTCTTTGATTGGCATGATAGAGACTTTATTATAACTTGATGTGTTGATAGTGTTTAGAGGTTTGACCCAATTCTTGTAATAAAGTGCTTCCTTTTTGTGGTATTGTTAGATAATAGTTATGGTGGTTTTGTGTAGCCTTATCTTGCTCAGTTCTCGCGAACTGACTCTTGTGAAAAAAATTGTTGCAGATGGATTTTGCGAGTAGATGAGGGATAGACTTGTAGATTTTTACATCAACCTCAGTGAGAAGTTCTTTTGTATGAATCCTTTTTATATTGTTCAACTATTGATAACATCTAGTGGAAATTTTAGAAGAGGATCATTGTCTTAGTGTATTGTATCGTGGATTATGTCGTCTTAACTTTGGAACCTTGAATTGTCTGTATATCATTGAAAATATAAGAAAATTTGTTTACCACTTGTTGAGTGACCTTAATGGATTATCGGTATTCTAAGAGTTGATGTAACTTTATTTCGTGTTCGTAAATGAGTATTGTTAAACTTTATCCCTACGATTAAATTGTTAAGTTAAATCTTTCTAAGACTTAGTGACAATATTTTATAAGTAAAGTAAAATGGGTCGGTTAACCCTTAAAGAAGCTAAACAAAAATAATAATTTTATATTCAACAAATAAATGTAGAGGTGATCTACTTGAAAACAAATAATTCCATGAGTGATTAAAATGAAACCATCCTTTGTGAAGTAAAAATTTTATAACTTGATATCCCTAGCTACACTAGCGAACATTATCCTTTTTTATGGTGAATTCTTAGAATGATCCTAAGGTGAAACAAATTGTTAGTTGATATAAGATAATACGATTTAATAAGTAGGAGGAATCGGTTTCGAAACCACGCAACTGCTCTCTCAACCTTTTGAAAGGTAAATTGTTTTCTTTTGTAAAAATCATCCAATTAAAGCCTAAGTAAAGTATTTAATAATTTTCGTTAAATCCTCAAGCTTAAATAAAAGCGGGTTAATAACTAATGAGGTCATAAAGATGAATTCAACTCAACCTTCTTCCTCTAACCTATTTTTTTTTTTCAAGGTGCTTGGTAATCTTTCTCTTGAGTATGATGAAAGTGAATCCATATTGCAATAAGGTTATGAACAAGTTCTAGTAGTGTAAGTGTAAATAGATGGCCTTGTGGGATTAAATTACCCCTTTCTCTAAATAAACGAATTAAGCAAATAAATGTCATAATAGAGAAGTTTTAAAGATGATTACTCAGTGTAAAAAGAATAAACTTAGCTTGGTAAGATGAATTGTATGAATCATATCTTGAGCCTCCTTGAAAACGTAAGCTAAGAATTGCAAGATGTCTTTTTAAAATAAATAACCCTCAAGAATATCTCATTATGGTTGGCCCTAATTGTAAGTGTGTTCTGTGGTTGGACTTCTATGTTGTCATGTCAAAAAGAAAAAGTGTATTATCCTTTTGGGTGTGAACGTTTCCGTGCTGACCTTGTGGTCATCCCCGTAACAAGTGGTTCCTAGAGTTGGTTGTAACTTTGTGACGACATGTTGTGTCGTGTTATGTGTCGAAGCAAGTCAAAAAAATATCCTGTCTTTTACTGTGTTGTTTGTGTGTGAATCTTTTGGGTAGTTACAAGTGAAGGTGCTTCCTGCCGAGGTAGATCAAGTTAATTTGGGCTCTTCGACAACCCCGGATGGTAAACATCAGAAAATCTTGTTCTCCCGAGGAGAAAGAAAAATTCACTTCACTCCGAAGAAATATATGGACGCCCTAGCATGGTCATATGTGGATCTTAATTCTTTCAAGCCTAAGGATGTGCAACATAGTATCCCTTTGAAGTCGAGGTTAAACCCTACAAGCAAAAGCAAAAGCATTACAACCTAAAGATCTTAGGGACTATCCTTACGAGAAAATAAAAAGATGTTAGACACAAGGATTATTTTCCCAATTCATCATTCTACCGGGTTGCTAACATTGTCCCTGTCGGAAAGAAGAATGGGGAGATTCGGATTTGTGTTGACTTTTGGAACATTAATCAATATTTGTTGAAAGACAATTACCCATTGCCTATCATGGATCAATTTTTGTAGATCGTCACTAGATCGAAATGTTATCCATTCTTGACATATTTTCGAGGTATAATCAGGTCGAGGTAGCCACTGAGGATCAACATAAAACAACATTCACCACCCCATGGGGAACCTTTGCTTATAGAAGGATGCATTTTAGTTTGATTAACGCTGGGGCCACATTTTAAAGAGCTATGGACTTAGCTTTAAGATATTTTATGGGAAAATTCATAGTCGTATATTTGGATGACTTGATGGTCTTCTCTAAGAAGTGAAGTGATCATTATGATCACCTAGAGCAAGTAATCTTAAGGTGCGGACGTCATGGGATTTCATTAAATCCTAAAAGTTCCATGTTTGGAGTAACAAAAGGAAAGTTGTTGGGTCATATCGTGACTAAAGAAGGAACCAAGATTGACCCAGAGTAGGTGAAGGCCATCTAAAGCCTTACCCTACCTACAAGAAAAACTGTGGTGCATTCCTTTTTCGGAAAGGTCAATTTTTGAGAAGGTTTGTACCTAACTTTGCCAATAAAACCAAGGATATCCTTGGGATGATGAAAGGTAAAAATCCATTTGATGGAGCACTAAAGAGAATATTGCTTTCAAGAAGTAAAAGAGAAATTTCTCATGCTCCTATTCCGTATGCCCAGACTTCAAGAGAGATTTCATCATGTACGCCTACGCTTCCGCACATACTGAGATCAGCCATCCTTATGTAGGAAAACGAAGAAAGAATCAAAGTTCCCATAGCTTTCATGAGTTTCCCACTAAAGGAAAATGAATTGAAGATGTCGTAAATTGAAAAGCATGTTTATGCGGTGGTGAGAGCGGTGAAGCATTTCAGGTATTATGTGTTCACTTCTCACACTCTCGTTTCATTCCCGAAATGCAATTAATTCCATTTTGACTCAACAAGAGTTGGGTGGTCAACGAGGTAATCTGGATAGACAGGTCCAAGAATATGACTTGGACATCGGACCTACTAAGTTGGTACAAGGAAGATGTTTGCTTGTGCCAATTGATTACAACAAACAACTCGAGACGAAGCGAAGAAACTAAAGATACTTCTTGAGAATTTCCCATCGTGATTTTTGTACACACAACCAATCAATGGTATGTAGACATTGCTTTCTTTTTAACTTATGGTGAATATCCCCCACATTTGAGCCAAAAAGAAAAGAGGATGGTTAAATTAAGGTCTACAAGATAAGTTCTATGGGATAATGGTATATACAAGAAGGGCATTGATGGTGTGTCCCCGCATTGTGTTGATAAGTATCACAGATAAGGTTGCTAGAATCCTTTCATAATCTAGCATGCAGAGGACATTTATCTTCCTCCATGACGACTTAAAAATCCTACGAGCGAGAGAATATTGGCCTACTCTCTTTTGAGATTCAGCAGAATGGGTGACCAAATATGAAGCTTGTCAACATTTTCGTGCGCTGTCCTAAGTCGACAGTGACTCTTCCTTGAAGCATGTGGTAATTAAAGAATCTTTTCGCCAATGGGGAATTGATTTCATTGGAGTACTAAATCCTGCCTCCAGTGCTGGTCATAATTATGTGCTCACCGCCACTGACTATTTCACCAAGTGGGTGGAAGTTGTGCCAATCAAGCAGGAAACCTCCAAAGCTGTGTGTAATTTTCTCAAGGAGAATATAATTGTTAGATTTGGCATTCCTCACAAGATTGTTTCTAACAATGCTTCCAATTTCTCATCACATGAGTTGACATAATTTTGTTATGGATTTGGGATCACATTGGCTCATTCATCCAATTATTACCCCCAAGGAAATGGTTAGGCTGAATCAAGCAACAAGAACCTGGTGACCATAATAAGAAAGATGGTTGATGAGAATCAGAGGACATGGCACAAAGCATTGTATAACACATTATGGGTAGATCAGATTACTCCTAACCGAGATATTGGAATGTTCCCATTCTAGGTGTTATATGAAATTGATGCTTTGAGATTCCTATCTCGTAGAATTGCCAGCCTTACGGTTGGCTAAAGCAATTGAGGATGAAACTTTTCAAAATTATATTGAGAAAACGATTATGTTCCTAGCCGGTTAGAAGAAGAATGGAGCAAGGTGGTGGATCGCATTGCAGATCATCCTAGTAAAGTCAAAAAGATATTTGACAAAAATCAAAGCAACGTGACTTCCAAATTGAAGATCTAGTACTTCTCTACGGGATAAGAGAAGGAAGAAGGGATGCATGGCAAGTTCGACTCTTTATGGAAAGGTCCTTTCAAAATCCATCAGTTGAACGGTGAAAATAGCTTCTGTCTATCATATCTTGATGGAGAGTTTCTCCCTCTACCTTTCATTGGTCAACATTTGAAGTTGTTCCATCAGTAATGTAAGATGCTCTCTTGCTCTATATTATAATTTATTTCCTATTGTGTGTTTTCTTTCTAATGTCTTTATTTGTTTGTTTGTTTTTGTTTTTCTTCTTCTGACTCCGTAGCCCAATGGATAAAGCTTTTTGATTATGAGTTCTCTTAGTTTTAGGTTTCAAAGAAATTCCCCAAGCTGAGTCAACTATTATTTCATTTTAGTGATTCCTAACTAAAATTGAAATAACCATATGAAAATTTTAAGCAAATCCCTTTAAAGGAGAATTTTGGTTTTCAGGTTTTCATTGCATGAAAGCATGTTTCTTGCATGTTACATGTCTGATGTTCCCGAAACCCGAAACCCGATTGCCTTAGCATTGTTTCGGGTTTTGAACTCCCAAGCATCGGAACATGCTTTATCCAATGCATGTTTCATGTCGTGTGATTCCTGAAACCCAAAACCCAAATGAAGCCTTTGTGTTGGGATTTCAGGACTTAGAAGCATCTTAACATCTCATGCGTTATGCTTTATGTTTTCTAAAACCCGAAACCCGAATTAAACCAAATCATTTGTATCGAGTTTTCGGAGGCTCTAAACATGATGACATGTCATTAATGTCCAGTTGTCTAGTAGTTGGCAAACGCATCAAGTGAGGTGTAATTAATATTAGGGTATTATAAATAGTTGGTTTTCCACATCATTTGTTACCTGATACATTTTTGCTACGTTGGATTTCTGTGTATGCTTCATCTACCTCCAGACCTGATTAAGCTTTTCGGTCGATTTTGCCGTTCGTCTTTGATTATTTTTTTGATCTAGTTGAACGTATTTTTCTCTTCTTTCTTCTTAGAAGCTTTTTGGGTTATTTATGAGGTGTTTTGCTTGGGGTTTCCACTCCATTTTTTCCCTCATTTCTGTTTTAAGGTTTTGGGGTTGTTTTTCCTTGGTTCTTGTCTTCTTCCCATTAGGGTTCTTGTTTGAAATTCACTCCTTGGTTATTTACTAATTTTTACAAAATTTGTAGATTTCAAAAGAATCTAAAAATCAATAAGTGAAAAAGGTGGGAAATTCTCATATTCTGGCATGACAGAAACCTGATATATTGATTTCAGGTTTTACAGGGTGTTGTACATCTCGTGTCTTCCACCTTGTGTTGGGTTTTGCAGGGTTCTCGACACCTATCAAGTTCCGCAATGTCTCGGGATCTTCCACCTGCTCAACATCCTCTTACCTCCACAGTGTGTCGGGTTTTCATCGATGCGCAACATGCCCTAACTTCGAAATACACCCCGCCAAGTGTTTCGGGTTTCTCAAGGTGCTCGACATCCTCCAAACTCCGCTATTGTTTCAGGTTTCCGTTGGTGTTTGACACGGCCTAGTTTGACATACGTCGAGTTTTGAAGGTGTTTTGCAAGTTTCAAAACCCGAACGGTGTGGCGGGTTTGTGCACTTGTCCAACAAGCTTTCACACCCAAATGCTCTTCCAGAAGTCATCAAGGCATTTTCAAGACTCCTCATGTCGGACCCTGGCCCATCTAAGGATAAGTTGGATAAGTCGGGAAAATGAAGTATAAGTACCAGAAGATGGAATCTTCTTCTTATGTAAGCTGCAATTATGACATCCATGACATAGAGCTCGAAAATATAGATATGGAAGACTTACGGGAAATAATTGTGGATTCTTCTTAATTCATGGATGAAGTCAATAGCCGACGGCGGTCTCCCTTTCGTAGCGAGATTTCCAATATCGCTCAATGCCCCAATTCATCCACGGCTTGTGCTTTCCACTATGACTTGGCCTCCCACTCGGTAAGAAATCAAGTAGGGAATCTATAGTGAAATTGGACACAAATTACTTTGATCAACTCCTAAATTTACCCAACTTAACGGAATATGTTGATTTAGCCTTAAAAAGGCACAAAAACCCTGTACAAAGATTAGGAAGATTGCATCAAGCACGTAAACAAATATTTCTTGATCAAGGCTAAGCCAGTTGTTTCTAGGTTTCCCAAGTCGGTCCTAGAAGTGATTTTATCCTTGAAGTCGGCGATATCATCACCCTGCTTTGAGCCGAGTTATTTTGCTCCCCAGATTGAAGGAATTCCGGGGTGGATGTACCAGTTCATGGTCGTCATAAAGAAGAATGACCAAGGGATTGATTGGGGTAACCTAATAAGTGATGAGATAGACTCCCAAATGAAAACGGTCTTGTCTATAAGAAAGTTCTATATGATGTCGTATGTCACCTATGCGGCAAGAGGTATGAAAAACTATCAGGGGCTAGATGCAAAGGGAAACCGAGCAACGGAACACATATATCAGTACTTCCCATAACTGATAATAAAAGGGTTTGAAGACCAATTTAGAAGAGTGAATGACGCCTTCTTCTATGAAAACATTTGTAGATTGGATCCTGATCTGAGGAAGAGAAGGGTTTCCGATGAAGCATGGGCGAAGTGTCAAAATGGAGTTGCATTTTCTTGCAATTCAAGAAGTTTACTTATCTTCGGTGGTAAGGTTCTATGGTAATCCTTTCCATCTGCCCATGTTTCTATGTGGCAAACTAATCCTTATAGAGTTGGTCGACAATTGTTGGATTTTCACAAATTCCAACAAAGTAGGGACAAAGTCGTCGTCATCTCCTTCCCCATTTCTATTGGAACGTATACATGTTCTCATCGTGGTTAAGGCCAAGAACATGGTGCATGAGCTTCAGGACAAATTAAAGAAACATATCAAGATGAGGGAGGGATTCAACATCCGAGGAGTCCTCAAGTCATACGGAACCTTGTACCTACTTGTCCCCACCTTTGTGGAAGATATCCAAGTTGATCTTTGGGATGAAGTTTCCATATGAAGAAATGACAACAGACAAATTGACACTTGAAGAAATTCAAATGTTAGATCTAGCTGACATCCCGAAGAAATCGTGGGCAATGAAAGTGTTCTAGACACTAGGTACCAACAAGTCAAATGGAGAGCAACTTGGATTCCTAACCATTGATTGGTCTATTGCTTTGAAAAGGCTTCTATCGCCGAAAGAGCTACTCGGACTCTTGTCGTACTTCAAGGCATGGCTCATTTCTTGGGGAATGAATTATAAAGAAAAGAGATTTTCAAAGATAGTTACTTTAGAAGTGGGACCCTCCAAGGGAGAGAAGAAAAAGGATAAAAGCCCTACAAGAGAAAAATAAAGTTTAAGTTTGTCAGAAAAGGAGAAAAGCAAGGGGCCGAATCATCTGCTACTCCTACACAAATAGTTGAGATATTGGATTCACCTCCTCCACCAGAACAAGGAGAAATTCTTTCAGAAATTGAGGTTGTTCAACCTCTTGTTTCTCCTTTTGTTGATTTTTTGACGGAAATATGTCTTTATCTTGCTTCTCAAGCTTTGGCTTTATATTCTTTACCTCCTCTCTCCCAATCTTCATCATCTCATATTTATACGCCACTCTCATTAGCCATGGCCAACATTTTCTTCGACCTCTCACCTCTCTCTGTTGGACCTATGATGGCCATAGATATTTCTCCTCCTTCCGCACCTTCATTTCCTGAATCTATCCCCATAGTCACTACACTTGCACTCATTACCACTCCACAAGTAAATCTTCCTCCACCTACAAATACAACCATAACACCTCCGATTGGGGAAAATTCTTCCACTGTACCTCAATGGTTGGTTGATTAGACTCCGAGGAAGAGGAAGGTGGTAGTTCCCCTACAAGCCTTCGACTTCAATTCACTCAAGGCTTCTCCTACCAAATTTTCCAAGAAACCCAAAACGGTTTCAAGGGTTTTAGTAGATTCCTCAAGGCATAAGTTTGCAGAGATTTCCACTCCTGCGGCCGACCAAAACAAGGAGGATATAACAGTTACCGATTATCAGATTACAAGGGTTGATCTAGGAAAAGTAACAATATAAGGAGCACAACAAGTTACGCAGGATGCCATGAGCGTGCTTTTCCGTAAGCTAAAGGAAACAAGGTATGCAGGATGAGCTTAAGGAAATTTGAGCAGTTGGCGAGGTATTACTCAAGCTTTCAAACATTTCTCAATCAACACCATCAACTTCTACCCCTACTCCTATCGGGTTTGATTTCTTGTCGTCGTACCTATGATTGAAAAGATCAACGAAAGGAAGAACGGTTGAAGAATGGATAAAGAGGCTACTCCTACAAGGAAGAGAGGTCATTGATGACACAAGAGAGTTTTATACATCATCGGAGGAAATAAAGAAAGATGGTGACAAAATAGATGATGAATTTTCACACGGGAAGTTGGGAACCTTGAATTAACTTTGGAAGCTCTCAATGCACCTAAAATAGGTTCCATCCCGGGTCTTAATGGATGTAGGAATCATTCCACATCGAGATAAGCATTTCCTTCTAGCCAAGGCTATCGATTCAGAGGAAAGATTCTCGGTGAAGCTTGAAGAAAATTGAGGGAATGTAGAGATCAGTTGGTTGATGCCACCAATGACATAAAAGAGGAGATGTCCAGGATCTTCACCAAGGTGTTGGATGAAAGCTCAAATATTCTACTTGCTGACAATCTCTATAAGCAAATTTAGGAATTAATTCAGCACGAACCAACTTCCATCTTCGATCTGACAGCCATCGATAAGTTCATAATGATCGAGATTGTTTTGGAATCACTAAGGAAACTCAATAAGAAATTGAAGAAACTTCCTAGTAACACAAGTGACACTCAGGAAACTTTCAAGGTCCTGAGTTATTATTCTAGTGCGCCAGATGAAGATGAGATGCAGAGCATAATCTGGAAGTTCTAAGAATTTCGAGACAAGCAGGGTTCGCTGGAAGAAGACGAGGACGATGAAGCAGAATAAGCATAATGTTTCATGTCATTTCTACTAATAAATTGTCATGTCTTTTTCATTTTTGTTTCGTCACATAGAAACCAATTTTGACTTGTTCTCTCTGTGAGAGTCGAACAAAATAGGACTCTCACTAAAAGACTATTTTCTAGGATTTATCCTATTTTCTCTTCTCTCTATTATAAATAAGGGATGCTTGTGCATTCAAAGAGGAAGATTTTTAGAATATTAAGAGGTCTTGTGAAGAAGACGAAAAAAATTGTATTTTCTTTTTAATCATTTAAGAATAGAAATAGGTGTTATTTTACAAACTTTGTGTTGTGAGACTCATCTATCTTGAGAAATTGTTCTTACGTCCAAGATCTTGAACTATTCTTTGTTTAGTGTTCTTGATTATTTTAATCATTTCAAATATTACACTCATTATCTAAAACTCATACAAGTATTTCTTGATCTGTGTTTACTTGGAAGAAAATATAACGTTCCTCTCATTCCCTTCCCACTGTTTCATCTATAATAATTTCATTTCTAATCCATTCCATTTTTAAAGCTATTGTGTTTTAGATTAGTAACATCTCCATTTCATGTTAATATAGATTCAAGGATTGTATCTCAACCCCAATGGTTAGAATAGTGTGGATATTGTATATATTGCTTCTATTGTGTTTTAGATTAGTAATAAACAAGCAACCTCACATGTCTTTGAGGAGGATTTAATCCCATGCACTTGGTGGTTGAACCTCATATTTTGGCCTAACAAAATATCCATCACACATTGTACCCAAATCTCTCCAGAGAGAACAAGTTGTAATGAGCTTGTCATGACTAAAGTGAGGTATCCAAGACCATCATGTGTGAAGTATTGAGGCATCATCTATCTCCATGAGAGACACATGAGCAAAGAGGTGTATGAGAATCATGAAGTTGATTCCATGAAATAATGATTTTAGAGAAAGGAAAACCGAGGGATGATCTTCATAAAACTTCTTATATTTATAAAATAAATTTGGAGCACCATGTTTCCCCCCTCCCAAAAATCAAGAATGAACAATCATCTCAATTCCCTTAATGCAATTCACTTGGTATTGTTCTTAAAAACTCATTGGAAACCACGTGAGATTTCTTTTAATAATGAAAACTAGTATGATAAAACCTTAAGGATGAGAAACATTACAATCACCTCATTTTAGCCATAAGATTTGAATCCAATTCAAAGAGCAATCCTCATCTACAAGGCCGAGATCTCAAATCAATAAGAATTAGATAAGCATCATAAAGTTGATTCATAGTTACTAAAGTGAATTTTAGGACCAAATTTCAAACTTGGTTCCAATGACTCACAATGCAAGATATCGAGTAGTGGTTGGGAAAAATCCATCCAAAAGGTCCACTCTTGCGACTCGGTTTGGGGCGGGCAACCCTCGAAAGGTCCAAACAACCTAAAAAACAATTTATATGTTTTCCAAAACAAAACACAGACCACAATATATATGCCCTAAAAGCTTTAGGTCCTTGTTGAAATACTAGAAAATAAAAATGAGTAAAACTAATCATATTAGATTTTGAAAATCTATCTTCTAGATTATAACTATTGGAACTACAAGACCACTAATTATTGTAGAGAATTTGTAATTTCTTATATTTACTATAAATAAATTTGAAGTATAAGATTTCTTTTAAGAACATAATCTTATACTTAACATTTTCCCATGTTTTAGTAAATATGCCCCCTCCTCCTTTATAAAATCAAAATAATTAGAAATGTGTACAATCCGTTTTATAACACTATTTGTAAGTTATAATACTAATTATTACATTATTTAATTTTAGGCTTGGAATTAACTAACTATATTGAATAAGTAAAAAACAATAATGCATATGTGTTTTAGCTAATTTCAAAATTTTTCATGACGCTTTTGGCCCCCATTTTGGTGCAATTACACACAACTAGATATATAAACTATATTTGTTTAATAACTAAATGAATTGTTTTTTTATGAAAAAAATTCTTAGGAAACCAACATAATGTACATAAGTCCAAGACTTTGATACAAAATAATGAATACGTAGATAATCGAATAAAAAATTAATAGATCATTTTTAACAAAGATAGAGATAAATGAAATATACAAAATACCGAACATGAAAGTTTTTTAAAGATGAACACCAAATGTGCGTAGGAAATCCCCAACTCAGTTCTTAGTGAAACATCCACAATGCAAGATATCAAGATTTTATTAACTCAAGATGAATATATTACATGTAAACTATTTCATGATATTTTAAAACTTTAGATCTCCATTTCGAATTTTTATTAAAAAATATACACCTAATTGACAAAGTACTTAATGGCCTATGTAGACTTCCTCCTAAACAAAAGTGGATTATAAAACGTAATTAGGTTGTTTTTTTCTTCATAGTCATTAAAATATAAGTTGATTGAAATGGTATTTCTAAAAACAAGGGATTGACTCTATGCGACATCAGTTGGGGGCAACCTATTTCTCCAACAAAAATAAATCGACATTTGAGTGGGTGAAAGAAGTGATGGTACAAATCCTACGGGTTAATCCCATTTTTAAGGGATCTAAAATTTAATTTTGTTTACCGTCAAAATCAGCCATCTGTCAACCTTAGGGGCCCTTCATCAAAAGAAGGTAACACCTATTGACATAATTAGATTTACTTTAAGTCTATATATATAAACTATATTTGTTTTAAAACTAAATGCAATATTTTTGTTTTATAGAAAATAAGAATAGTACTTAACTTTTAGCCCATCAAAGATACATGAAATGTCATTTAGTCAAGCTTCTTGACTTGGAAAACAAGTGTGTGTATACATATTCATAAACAGCTGAAATGCCTCGTTACAGCCCAACTCGCTCGTGTTTTAATTAAAATATTGAGCTTTCCGCCATTTTCTGCCACTTCCATGTTTAAAAATGCCATAACCTTATTCCTTAGAACATCTACCTCTTAAAAATATATTCTAAATATATATTAAAAAATGAGAGCTCTCACAAATGTATTTGAAAATATAGGTTCTAAAAATGTGTTCATAAACTCTATACACAATAAAAATAATCCATAAGATATAGTTCAATCTAAATCGTTCATTGAGTGTTAAAAAATATGATGTATGAATATCAAACAAACTTGTAAAAAAACAGTAGAAACTCCATTCATGAGTATCATTTAAGCACCTGTAATGCTAGCAAATATTCATCCTTGCCTCTGATTATACACTTCATTAAGTAATCATTTTCTTTTAACCTGTAAAAACAAACATAAGTGATTTTTTCGTTAGTCATTTTCTAGAAAAATTAAAGAAATTCTATAATTTTGAAACAGTATCCAAAATTAATCTATGTAAAGAACTAAAATGTTTTCATTGAAGGAACCTGGAATATTAGTGTGTCATAAACATGGTTAAAAATATATTTGGTATTCCAGTATAATTGTTTATGATATAATACACGACTAAAGCCCTGAGGGCTGGGTGCAGAATGATAAAGCTTGGGGCCTTGCAAATATATGTGATATTTAGACCTGAGCGAGAATTTAGTCACAGCCTGATTCTGCATTCTATGACCCCTCTAAATTATCAAACTAAAATGTTTTATATATATATATATATATATATATATATATATATATATATATATATATATATATATATGAATTTAGTACAAATTGTGAACAGATAGAATTGGTCCAGCAATTTTTAAAAATTCATATCACATATTGATTATATGTGAGGTACATCGAAGCTTCTTCAATCTACATTTAAACAATTTGCAATATGAATTTGTGGGTATTTTTATAGCAATGAGAGAAATCTACCTGCTGAATATATTAGTTGGTCACAGTCCGTTAAACGTAATGGCTTCTGATGTCTTTTAGGGTTGCTTTTTTCTGGCAAATTGGGCACTGTTCACATTTCTCACCAAAGAAATAGATTAGTACTTAAATGAGTGAATATCATCCAATTGATTTTCACAATTCAAAATGAAAAACTCGCTTACCCTAGAAGAAGCATGCTTTCGCTTGATCCATTTGGTTATGCATGGCCTGCCAAAAAGTGGCCGCAGGCAAGAGAGCTGCAATTTCACATTGATGAAAACTTGAGATTTGTTTTGTAAACCTATTACAAATAACCATTTAGAGATTAAGCTTTTTCATCGGTTGTTTGTAATCACAAGAGACAGTTTAAGTAACGGATAAATCATAAAATAGTAAATTTTATGAACTGATTGTGGCAATTAACAAGAACAACATGACATTAACATATTATTGGTCATAGAAAAGCAATGAAGAAAAATGTTTACACAGTTTTCCAAACGTACCAAATATTATGCTCTACTGATTCGTTACATGGTTCCATGCAAATATGGCAATCGAAAACATCATCTTTTTGACCCATATTTGTGTTGTTTATCTCCTCAACAAGTTTGGCAAGAGCAATTTCCTTGTCGTTCAACTCTACTTTCATTCTGCTTAAATCTTTCATCGCCGCCTCAGAATTTTGCTTGTAATATTCTGCTCTCTCTCGGCTCTTTTGCAGGTCATTTAGTATCTCATCCTTCTCCTTCAATATGCGACCGTTCTCTTGGGCCCCATATTCCAACTCTTCTTTGAGTCTGCTCAAGTCTTCCTTTCTACTGTTCAATTCCTCAATAAATTTTGTAGAAGCAATTTGCTTGTCATTCAATTCTTCTCGAAGTGTACTCAAATCTTCCATTGCCTGCTCAGCCTTTTCCTTGTAACATTTTACCATCTCTTGGCTCTTCTTATGATTATCAATTATTTGATCTTTCTCCTTCAATATCTGACATTTCAATTGGGCCGCATATTCCAACTCTCCTTGGAGTCTGCTCAAGTCCTTCTTTGCCTGCTTATATTTTCGCTTGTAACAATCTCGCACTCGCTCCATGTATTTCAAATCGCCAGCTACGCAGCGTTTCTCAATCGATAACGAAACTTCCTCTTGGACATCATTCTCAATCGATAACCAGTCTTTTACTGCATGCTCATATTTTTGTTTGTAGTTTCTATTCTTTCTGGGAGGATGGTGGAAAGAGAAACTATTTGATAAGCTATGCCCAGCTCCAAGTTCATATTCATACTCTTCGCTGTCATAATTTTGTCTACAGTTTCTTCGCTTGTGTTTTTTCTTTTAGATTTGCTCGAGTGCTTTCTGCTGCTCCTTGGTCGATGCTGCTTCTTGTAGACTTGGTGATCCGTTGCTAAACCCATTGTCGCAGAATTGCCAAGAGACTTCATTTTGCGCTGGAGTATCAACTCCACTTTCTGGGCAGAAACAACGGGAGCCCATTTAATAATCAGATTAACAAAACCCCACACCGAGAATGACAATCAATTCACCAAAGACGGGCAAATGGAAGAATTATAAAGAGTGGCGAATTCGAAGCATATATATCTTTTGTATTGATTGTTCGCTCGTGAACGAAGATTTCACTCGTTTGAACGGTTCTTTAATGGATGTATGCGTGCATAATTGTGGATCACTAAAACGTTCCCATGTACTACGTGCAATGAATTGTTTGTGTTGGTTTTCAATATTTACTCCCCAGGCAAAGGGTATGCTCTATTCACCCCATGCTGCCAATGGCCTTACTAAACTCCAGACGGTCCATCAATTCTGGATGGTCCTCTTGGGAAGCTAGATTTCATACAGTTTGGAAAGCCATCCTTCAGCCCAAGCTAGCCTGTTTTGCTTGGTGCCTACTTTTTCAAGGCCTCCCTCTTGGGCGCAGATTAGCTCATTACAGGATTGCTCCTCAGCTTTGCCCTTTTTGTGGGCATATTGAGACACTCACACATCTGTTCTGGTACTACCCAAAAGCTCAACCTATTTGGGCCTAGATTCATGATTTCTTTCGGTCGTTTCGACCATCTCTATTTCTTTGGCAACATGCTTTGCTAGGGGATTCTATTTCCATTCCACGTGCTTTTGCACAAGTGTGGCATACTTTCAGAGTGGAGATCCTTTTTTTATATGGAAAGAACACAATTCTGCTGTTTTTGCTAATTCTGCAGTTTCTTGCATTCTTTTGCATTATGATAAGGCCATACTAATGTCGAATGTGTTCTTACAAATCCAGGACTAGGCCCACAAGGTGGAGCTGGAAGTGTGGCACCTCTAGACCCTTTTGGATCATTGGGCCAACGCTCCTTGCACTGTGGCACGGGAACCCCCTACCTCCCCTTCTGGGAGTGTACGTTCGAGAGGACGTCGTGGCTGAGGCCAGTCGGTTGACCGTGCTCACCATCATTGCTCTCCCAGGTGGCAACCCGAGCATCATTGGAGCCCTGTCAACCGCGGTGGTTGGGGGTCCCCGCATCGATCCGCGCAACACAGTGGTTGGGGCTCCCGCCACCACTCCCGCCTCCTACGTAGTGGGATGGGTGGGATTCTAGCAAAGTCCCCGGTTGGCTCTTGCCATTTCTCCTAATCAGCAGGACGACAAAGAAGAAGAAGTTACTTCGGCTAGTAGCCCATTCCAAATGGCAATGATCTTCCTAGTAGTAACCTGAAGGATAAAGGGCCTCCACCGCTGCCCTCTGCCTCTATGTTTGTTGTGGCGGCCTAGGTTTCCTTTTGTTTTTGGCATTGTTGCTATGTTTTTGGTTGCCCCTTGGGCTTGATACATTAGTCTCCTAGCTGTCGGCTAGTTTGATCGTGGGGTGTGCCCTTTACCACCCATATTTTTTGTGGATAGACTGTAATATTTTATTAAGTAATATAGACTATTTCATCGAAAAAAAAATATATTTATCCATTATCCGTTTGGACTTTTGTTGAATATCTTGATGTTGGATTTTTTTAATTTGGGTAGGGTTCCCAGTCAAAAATGTTTATCTTTATCATAAAAAAAAATCTATTATTATTTTTTTAGATAAGCGTATACGGTAATTTTTTGACAGGATCATACTCTGTTATAGAGGAAAGCCCTCGAAGATAAGAAAGAACATTAAGCACAAAAAAAAAAACTTACCAAAGCAAGAACACAAAAACAATATGAAGAGAGTCAAATAAAATTTATTGAAGGTGACCTAGTTTTCATTTTTACCGGAGCTAAGTCCCTCCAAGAAGAATATTTTTTCTAATTTTACACAACCTTCCAATCATCCTTGTCATTACAACATCAGATTAGTCGCACGAAAGAAAGACTTCTAAGGAGTTGATGGCCTATATAACTTCATCGGGGAGAGGAAGAGGAAACTCTCCTTTGAACACCCTAAGCGGGCTTTGAGGATTGGATGTTGCCAAGCGCTGGGGATCTCTTTAAGGATAAAGGTTTTGGTAACTCAAGAGGGGCTTTGTAATGCCCCATTTTGGCACACCAAAACTTAAACACAAGACTAGAAAATTAAGATAATTTTTTTTTAAAGTTTTATTTTATTAATATTTAATGCCATGGGTTATTTAACACTATATTATTTTCCATATTTGCTCTTTGGAGTTACGTAGCCTCTTTGTCTGTATTAAATTTAAACTAGAAACGGTCCCTTCGGCTACCATGCTAGCTTGTGTCAAATACTTTTTTTTTAATATTTTCTTAAATCCCAATTTAATATTTTATTTCCCTCAAGTACACCCATGCTAAATATTTGTTTAATCAATTCTAAATATCACATTATAACTTTATAACCACCATGGCCATTAATAAAATCCCCTAGGTTCCCTTTTTATTAATTTACTCCATACCCCATTAAATCATTTTATTCCCACAACTTTAAAAGAGGGGAGGGTTAAATCGAGCCACAAGATTCTTTTAATCCCTACCATCAATTCTAGGTGTTTCCTAGAAACCTTAGTCCTCACTTATGATTTTCTTTTTAACTATTATTTGGCTTATTTTACCTGCATTTGCATAGAAGACTTTACGGGGAGGAGATGGAGGCAAGGAAGATCATGGAGGGAAAATTTTGGGTTGCTTCAACCAGCTAACGGATCTAAGATTATGTTTGCTTGAAAAAACAATTTTTTTATTCCATATTTGTAAATAAAAGAGAATGTTTTCTCATGTTTTTTTCGGTATTTCCTCCTAGGGTTTGTAAGATTATTATTTTTTGTTCTTTTGTTCCCATTGAATACATAAATGTTCTAGTTATATATATATATATATATATATGGGGGAGGGAGTTGTGAGTGTGTGTGTGGTGTGGTGGCTATGTGTGCAGGGGAGAAAGTGAGGGGAGGGGTGTGGGTGGAGGATGGGGATCGGCAGCCGCCTCCTCCCCCCACACACACACACACACATATATTTCAAATCTATAACAACAAAACCGATTCCCGTTTAAATAAAATCTTTGACTCAGATATATGGAATCACATTTTTTTAATAAGTATACACGTTTTTGTTCATATATACCTTATTTCTGGTTATTCTTTTCTTATTGAAATTGTATTTATATAAAATATCTTTTAAGATATACATACATATATAAGTGCTAACACCATTTTATAAATCTAACAACCATGAAGATTTAGTTCAAGTTTGTTTTTTTATATAAGTTTTCCTTTATACACTAGTACCGAGAAAATTGTTTATCTCACTTCACATACAAATTTAATACTAAATTTTAGGATAATTTACAAAACAATAAAGCTTTCTCTTGTTTGTAAATTCATTAAAGTGATTAAGAAATTTAATATTAAAGCATAGAATAATGCAAAAGAGTGAAAATTCTCTTACTATTTTCCCTTCCAAATACAATTTAGAAATCACAATAAATAGTCAATTTTCCTTCCTAAAATCACTTTTCGTTCAATAAGAAAAATGCATTTTTGAAGCTGTAAATATTCAATATTTTCATTCACCCAAAGGTAGTACAAAATGCACCTACATCTCCAACTCCAACTACATTATTAATCATTCCCATTTAATATGCAAATGCATTCCTACTTTATAAAAAATAAGGTTACAACCTACAATTTAATACAAGAAGTATGAGATTTCCATGATTGTAGAACACAAGCATACTAGATTTTGATTTCCAAGTGAAACAAAAGAATAGTAAAGAATGCAATATCATGATCCTTTTAGTAATTGAATCGATACTAAGCTACACTATCACCTCAAATCATTTTACTATCATGTGTTATGAATGCAACTAAAAATTTTCCTTCTTATTTTCCATAACTTTTCAAGCAGCAACATTATTTGATAAACAAAAGGGAATACTAAGAAAGAACTATTTTCTCTCAATCAAGTATGCAAAACAAATTGAGAAAAGGTAACCATTACAATGTACTCTATTTTCATTCATTTCATTAAATCTTCCCTTCAATGCAAACGACCCATTCCTAACCAAAGCCTTTCAATATACTTTTAAAAGACTATAAGCATACCAAAATCTTTCATTATGTAATGTTTACAAAACATACACAACGGCAAGAATAAAAGTTTCTTTCAACATGGAAAAACCAAGATACAATATAACTATATTCCTTCTCAAGAAGAGGATCAACATTTCCAACCTTCAAATACAACCATTCAAACTCCTTATCAAGGAAGGAGAAACTTAACAATTGATACAACATTATTAGGTGCAAGATACAAGTTTCATCCCAAAATGGGAGACTTCTAAACAAGAGTTACAACATCATTACAAGAGCCAAATAAAATCCAAGTGGAAAATCCTCCCAAAAATGGGGAACAACATGTCAAAATATCCAACTTTTCTTCACCAAGTTCCAAGCTAAATCTGCATGTTTCCACTCCAAAAGTAGTCTTCATAGCACAAGAAGAAAGGGTTTGGTTACCTCCGACCTATTGGCATCATTACATGTCATCTCCAATACATGGAGGACATGCTAGCCTCCCTCCAAGCCCATGGGAGAGAGAGGATGCATGCCTCGAGTTGCAAAAGTAAATGGGGAAGGGTAACAAACACACAAGCACAATTTTTCAACACACAACAACCAAAACAAAAAACACATGAGGGAAAAATCCATGTTTTCCCAAAAGGGGAAGAGTGAAAAGAATCCCATATGAAGCCAAGTGTGAACCAACCATAAGAACACAATAATAATCTCCAAGCACCCTCCTTATCTCTCGCAATTCAAAAATTCCCTCCTTATCTCTCCAACCCAAGCACCAAGCCTCCTCCTTGGAAGGATTTTCAAACCATATATTATTTCCTTGCCAAGGATGGGGAAGGAAGTTCAAACCATATGAAAATATTTCCCGCATCAAACCATATGAAGGGAGGAATAAAAGAAGACCAACATGGATTTCCCATCAAACCATGTGGTGAAAAAGGGTCTTCCTCCCTCTTCCTAACACTCCAAAATCCATCACAAAGCATGATGGATGGAGAAAAAGAAAAGAAAACTAAATCCAAAAACACTCCCATCATAAACACACAAACAACACATATAGACACCATTTTTATTTCAAAATCACATTAAATTATCATAAGAAAAATGAGAGAGATACATGGAGACCTACCTCCATGAAGTTATCCCAAAACTCAAAGCAATCCAACACACTCCCAAGCTCCAAGCTCCACAAGCACTCTCCAAATCTCCAACTCCAAAAGCAAGAATGACCAAAAGGTCCCAACCCCTCTCCATGAGGGAATATAAAAAGAATAACAATTTTCAATCTTCCCCAAATGAGAGGGTGACATGTGTCAACATTCTCATCTCCCCACAAAATATTCCCAAAAATACAAAGAGAATAAAACAAATCCCATTTAGGAGGTAATCTCCCAAATTCCCCAAAATGTAAATAAATCCAACACCCTACAACTTTTAAGAAACACAAAACCAACCTCTCTTACATGATAGTGATGTGTGAGGGGTCAAATGGGAGGGAAAATCCCATTTTGCCTTGAAAAGAGACCCCCCTACCCATAGGTAGGGTCCCAAGGGTCCTTTTCCATGAAAGGGGAGCTCCCAAAGTGAAAAGAGGTCCCAAAATTACCACATTTAGCCAAAATTCGATATTGGGCTAAATGACACAAGGGTTGAGGTGGTGGGGCCCACCCAAATGACAATTAGGTGGTCTCATACCTCAAACAACATACTTAATTAACTTAAAACATAATTAACACATGTAGGGACCACTAGGTCCCTAAACTAGCTCATTACAAGACTAAAATAAATTACAATTAACATAATTACAATTAGGGGTCACCCATGGTGCCCAAACATAAATATGCCCCATACACACACACAAGGCTACACACAATCAAACATGGATACAAACTCAGCCCAAGCAACGCTTGTGCAAACCCGAGGTGCAGCTCTGAAACCCACGTTCTCTTGTGCCTTGTAATTTGCACACTCAATGCAAACATTAAACATACATGCTCGATAAAATATATTAATTAAATAATCTCAATAAATCAATCATGGATACATCTCACTAACTATACCACAATAAATGTCAATATGAAATGGCTAAACGCTAATCATATCCATCCATATTAACTCAAACTATACTATCCATCTAAGCATTACATGACGACATCCAATTAGCCATTACAAATCAAATGATCATCAAGTATACGAAAAAACTATTCATAATCCATCACATATGAAATGAGACCAATTGTACCATAACATGTTGATATCCAAAACCATACCATGCAAGAGCTAAGATAAAGATCCATAATACTAGCTTGGCGCTATGCGCCCAAATCACCACAAGTGTCATCAAAAGAACCATAATAAGGACATATAGTATCCAAATGGTGCTAAAATCCTTGTCCATCATAAAATAAAAGTAATAAGTCAAAGAAAAAGAAGTACGGGAAGAAGAGGTGAGCACTACATGGACTCTTGCCAAGAAAGCGAGGATGATTCCAAAATGGATTCTGAAGAATACAAATGATGAGATGTTTAGGAAGAGATTCTTTCCACTTAGATGGTTTAATGCCTTTGTTCTTGGAGCTCCCGTAGTCTACAATTAGGTGTGTGGTTTCAATGATCTACGACAACGAAAGGGTAAACCTTCGTAATCCACCACGACACCTAGGTTCTACTTCCGATTTGTAAACTAATCTTTGCGGGAAGGTCATCGAGAAAAGTCAATGTCAACCAAGATACGAGAAAAAGTAGTATGAAATTTTTGGGTGGTGTCCTCATTCGATGAAAAAAATCCCGTAACCAACTTGTTATGGCTTCAAGGCAATGAACATTCCAAATTTGCAGAGGAAGACCGAGGAGTCTAACCAAAAGGTTGAGTTTCAAAGGAGTCTTTTGATGGGTCAAATGAAAGGTACCAGGGTTTGAACATGAGGCCAAGATCCCCAAAAAACCACTATTGCTTGTCAATAGTCTCTCTATCTTCATCTGAATCAAAAACTAACAATGAAATTTTTTTGTAGAGCAAGGGTAAAGTTCAACTTTACCATTAATTTGCGGGCTCCATATTTGGGATATTCATTCATGTAAGTGTGCAAGTTTTGGCAATAAATATTATGGAGGAGGGGAAGGGGTATTAATGATCGAATGAACTGACACAACATAGGAAACCCTGCTGACGCTGCCAATAAAACAAACCTCATTCGATGAGATGTCCCTGAGTCCAATAGAGTCAGCCCCTGTTCCAACTGACTAAAGAGATCCCTCCTGATCTGCTGCCTGCGAAGCTAAACAGACAAGAAGGGGGAGAGACGAGAAGACCGGGGAAATTTATTCTTAAAATATTTATCCATTATTTTGGTTTATTATAAAAATATTAATACAAAATTTCTTTTTCCAAATAATTATTGCATCGATAGGTATTGTTTACAGACAAAAATGACATATACGAATATGATCCTTGGTTGGAAGGCATTCGGCGCATGTGTAAGACCATACTTACGATTTGGATTGTTGATGTTCAACCATTTTGTTTGATGCCAACGGAGCAGTTTCCATTAAGAAGAGACTGTGGATTTAAATGCCAAACATTTTTACTCGCACAGATCTTTGGAACAATATTCACACGTGTGGAGAAAGTGGATTCATGGCTATTTTTATGTTCCTTCCTTTTTTTCAGGAGGGTTTTTGACTTCGGCCGAGTGGTTTTATATATGTTGGTGGGAACCCTTCCTGCGGCAGAAGCCATTTCGGATTTATATTCATTTTGGGTTTTTGATTGTCCTATTGATTTTTCTGTCATACTGCCTCCTTGCATTGAATATTTTGGTGCGGGAGTTGTGGTTATAGCCATCCATTGGTGGTTTTATTTGCGTGTTTCAGGAGAGCAGGTATGTCAAAAATTTAATTGATAAGAAGAGTTCGTTACTTAACAAACAATAATGGTGGATTTTGAAAAAAAGTTCATGATAAACGAGGAAAAATGTCTTTTCCTTTACCTTACAACCCATGGCTCTTTGTTGCAAAAAATGGGGATGACAAGGCGTGGTTTCTGGGTTGTTTTATTTACATTTTCGTCTATAGGTAGTGACCCCAAAATTGACCCAATAAAACTCATGATAATACGACACAATTGATTTCTAAAGCATATTTGTTTGTTTAATTTCGTGCATCTTTAAAAATGATTAATTCATTATTATCCTCTTTGCTAATCCATTACGATGAAAGATTAACATTGCTATTAAATTTTTAATGTAGTTGAGGTTTCGAAAATTGCAATCGACGATTCAGTTTGACGTTAATCATGGGTCGTAAATTTTGTTGTTACATTATTTGCGATAGTACCAAGCCTATTTCGTCATTTCTCAAAAGTAAACACTTAAGGGTCACATCAACAAGTAATGGCAGGGTCCGGTTACCCTTGCTAAGGTACTATGTTTTTGAATCTTAAGTTTGCTACATCTTAATTACTTGTTTTAATAATTAGTTTTTTTGTTGAAACAACTTAAGGTAAGATATCGTAAGCGGAAGGGTCGTGGGATTCCATTTGTGCCATCCAAATGAATCCCATGCCCACCTATCAACACAACCCACAATTATAAACATATAAAATAATTAGTTATAAAGTCCATATAGTTTCAAATAAATTTATTCTTCTTCCCAACTACATTAATTTCCACCAAATACTAAAGTAAGAGGGTCAAATAGTGGCCCTTGGATTAAATGAATCTTAGCCACAAGATCTAGGTTTGACGACAAACCCTAAACTCTTCGAAAGCCAAGTTTATGATTAATTTTTCCATTGTCATTTTCTTTTATTATTTTTCCCATCATTCCATTTCTCTTGTTTTCACAAGTTGACTCCATGGGTGGAGAAAGAAATAGGGTGTAGTGTAATTGTAAATTTTTGTTTTGTGAGATATTTTGTTCTAGAGGTGGTGACCATTAAAGGTAGATCAATTTGCGGTTTTCCCGAAGGGAGGAGGGCAAATTTCTAAGGATAGGGTGAGGATCTCGAGGAAGAATATGGTCTAGTTTTGATGGAGGCACGGTGTAGTATGGGAGGTCCATGCCATGGCCATGACAGTGTGAGAGATGACATGAGGAGGACGACCACGCCGATTGTGGGGATCGGTAGGTCTTCGACCATGGCGGTGTGGGTTGTGCCCACGCCACCTATGGAGTTGGTGTTAGGGTTTTGGGGAGGGTGCAAAGCTAGGTGCGACCATTCCACCCATAGCCATGTTTATTTTAACAAGTATACATTTTTTAAAACTAGAAACATTTTCATTTATCAATGTGTGTGTGTGTGCGCGCATGTGCGTGCGTGTGTTTGTGTGTGTGCGTGTGCGTGTGCGTGCACGCGCGCGTGTGCGTGTGTGCGTGTGTGTGCGTGCGCGCGCGTGTGTGTGTGTGCGTGCGTGCGTGCGCGTGCATTGTGCGTTTGTGCGTGTGCACGTGCGCGTGAGAGTGTGTGCGTGTGTGTGTGTGTGTGTGCGTGCGTGTATGCTTGCGTGTGTGTGTGTGTTGTGTGTGTGTGCGCGCGCGTGCGTGTGTGTGTGTGTGCGTGTGTGTGGGTGCGTGTGTGTGCATGTGTGCGTGTGTGTGAGTGTGCGTGTGCGCGTGCATTTGCGTGTGCGTGTGTGCGTGCGTGTGTGCGCGCGCTTGTGTGTGCGCGTGCGTGTGTGTGTGTGTGGATCCTCAACAAAAATATGTAGTATAAAAGGAAAAAACTTAGCTTATAATTAGAGGGTATATTAAAATGTTTATATATTACACACACACACACCTTGTACACATTGCCACGCACGCACACGCGCGCACACACACACACACACACATGGGTGTATATATGTGGCATTTGATACAATAAAAGGTTTAAAACTCATTTTTCTTGCATAAACCACATATCTATTTATTTTTATTTTTATATATCTTTATAGGTATATATATGTATTGTTCAAATTCAAATTGAGAGCAATATAAATTTCTAAATGAGGGGAAGATAATCTTACATTTAAGTCCCATTTTTTTATATAACTAGGCTCATAATCTACAAGTGCCTACATAATATCATTTTCTCACTTAAATGAATTTATACAATTTTATTACAGAAAATAAGATGTATGATACTCATCATAATTTCAAATTTGCCTTTCTAATCTAATTAAAAAAATCCATGTTTCACTTTCATATTTAGTGCTAAGACATTAAGGCAATGCAAACAACAAAATCCGTGTTTTCAAAACTCATAAAAATAGAAAACATCATTGAATAAGAAGATGGAATAATGAGTAAATTTGTTTCTTTTTTATTTACATGAAGTTATTCTAATAAAATAAGTGACAACTTTATTATAACTCAAATAAGTTCTTTCTTTTTCATTATTTCCATAACTCACAAAAGGAAGAAATAACCTTAGGAAAAGCAATGAGATAATAAAAAGCAATAATATTTTCATGTTTCAATACAATACAAAAGAGTAACATATCCAAATCCCATAGTCTAGAACTTTATAACTTCCTTTCAAGAGAGAGATAAATATCCAAAATTTTCCACTAACAATAAAAATCAACTATTAAAATGCAAGTATAACAAGCCTCCCAAATATGGGAACAACATGCCCAATTTTTGGGCATCTCTCCAACAAAACACCCCTAGAAATGACATCCACAAAACAACTCCAATCTTCACATTAATCATGCTCCAAGCACCACAAGACGAATGATTTATATTCCTCCCAACCTACAAAAAAACATCATATTTCTCCACATAAACACAGTTCGAGGAGCTTTCGATTTCTTACAAACATAGAAAGATCTACGCTTGCACTTAGACAAGTGCGAATTTCAATCTTTTGGGCCACTAGTTGCAATGATTTGCACTCGAGAAAAGAATAAGTTTCTCCACCACCTCTACACTTCACAATGTACAAATAGGAGTTTCACGTAAGAAGTTTCAACGCCAACCATTGACTCTGCAAGCTCCTACCTTCACGTTTCAAAAGCCAAAACAAAAAACATCTTCAAGTTCATTGATGCTCCACGTAGGTCATGTATCCAAACAACCAAATTTGATAGGTCTCCCAACCGCCACATCTTTGTAGGTCTAATATCCAATGCGAGATGATTATTCGCCATGCTCGATACCAATGATGACTCGAGAGAAAGAGAGCAGATTGAACTAATGTTATTCAAACCAAGCAAGAGAATAAATACAAGCATAAAATGGTTCATAGAGGAAGGAACCAAAAGAGCAGTTAGATGTCACGAAGGCAAATCCGACATGGTTTGTTAAACAATATAATGTTTTAAAAAGATTAAACTTTAATTACTGAATAATACATATCATACATGTTGATTTATACATTCCTAGAGGAAGTGTGGAAGACTTATAGATAGGGCAGGTGAACTATCATGGAATGTGGAAAGACAATGGTATAATCCAACATTCCCCCCTTATTTCATTGTTTTTACAAAATTACCCCTGAAACATCATCATCTTCGTCTTCTAATTCTGGTACATTTTTTGAGTCATCATTTTTTCAAGTTGTGATGCGTCCTTTCTTCTTCTTCGGCGAGGACATCATTTAGATTTCTTTGAATCATTACGACCATATGTGCTCTTGTTTCTTGAGTTGCGGATGAAGAGGTGGGCTTGGTATGCTCATGTAGTGCGGCGTGGATGCTCCTGTGGGTGTTCTATCTCGCGTTCATCATCTACATCGTATCCTTCTTCAAGCTTGGCACAAATCTTATATGTCTGGTACGTGTACGTCAAACAAGACTCGGTCATGCAATATTTTATGTGATATATCCTCAAATCTACAAGTTGTAGAGACTTTTAACAACTCAAATTAGAAACCGGCGCTCTCTTGGGTTTGACTTAGGTCTCTCAAAGGTTGTACGTCCATATGGTTGCTTGTAATATCTGTTAAGTTCTCTCGGGAATGATTATCATGCGTTTAGATTATTATACGAGATCACAATTTTTACCTTGTTGTCAAGTTGCTTGTGTTCTTGTAGCATAACTGATGAAGTTGGGGTTGTAATCTTGTGTTTGACCCTATTAAAGAATATCTTTTACTTATTTTAAAAATATTTCCTCCACATTTTGGGTAATTCTACACCAAAGTAAAAGAAAAAACAAGTCATTGTAAATAAGAGATGAATTAACAATCCTCTACACTCCACGTACTTCGCAATTTTTTTTTTTAATTTTCACGCAGGTTGGGTAATTCCTTCATTTTAGAGTGGGACACAAATTTACATTTACAACGAGGTCAAAATTGCGATTCCTCACTTATCACGTGGATGGATCCCCATATTCCTTCTTACCTTTTCTCATATGTCTTGTATTTATTCTAAGATGTTTCTGTCGAAAATTCTCTTTGCCAAAGTGCAAAAACCTTGAATTTAAAAACTCAATTTAGTAGATTTTTTTATTAAAAGCATATAGACATTCTTCTGCATTAAAAATCAGATTACTAGCTTCAGCTAGTTAATGCAGACAAGTCAAATTACTTTAGCAATTAGTAGACATTCCTCTGCATAATTAATTTTGGAAACTAGTTAAACTAGTTTATGTAGCAAGTCTTAAAAATTTAATCCATCATATAACTTAGTGATAAACCTTGTGCAGTTGTAAGGGTTTTATATCCCTGATCTCCATGATCACCCTTAACATTCCTTTGATTTTTCATATTTTATCCTCATTGGTTTTATCGTGCATTGATAGTGAGATCATGTGGTGATCCTCTAGTGTCTACCTAGATATTACTCAAGTAACTCCACCCTGTATCCTACACTTCGGGATTGAGGAATCATGATGATTAGATAATGTACCCAGCAAACACATTACTTTTTCCAAATTTTTCTATTTGTACTATGTACGCTTAGTATAGACGAGTGCACAACATGTCTAACTTGTCTTCCCATCACCTCACTATCATCTCATCACAGTTATCTATATTTATTAAGCTTATGTAGATGTAACTATTATCACTCACTTCGTTCCTAACAATTTCATTTATGCAAGCTCGAGGAAACCCCAATTCCCGCTATTAGTTAGCTACGGGAGGCTTATTCGTTTATTAATATGTTATCGTATTAGCCAACCAATGGGATACTCGCAGCATCCTACATTGTGCATTGACACTCTAGTTCTCGCTAGGTTCATAACATTCATGTGTAATTCCCTACTTATCAAATAATAGTATAAGTATTTAGTTTCCTTCGCTTGGGGTGGATTAGGGACACGAAGTGACTGTCACTTTGCTTCCCCCTTCATACATTCTAATCACTCTATTGGAAAAGATGTGTTAAAGATGACCAAGGTTTTAATTAGGTCCTTCAAATCCTATTTAGTCGTAGCATAGCCCGTATTTTTTTATACCCACTATTCAAGATTTTATTTACATTATGAGGACTGCACTTACATCCTTACTTATTTAAATATAGGTAGTTTCCTACTTATAGTATACATTTAACATGGGGTAAGATAACCTCTTGGTTATGATCTTACTCCTTAGGAGTAATAAACTAACTTATAAGGTAAAGTTTATAATTTTTAGCTTTAGATCTATTTCAATTAAAAATTGATTAAGCTATTAACTTTTAGGTTCAAGATGTTTTCCACTTAATGATTAATCCCAAAATTAGCCAAGATATATTCTTATCCTAGCATGGTTGATATTAATATTGATCTTAGTCTTTCTTATTTCTTAATTAGATTAAAAGCACTTCTTTACGTAAGGCTCATACCTCTAGCTTAGTTAGACCTTGATGCCCTTAGCTTAGATTTTAGTCCCAAATGAATTTGATGCTTAGGCATGCACTAGTTCATTTTATCCCTTGTCTAGATTACTATCAAGTTTAAATCTCATAATGAAACTAAGGATTGACCAAGACATTACTCATACTCTGGTTTCCTTCTTAAAGAGATAAGACTTTCATTTTACAAGTTACCCCATTTTAATTCAGATTTTATACTCTTTTTGAACCATACTTTTTCCCATATTTATATTGATAAGGAAATAGACTGGTACATATCATATATCAAATCTTAGTAACCTAGCCCAATCCAATATTATTCATGTTGAAATATGTTATGAGGAACCTTAGATTCTTTGAGGAGAAATGACTAACATCTTATGATTTGCCCTTCAATTTTTAGTTTCATTTATCCCTTTGCATTCTTTATATCCATGGAAATCTTACTAGATACCAGATTCAATTTTTTTGTTTCACAACTATAATCATTTGAAGCACTAAATAAATAATTGAAAGATTCATTATCTTATCAAATTAATCGATTTGATTTTCATCCCAAACACGACCAAAATTTTACATACTCTAACAGCCATAACATTTATACATAATCCAACCCTCAATTCATTAATATGTAAAATTTACGTCCATTAAAGGATATTATAGGAACAATTTTCCCAAGGCAATTACATTTAATCATAACTACAATTACAATTGGATCCAAGATCCATAATAAAACATTCATTCTAACGCCAATTCCCACAAGATAGAGTGAGATGGTCTAATCATCGATATTTAACTTGTGACATTTTTTTTTGGAGGTGTCATTCAAAGAACTGGCAAGAGTTATTCTACTTGCTAAACTAAGTTTTGACTCATAAATAAGACTAGTTATTTAAACTTAGCTTAACTCCCTTGTAGTAGTAATTCTTCCCTAACAGTTAGGGAGTTGGGATCTTCCAAAATCCCATAGTTGGCAAAGGTATAAGCGTGGGAAATATATGTGAAGTTCTCCTGAAGGACCACTCCGCATATAGTCCTCCTGCTTCTTCAATCACAAGCCATGCGATTGATGGAGGATACCGGTTTCTAAACTGTATCGGATCTATTGCTATTGCACACACAAAAATGAGACAACTAAAGAATTTAAACTATAAGAATAAAGGAAATTAAATCTATTTTGCATCTGACATTATTTCAGCTTAATTCTCATACCATAAAAGTCAACCATATATTTTTAATCCGAAAAATGACTAAGTATAGAATTCTAGAAAAAAATTCCAGAGTTTCCCCTTGTATTTTCCACTTTTAAAATTTTCTAGCAATCAAAATAAACTATATTGAATCAAATTTTGAAATAAATTCTTTAAAATAAAAGGTATGGATCAAGTGATCCAACCCTCCGAGTTAAAAATCTCGGGATAAGAAAATTAAATGAAATGAACTTAAATGATAGAAAATTTCTTACCCAATAGTTCATTTCATATTTCATACACTTATATCTTTTTTACAAAAACTTTTCAAATACCCTTAAAATGGATTTAAAGTTATACATCTGAAAACAAGAGCCACGTTATCATTTCTTTCTTTCCATGACAAAGGTTAGTACATGGTTCCATTCAAACAACACAGGAAAGCAAGTTTTTCAACCAAAATCTTTTCTAAACAATAAGTGCAACAACGTAAGTCTTACTTAGTGAAACAAACCATACAATTTTTATTTGTAACATACCCATTTCAAATTTATAGACATTTATTAAACTAGAGGTGCTTTAGACATATCAACTATTGGTTGAACACACAAAAGAAACCACAAAAATCTATCCCTTTGCAGCATACAGTTAGGGTAAGAAGAAAAGGATCAAGCAACTCATGAACCCACAACATCAATTTTATTTTCCATCACAATAACAAAGGTACCACTATGAAATTTGAGTTAAGATCCATAAATAATAAATTTCCCAATATTCTTTCCGGGTAAAATCCAACCTAACAACCTTATCACTTTCTAACAAGAGAACACTCCAAAATCCTTCCAAGTAATGCACACAACACACATCCCATGTTTTTCTCAACACACCCAAAACAACATATGAAAATTGATTCAAACAGAAGAAGATATTACCTCTATATTGGCCATAAAATTTTCTTTTCTGAAAGAAGGCCATAGATTTAAAAAAATATGGGAATTTTATTCAAACCAATACAACCATTGTTTCCATGCAAAAATATAGCTATTAGCCACAACCAAATTGATTTTCACAACAAAATCATCAAACCCATATCAGCTGCCAATATTATTGCTAAAAATTCCAATGCTAACCCCCAAATCGATTTGAACTTCAAAATAGTAATACCCAACAAAGCCACAAATTTTCATGACAACAAAGCTTACAAAAATCAAATAAAATTGATTTATTCAACCAAAAAAAGAACCAATTTCTTCTAAATGATTTTTCTACAAAAAGCTCAAGCAATAAACTAGATTCAAGCATAATTTTAACACATTTCACCCTATAAATGAAAATAGACCAAGCAAGAATAACCCATCTCATTTAAAAATCAAAACTCAATGGAGAAAGGAGAAAAACCCTTTCATGAAACACTTATTGATGTTTTTTCCTTGCTTTTGTTGTTCCAAACCCTACCGGAATAGATTTCACAATGCCTCTTCCATATTTTCCACAAAAACCCCAAATACTTTGCATTGCGTATAATAAATAACAAGTTTCCCAAGAAAATCGACTTCTCTATGAGCAGAAAAATTTGCCGAGTTCCTCCATGAGAGGAGTTAACTGATAGTGGAAATGAATGCAAAAATCAAAACTAAACCTCCTTTCCACTTTCCTCTCCACACATCCCTAGAAACCCTAGCACCCATCCATCTAATGCTGCCAGGTGGATGGTTTTGCCAAGCCTATGCCATCATGGGAGGGGAGGGATCAAGTCAAAATTAAATAATCAAACAAATAATTCCCTTTCCTTCACATTCACGTGAATGTCCACATTATGGACTTATCAAAAAAAAAAATTCAAAGCTTTATCATTGTCATTTGATGGCATTTTACCTTTTTTAAAATTAACTTTCAACTAGAAATAATGACCTTAACATATGTTTACCATCATGGTGTTTAATCACCATTCAATTATTTTGAAAACACATCTTAGTCAATTCAAAATTGCTATCAACCATGTGGGCATGACATTATGCCCCAATTAATAAAAACATATTAAAATAGGGCCACAATTAATATTATGTAACCATTCAACCAAGCTAACAAGCCTTATAGATTTTTCCAAATCATGACATCACATAAACAATTTCTGTAATGTAATCGTAAACATAACTAACACAATGACACAATTTGGAACAAGACAACAAGGTTCCGCAATGAAACATACTGCATTAAATAATATACCACCAATGGTATTTAGTTGTCTAAGTACTTAATTTATAATTAAGTACTTATATAACTAAGTACTATCATTCGTATTATTATTTAATTAATCGAATAATTTTTTTAATTTTTTATTTGATTTATTAAATTGCGAAAATAAATTATTAAAATAGCGGGATGTTACATTCCTTCCTATTAACATGATTCATCATCCCTGATGAATTGATTACTATTGTCACATAACCAGAAAAATTAATCAGCTGAAATTTTTGCCAGATGGACCATAATTTAATATCCATAATTTCAAAATCACACTTATAAAAGTAACAACATGGTTGAAAGAACCTTAATAATCGTAAAATAACAATTTTTTTACTAGTCTCAACGTTGATAAACCAGATTTATTCAATTGCTAAATTTAAAGATGAGTATTTTTACTAATTAAATAGTTTCATCATAAATTTATATTTGAATAAATGTGGAAAAATAGTTTTAAATTCTTTTAGATTCTCTCGAGTTGTGTTATACTCATAATAATGGTCACAGTGGACCTTGCATTGATTAATTTATCTATTTATCAGTAGTAACTTATGCATTTCTAGCACTCTAATGTGCTCCATGGTGATAATTTTGGGTTCCAGAACTTGCAGTGAGTCCCAATTAAGTACATGTGACAAAACTGCTACATACTTATTTAATAATGAAACATGGAAAACATCATGCCACTTTTACAATGAAGGAGGCAATGCTAGTCGATATGCAACCGGACTAAGAACATCCAAGAATTTGAATGGTCCAACATAACGTGGGAAAATCTTAGCAACCTTCCCAAACGTGATTAAACTCCTTTTAGGCTTAACACGGTGAAAAATGTTGTCTCCTTCTTCAAATAATCTTACTTTCTTATGCAGATATGCATAACTCTTTTGCAATGATCTGTTACTTCTTTAGAGTCTTCTTGGATTTGCCTAAATATTTTTTCCATTTCCATTAACATTTCCAACCCAACCACCTCTCTATCCTCTACACTTACCCAACTTACAAGAGTTCGACACTTTCTTCCGTATAACGCTTTAAATGGTGCAATTTTCAAAGAAGATTGATATGAGTTATTGTATGCAAAATCAAATAAAGGTAGGTATTCTTCACACCTATACTATTGATCACCGCAAAGACATCACGCGAAACATGTCTTCCAAAACTTGGATCACACGTTCAATTTCACCATCCATTTTGGATGATAAGATGAACTAAAATTTAGTTTAGTGCCCAAACTATAATTTAATGTTTGCCAGAAATGAGATGTCATCCTTGAATCTTTGTTTGAAATGATTGTTTTTGGAATAATGTGTAATCGAAAGATCTCATGCACAAACCTTTTAGCAAGAACTAGGGAATCATCAGTAAGGTTCCCGGTATAAAGTGAGCTACCTTTGTTAACTTATCCACTAGAAAAAAAGCATATCAGTCAATTTTTGGTCATGGGAAGAAGCCCTTGAACATATTCCATGCTTATGAGTTTCCATTTGTGGTGCGAGAATGCTATGCGTATATAATGTACCACAGCAAGGTGTGTGTGCTCTGCTTTTACCCTTTTACATTCTAAACAACTAGAAACATAAGATGTGATGCTCTTTTTCATTCCTTTCTAGAAATATTTTTGTTTTACGTTTTCTTCCATTTTGGTTATTCTAGAATGACTAGAGTATGGTGCATCATGGAATTCCCGTAACACTTTTGTTCTAAGCTCATTCCCTTCCGGAACATAATTTTTTTCAAAACACATAATTTTATCACTATCAAAACTAAAACCAACATATCTTTTATCCTTTGGATCATCTTCTAGAGCTGCTTGTACTTGTAAATAGTATGGATCTGCAGTTGACTCTTTCATAACTTCTTCCTTTAATTTAGTGCTTATGGTTATGACAAGTTGTTATGTAATTCTTATGGCTCAAGGCATTCGCTACTTGATTTTACTTGGATTTGATATAACTGATATCAAAGTCATATTGTGATAGAAAATCCAACCATCTATGTTGTTGTGCATTTAAATTGGGCTGCATGAAGATATACTTCAGCCCCAAGTTATTTATTTTCAGCTCAAATGGTTTACCCATCAAATAGTACCTCCAAACATACAATGAATGAACTATTACAACCAACTCTAAATCATGACGGTAAAAATTATACTCATGAACTCTTAGTTCTCTCCCTTATATGCCACAACATGATCTTCCTACGAAAAAAATCCTCCTAATCCTTCCCTGGATGTGTCTCAGAATAAACCGTAAAATTTTTGTTTGGATCAAGAATGGTTAGGTCGACGCAAATTGTCAAAAACTCCTTCAATTGATTAAATGCTTGCTCACATTTCTCTATCTGCATAAACTTTTTGTCCTTCTTCTAAAGTGACATTATTGGACCAGCCAATCTTGAAAAGTCCTTCACAAATTTATGGTAATACCCCACCAAACCCATGAAACTTCTTACCTCATGCACATCCTTCAGTGTTGGCCACTCTATAATGGATTTTATCTTTACAGGGTCCACGGATATTCCACTATCATTGATTACATGATCTAGAGATTGTATCTCTTTATGATAAAAAGTAAAGTTACCCAAATTTCCATATAACTTGTTCCATCTCAAAATATGCAACACAATTTCCAGATGTGCGTTGTGCTCTTGTTCATTCTTGGAGTAGATGAGTATATCATCTCAGAACACAAGAACAAACTTGTCGAGAAACTGATAAAATATATTGTTCATGAGGTTCATAATCTTTTCTGAAGCATTAGTGAGCTCGAATGACATAACATGAACTCATAATGGTTAAATAGCGTGTTCTCGAATGTTGTCTTGTGAATAGCTTCTTTTTTTATTATCAACTGATGATATCCCAACCATAGGTCTATTTTAAAGAATACCATGGCACCTCTCATATGATCGAAGAGATTGTAAATCCAGAGAAAAGGATATTTGTTCTTAACTATTGCCTTGTTCAACATCCTAGAGTCTATGTGTAGTTGAAGGGTTTCATCCTTATTCTTCACGAAGATCACCGGTGCACCCCACGGTGACACACTAGGTCTTATCAAACCCTTTGTGATGAGATCATGCATTTGGGCCTTTAACTTAATTACCTCTATTGTTGTCATGCCTTGGAATTAGGTAAAATTCATAATGTGTAGGTGTTATGCTTTGTTTATATGTTGTGGCCCCCCAACATCCCTTTCATCTCTTTCATGGGATTTTTCCTCCTTTTTGTTTGGTCTATAGATTCCTATACATTCTTACACGATCTTTGAGTAGTTCATTTTTCCCCCTACCCTACTAGTTGAATTTGTATAATCATGGGTGATAAAAGTCGAGCTAAGGACAAGAGGAAAGTAAAGAACAAGACACCGGAGCAATTAGAAGAGATGAGAATAAAGAAAGTGAAGAGAATGCAAAAACTTCGTGTAGGGAAAGGTACATCTTTTATATCAAATGTAGCTAATGTTTTAGAAAACGAGGATGATATACATAATGAAAATGTAGAGAATAAATATTTTGCAATAAATAATGATATTTAATTGAATGATAATGTTGTTATGGATGAAAATATTGATATGAATCCAAATGTTGAACCTTTACCTTAGAATCTAAATGTTAATCCTGAAATTTGTATGAAAACTTGAATGAAAAAAGTAACTTTCTTAAAAATATTCACCTCAAAGAACACTCCTTCCATTTTGCGAAGAAAACCAATTCACTTAATAAAATTGATGAAAACATTATAAAACCAATGCCTAACAAAATGTTTGGAAGAAATGCGAGAAGAAAAGCTAGTGTAATTTGGGATAATTACTTTGAGAATTTAAATGACACGCAAAGATGTCAATTATTTGTTACATTGATGAAATTAATTAAGATAAGACCTATAATAAATACCCCGAGGTTAAGAACATCTAGTGTTACTTGATTGAAATCGTCAATTATTGAAAATAATAATAAAGCATACCAACACGGAGGTGTCAATGACGCACCCAATATAGTAATGCTACATAGCATGCACTTACTAATTGTATATAAAGTGATAAAATATTTAATAAACACTTGATCATAAAATCAAGCAGAGCTTTGATTCTAAACATAAAAACACTAGTGAAAGCAATAGGGAGATACAAAAGTCTTGAGTCACTCAATAAAACCAACTATTGGGCATTCTCTAGTAGACTCCCACGAAAAGACAAGAATACATATTATATTAAAAAAGAATTACTTTTAAAGTATTGGAATGAGAACAAAGGGGTTTCACCAAATAGAAGAGATACAATAAAAATAATAATACATTCTCGTAATCGTGAATCATGTGAAAAACATTTCTCGGATGTGACTCAAACATAATTTTTCTCTAAGTTTAAGAATTAAAATCAACAATTTAACATTAGCCAAAGATTCTTTGAAATGAACAAACCATTTTAGCTTAAAATCAATCACTCACGTTCTAAGTTTAAGAATTAAAATCAACAATTTAACATTAGCCAACGATTCTTTGAAATGAACAAACCATTTTATGTGAAAATCAATCACTCATGTTCTAAGTTTAAGAATTAAAATCGACAATTTAACAAAGTTAGCAAGGATTCTTTGAAATTAACAAACCATTTTATGTGAAAATAAATCACTCACGTACCACTTGTTGTTGCAAGCATCATGTTGAATTTTTAATGGATTATGTTGTTTTTTGCAAAATACGTTGTCTTTTGCATATTGACATCATGTTGCAGAGTGTCGATAAAATTTCCCACCAAAATTTATAAGGGAATTTATTCCTACGATATATTTTGAATAATCAACTGGATAATTTTTTTATAACAAAGCATGTTTGGATGGAATGTGCAATGTATGTGGTGGTTTGTAAAAATTGAATAGTTATATCCATGAGGAGAGTACATATTCAATAGGGAAAGAATTAGTTGGTTTCAGTAAATATAAATCAATGTCATATCAATTAAAAGGTGGAAAATAGTATAAATGGTTTGAGCTTGTTACAATACAATTACTGTATTATAATATATGGTCAAATTCATAGAGAAAATTATTTATGAGTATGTAAGGCACACACATAGAGCATGATGGTTGGATGAACATTTCAAGTTAAGAAAGGACACATTCTCACTTGGTACTATTGTTTCAGTAGTTGACTTCGCAGAGACTTAGACATTGTGGCCACAAATGGAGGTCCAGTCTTAATATTATGACTCAAAGTGCAAGTTGTTATTTCATGCATATAACATTCATGCGCTCTCCGAGAAAGCATTGAGCAAGATCTAAAAAATATTAAGAGAGTATCATTTATACAATTGTAATGATCGGAAAAATTCTACACAATATGTGCAAGGGTATTTCGGTGTTTTATGTGAACTTGAATGAGCGGAAAATTAGTTTCAATCAATATTACATTTGGTCGGACAACCGCACATCATAATTCAAGAATGCATGAGATGTTTTATTCGCTAAAGCGGGATGCACAAAGAAATAGGTGTACAACATATCTGGAGTTTTCTTGAGGTAGGACATGGAAAAGGAGAGCATGATGGTGTATGAACATGTGTGAAAAGAGCACTTGCAAGAGAGGAGTGAAAGTTCAAGGATGGTGCTAAATTTACGGATGCAAAAGCATTTTTGATTGGTGTGTCAAGAACATGGGCCATGAATCTCAAGAGAGATCAACGGTTCGTAGATATTTCTGGTTGATAGAGGAACAACATTTTACAAGCTATGAAGATTGTATTCTAGTTGCAGGATCAATTGATATGCACTCATTCCATAGTTCCAATGCTTGGACTATTTATATTACGTGCATGACATGTTTTTATATCATGCATTGATTTTACGTAGAATGAATGTGAGTCATAACGGTGGGTTGATGAATGGACTTGTAGACCTCTAATTCCACTTGACACATATCAAGTTCCACAAGTATTACAACTTGCGGTGTCTTCAAATCATATGACAACTTCACCTTACTTGGACCAAGTCTCTCGATTTAGAGAAACAAGGTACATATATGTATGTCACGTTTTAGATTTATAAATTATTAAATTATTAATGTATTTTAAATTTGACTTGAGTTTTATTTTGTGATGTAGGGCACGCTTTTATAGTTATTGTGACAAAAATTAACGAAGTGGGAATAGACTAATTCTTGTCTCGGTTTTAGAGGGAAAAATTTGAATTCCATAGTGATTGATGGTGAAGGCCTTGAGTATCCCTTTCGGGTCACCGGTAGTCACGTAACTTGGCTTTGACAATATCCTATCAAAACATCAAACACTTGGTTATTTGAAGACTATGAAGTATATCGAAAGAGACTTCACTATTCACATTTGGTTCTTACAAAAAATATTATATTAATCAAATATCAACAAAGGCCATTAAACAAGAATCTTTGGCAGGTTCGTGAATCAGGTCATGAAGTAATTCTTGCTCTTTGTCAAGGGTAGAGTTGATCCTTGCAATTCATTGGATTGAATTTGCAAAGGTATGTTCTTCATGAATTTAATTTGAATATTTACTTTAATTTTTTTGTTTAAATTTGTAGGATTTAAAATTCTATTTAATTTATTACTAACATTTGTATGAAGGTTAGTGGTGCCAAGAAATCTTCCACCTTCACATGGTTTGCACTGTTAGTAGAGAATTTATTATTCTTGAAGCCAAGAGAAGCTAAAGTAAATTAAATATTAGGAAGGCATAATAAGCAAAAAAAATATTTCATCACCTATGTTGTACAAAGCTATTATTAAAATTCTCATTTCACCACCTATATTGTATGAACCACCTATATTATTCACGTGGTATGTAATGGATAGCCTTAAGGGAATACGCCCAAACGAAGCTTTCTTTCTTTCTTATGTATTTTTGAATGGGAGTCAGTCGCTTCTAACTTAGTGACCTTCCATTCATTGATAATTCCTTCTATGATAAACCCATGGATGCTTTCAAAAGTGCCTTTAAAAAGATAGGGGTATTCATCAAGCCTAGGAAGGGTCTCGATCCGATTTCCAAACAACTTGAAATGCATACATATTTAGAGTCCATAACACTAATTTATAAATATCTCTATCCTTATAAATGGAAGACATGTAATGGTGTCTCCCTATATCCATGGATCAAGGATTACTGGGGTCTATGGCAAGATTGGACATTCAAGAATCATCGAGTATCTGAATAAGAATTTCGTTGCATCTGGAGAAATATTCTCAAACATTGGAGTAATACATCTTGGAAAATAAAATTGAACCTCAAAAATCCTCTCAAATTGCAAGTCTAGGTCTTGGTCTAGGTCGTGTTCTTGGTCCTATTTCTGTTTTTGGATTTGGTTCCTTGTCCTATTTTTGTTTCTGGTTCTAGTTCTAGTTATTTTTTTTTCTCATGGTGTCATAGGTAGCCTTTCTTGTATTATCGAAGAGAACTACCCATGCTTGTGTGATAAATTTAAAATCTCCCTTGGCTCTTGAGAACTTGGTTTTATTAGGATGCAATAGAAAGGCTAGTTTTAGAGGGAAATAATATTAAAAATTAAACAAATTTTACTGGAATTACTTACAAAATTCATTCCTTCACTTGAGCTTATCTTTATAAATGTAATTCAGCTTTCAAATTTCTCCATATTTCCCAAATTTTGGGCGAATTGACATTCTAGACCTCTCGAAAGCGTGAATAAAATGGCAAATTCATTTCCCCCAACCTTTCTTGAAGAGAATTTAAATCAAATGAAATTTTTATTTTGGTGGTGGCAAAGGACAACCTTACACTAACTCAAATTGGACTATTTGATGCTTTTGCAAACAATAGGAAAAAGAGAGGAGTGAATTGAAATAGAGAAAAAGCGAGACAGATTTACTATAGGGTACTAACACGGAGGTGTAGGATTTGTGGGACACCTCTAGGTGCCACAAAGACCGAATAATCACCTGTCGAATTTATAGTGTTTTTTAGATGCGGGGCTCTTAAGGGACTACCTGGAAGCACTGGGAGTGTAGGAAGAAAAACAAAACCACCCCAAGTGTTCACCAAGACATCTAGATGTGTTGGTGCGGTCGGTTTGGTCCCACAAGCTTCTGTTTGCAAAATATAACATCTATCATCCTTAAACTAACTAAAACTACATTATTTTGTGCGTTTGTAAATAATAGCACAACGAGATAACTAAGTTGAGATGGAAAAAAGTGAGATAGGATTTTGTACAGGGGTCCCTATTTGGAGGTGTATGATCTAACAAAATGTCTCTAGGTACCACAGAGTCTAATAAATCACCCTCTCGAACTTATATGTTTTTTTGGTCTCGAGGCTCTTAAGGGACTATGCCCGGACGAAGTAGCCCAGAAGCAACAACAACATCCTACACAAAAATAAGCCTCCACTAGTGCTCACAAGAACATCCGGATGTCTTTGGTGCGAGGCAGTTCGGTCCCATGAGCTACCGTTTGTAAAATATTGCGCTTGACGGCCTTACGCTGACTCAAACTACATTCTTTGGCATGTTTCCAAATAATACCACAACGAGAGAACCGAATCGAGATGGAAAAAACATAGATAAGATTTTGTATAAGGTCCATACATGGATGTGTAAGATCTAACAAGATATCTCTAGGTGCCACAGAGTTCGAGAAATCACTCGTCGAACTTCTATTGTTTTTGGTCTCGGGGATCTTAAGGGACTAAGCGTACATGAAGTAGCACTGGAAGAAAGGACACCATCCCACACTAAAAATAATCCTTCTCCTAAAATTTCAACTTCCTTCGGTGATTGATCCAAAATTCCAAAGGTGGAAGTTCTTTTTCTTGTCTAATAGGAGACAATGGTGCTTGTAACTCTTGCTCAACCTCTTTATTGAAACCAGAGATTGGTGATATTTCTATTGGAGATATTTTGTGAGAAATCTACCCTTTGTGTTCATTGTTCTACTCATAAATCTTATGATAACATAGGGAAAATTCTTCAATTACTAGATGTATGATTGTTGCTCTTTACGACACCTAATTAGACAATTCTAACTAATGGATCCTCGACAACAATGCCCAAAATGATGGGCGTCATTATTCCTTTCATTTAATCAACTCTTAGTTGATTTCATATTCAAACCAGGCATGTGTCTAAAGCTATATGTAGCAAGAAGAATCTTATTGATATAGTAATTCATTGTAGGTATTTATTATTTTTATATTTTATGGGGGTTTTGCAGTGTCCTTAGGATTCCCTAGCCAAAGCCTTATTAAAACTATACTATAGGAAACTTTCTGAAATAAACACTCATTGCTGAAATAAATAAATCTTCATAATTAAACGTGCTGCTAGAAATGAAACACACTTTTGCAAAATGAAACAAATTACATTGGAAGTAAACACACTCTTGCAGAATGAAACAAATTGTTAGAAATAAACACACGTTTGAAAATGTTGTTGAAAATGTTTACAAGGAAATAAGAGTCTAAACTATAACAGATGCAAGGACAAATATGTGAAAAATTTAATCAAGAATCAAAAGCATTTATAGAATTAATATTTACATAATCAAAAGAATTTGAATAATCACCCACAAAAATTATATGATTTTTTAAATGTCGAGGAATCTTAAGACACTACACCGAGAAAAAGTATCTAAAAACAATGACACCGTCTTGCACCGAGAAGAAGCCTCAATAGAATTCACTATGCCATCATGTACATGTTGGTGTAGTTGGTTTGGTTCCACTAGCTACCATTTGTAAAATGTTGTGTTTGTGACCTTACACCGACTCAAACTACAATATTTGGTGCATTTGCAAAAAAGTGCACAACGAGATAACCGAATCGAGATGGAAAAAACAAAGATAAAATTTTGTAGAGGATCCCTACATTTAGGTTTAGGATCGACGAGACATATCTAGTTTCCATGGAGTCGATAAATAACACGTCTAACTTGTCTTCCCATCACCTCACTATCATCTCATCATAGTTATCTGGATTTATTAAGCTTAAGTAGATGCACCTATTATGACTCACTTCATTCCTGATAAGTTCATTTATGTAAGCTCGAGGAAACACCCCATTCTTGATGTTAGTTAGCTACAGGAGGCTTATTCGTTGTGTAATACATCATTGTATAGGAAGCCAATGGGATACTTGCATGCATCCCACATCGTGCATTGATAATCTAGTTTTTCTAGGTTCATAACATTCATGCGTAATTCCCTACTTATCGGATAAAAGTATAAGTATTTAGTTTCCTACTCTTGGGGTGGATTAGGGACACGAAGTAATCTGTCACTTTTCTTCCTCCTTCATACATTCTCATCACTCTATTGGAAAAGATGTGTTAAATATTACCAAGGTTTTCATTAGGTCCTTCAAATCCTATTTAGTTGCAGCATAGCCCGTATTGTTTTTATACCCACTATTCAAGAGATTATTTACATTATGAGGACTGCACTTACATCCTTGCTTGTTTAAAGTTAGGTAGTTTCCCACTTATAGTATACTTCTTGCAATGTGAGGTAAGATAACCTCTTGGTTATGATCTTACTCCTTAGGAGTAATAAACTACCTTATAAGGTTAATTTTATAATTTTTAGCTTTAGATCTATTTCAATTAAAAATTGATTAAGCTATTAACTTTTAGGTTCAAGATGTTTTCCACTTAATGATTAATCCCAAAATTAGCCAAGACAAATTCTTATCCTAGCATGGTTGATAATATGATTGATCTTAGTCTTTCTTATTTCTTAATTAGATTGGAAGCACTTCATTATGTAAGGCTCATACCCCTAGCTTAGTTATACCTTGATGCCCTTTGCTTAGATTTTAGTCCCAAATGAATTTTATGCTTATGCATAAACTAGTTCATTTTATCCCTTGTTTAGATTCCTATCAAGTTTAAATCTCATAATGAAACTAAGGATTGACCAAGACATTACTCATACTCTAGGTTCCTTATTAAAGAGATAAGACTTTCATTTTGGAAGTTACCCCATTTTAATTAAGATTTTATACTCTTTTCGAACCATAATTTTTCCGATATTTATATTGATAAGGAAATAGACATTTACATATCATATAGAAAATCTTACTAACCTAGCCCAATCCAATCTTATTCATGTTGAAGTATGTTATGAGGAACCTTAGATTCTTTGAGGAGAAATGACTAACATCTTATGATTTGCTCAATTTTAAGTTTCATTTATCCCTTTGCACACTTTATATCCATGGAAAGCTTACTAGATACCAAATTCATATTTTTGTTTCACAACTATAATCATTTGAAGCACTAAATAAATAATTGAAATATTCATTATCTTTTCAAATTAATCGTTTTGATTCATCCCAAACATGACCAAAAATTTAATATACTCTAATAGCTATAACATTTATACATAATCCAACCCTCCAATTCATTAGTACGTAAAAATTTATGTCTATTAAAGGACGGATTACAGGAACAATTTTCCCAAGACAATTACATTTAATCATAAGTACAATTACAATTGGATCCAAGATATGTAAGAAAACATTCATTCTAACCCCAATTCCCACAAGATGGAGTGAGATGGTCTAAACATCGATATTTAACTGCGTCATTGATTCGGTTGGAGGTGTCAGTTCAAAGAACTGGCAAGAGTTATTCTACTTACTAAACTAAGTTTTGATTCATAAATAAGACTAGTTATTTAAGCTTAGCTCAACTCCCTTACAGTAATAATTCTTCCGTAACAGTTAGGGAGTTGGGATCTTCTAGCAATCCCATAGTTGGCGAAGGTATAAGCGTGGGAAATATATGTGAAGTGCTCCTGAAGGACCACTCTACATATAATCCTCCTGCTTCTTCAATCACAAGCCACACGATTGATGGAGGATATTGGTTTCTTAACTATATCGGATCTATTATTATTGCACACACAAAAATGAGAAAACTTAAGAATTTAAACTATAAGAATAAAGGAAATTAAACATGTTTTGCATCGACATTATTTTAGCTTAATTCTCATACCATAAAAGTCAACCATATATTTTTAATCGAAAAATGACAAGTATATAGTTCTAGGAAAAAGTTCCGAGTTTCCCCTTGTATTTTCCACTTTTAAAATTTTCCAACAAACAAAATAATCTATACTGAATCAAATTTCAAAATAAATTATTTAAAATAAAACGTATGGATCAATTGATCAAGCCCTCCGAGTTAAAAATCTCGGGATAAGTAAATTAAATGAAATGAACTTAAATGACAGAAAAGTTCTTACCCAATAGTTCATTTCATCTTTCATACACTTTTATGCCCTTTTTTAAAAAACTTTTTCAAATACCCAAAAAAGGTTTTAAACATATACATTTGAAAACAAGAGCCACATTATCATTTCTTTCTTTCCATGACAAAGGTTAGTCCACGATTCCATTCAAACAACACAAGAAAGCAAGTTTTTCAACCCAAAATCCTTTCTAAACAATAAGTGCAACAACGTAAGTCTTACTTGGTGACACAAACCATACAATTTTTATTTGCAACATGCACATTTCATATTTGTATACATTTCTAAAACTAGAGGTTCTTTAGACATATCAACTATTGATTGAGCACACAAAAGAAAGCACAAAAATCTATCCCTTTATAGGATACAGTTAGGGTAAGAAGAAAAGGATCAAGCAACTCATGAACCCACAACATCGATTTTATTTTCCATCACAATAACAAAGGTACCACTATGAAATTTGAGTTAAGATCCATAAATAAGAAATTTCCCAATAATCTTTCTAGGTAAAATCCAACCTAACAACCTTATCATTTTCTAGCAAGAGAACAAGTTTCAAACACTCCAAAATCCTTCCAAGTAATGCACACAACACACATCCCACGTTTTTCTCAACATACCCAAAACAACAGATGAAAATTGATTCAAACAAAAGAAGATATCACCTCTATATTGGCCATACAATTTTCTTTTCTGAAAGAAGTCCATAGATTTAAAAAATATGGAAATTTTATTCAAACCAATACAACCATTGTTTCCATGGAAAAATATAACTATTAGCCACAACCAAATCGATTTGCACAACCAAATAATCAAACCCATATCACTGCCAATATTATTTGCTAACCCCAAATCGATTTGAACTTCAAAATACGTAATACCCAACAAAGCTACAAATTTTCATGACAACAAAGCTTACAAATTTTTTTAAAAAATTGATATATTCAACCAAAAAAAAGAACCAATTTCTTCTAAATGATTTTTCTGCAAAAATCTCATGCAATAAACTAGATTCAAGCATAATTTTAACACATTTCACCCTACAAATGAAAAAAGACCAAGAAAGAATAACCCATCTCTTTTAAAAATAAGAACTCAGTGAAGCAAGGAGAAAACCCCTATCATGAAACACTTTTCCACGTTTTTTCCTTGCTTCTATTGTTCCAAATCCTAGCTGGAATCGATTTCATAATGCCTCTTCTAGATTTGCCGCAAAAACACCAAATACTTTGCATTCGTGTAATAAGTAACAAGTTTCCAAGGAAAATTGACTTCTCTATGAGCAATTTTTTTCCAAAATTCCTCCATGAGAGGTGTTAACTGATAGTGGAAATGAATGCATAAATAAAACACTAAACTTCCTTTCCACTTTCCTCTCCACACATCCCGAGAAACCCTAGTACCCATCCATCTAATGTTGTCGGGTGGACGGGTTTTCCAAGCTTATGCCATCGTGGAAGGGCAGCGATCAAGTCAAAATTAAATAATCAAAGAAATAACTCCCTTGCCTTCACATTCATGTGAATATCCACATTGTGGACTTTATCAAAAATTCAAAGCTTTATCATTTCCATTTTATGGCATTTTACCACCCTTTTTTAAAATTAACTTTCAACTAGAAATAATGACCTTAACATATGTTTACCATCATGGTGTTTAATCACCATTTAATTATTTTGAAAACACATCTTAGTCAATTCAACATTGCTATTAACCATGTGGGTATGGCATTACTGCTCCCAATTTAATAAAAATATATTAATATAGGGCCATAATTAATGTTATGTAACCATTCAACCAGGTTAACGAGCCTTATAGATTTTTCCAATCATGACATCACATAAACAATTTCCGCAATCATAAACATAACAAACACAATGACACAATTCGGAACCAGACAAAAAGGCTCCATAGCAAAACATACTTTTGTATTAAATAATACTTCGACCAATGGTCTTTAGTTATCTCGAGTACTTAATTTATTATTAAGTACTTAGATAACTAAGTACTATCATTCGTATTATTTTTAATTAATCGAATAAACCATTTTTTATTTTTTATTTGAGTTATTAAATTACTGAAAAGAAATTATTAAAATAGCGAGATGTTACATTCCTCCTATTAAAATGATTCATCGTCTCGATGAATTGATTACTATTGTCACATAAAGGAAAAATTAATCGGTTAAAATTTTTACCAAATGTACCATAATTTAGTATCCAAAATTTCAGAATCACACTTATTAAAAGTAACAACATGGCTGAAATAACCTTAATAACTGTAAAATAACAATTTTTTTACCAATCTCAACGTTGATAAACCAGATTTATTCAACTGTTAAATGTAAAAACAAGTGTTTTACGCTAATTAAATAGTTTCATCATAAATTTATAAGCAAATAAATGTGGAAAAACAATTTAAAATTCTTGAAGATTCTCCCAAGTTGTGTTATCCTCGAATAATGGTCACATTAGACCTTGCATTGATTAATTTATCTATTTATCGGTAGTAACTCATGCATTTCTAGCACTCTAATGGGCTCCATGGTGACAATTTCAGGTTCTAGAACCTGCAGTGAGTCCCGATTAAGTACATGTGACAAATCTGCTACATACTTCTTTAATAATGAAACATGGAAAACATCATGCAACTTTTACAGTGAAGGAGGCAATGCTAGTTGATATGCAACTAGACCAAAAACTTCCAGAACTTTGAATGGTCCGACATAACGTGGGGAAAGCTTGGCAACCTTCCCAAACGTCATTAAACTCCTTTTAGGCTTAACGCGGTGAAAAATGTTGTCTCTTTTTTCAAATAATCTTACTTTCTTATGCAGATATGCATAACTATTTTGTGATCTGCTACTTCTTTAGATTCTTCTTGGTTACTCTTCCTCTATCCAACAACATCTCTATCCTCTACACTACCCCAACTTACAAGAGTATGACACTTTCTTCCGTATAATGCTTCAAATGGTGTAATTTTCAACGAAGAGTGATATGAGTTATTGTATGCAAAATCAAATAAAGGTAGGTATTCTTTACACATATACTATTGATCTGCAAAGTACATGCGAAACATGTCTTCCGACACTTGGTTCACATGTTCGGTTTGACCATCCATTTCAGGATGATAAGAGGAACTAAAATTCAATTTAGTAGCTTTGACCATAATTTAATGTTTTCGAAATGAGATGTCATCCTTGAATCTTTGTTTGAAACGATTGTTTTCGAACACCGTGTAATCGAAAGATCTCATCACATCCCTTTTAGCAAGAATCGGTGAATCATCAGTAAGGTTCCTAGGTATAAAGTGAGCTACCTTTGTTAACTTTTCCACTACAACAAAAATCATATCATGTCATTTTTTTGTCATGGGCAGCCCTTGAACAAATTCCATTCTAATGACTTGCCATTTGTGGTGCGGAATGCTATGTGGATATAATAGACCAACAGGGTGTGCATGCTCCGCCTTAACCCTTTGACATTCTAAACAATTGGAAACATAAGATGTGATGCTCTTTTTCATTCCTTTCTATAAATATTTTTGTTTTACGTCTCACTGCTGCCATTTTGGTTGTTCAGAATGACTAGAGTATCGTGCATCATGGAATTCCTGTAACACTTTTTTTAAAGCTCATACCCTTCTCGGAACATAAATTTTGTTTTCAAAACGCCAAAGTTTATTTCTTTGTCAAAATTAAACCCAACATATCTTTTATCCTTTGGGTCATCTTCTAGAGCTTCTTGTACTTGTAAATAGTACGGATATACGGTGACTCTTTCATAACTTCTTCCTTTAATTTAGTGCATATGGTTATGATAGTTGTTATGTAATTCTTACACCTCAAGGCATTCGCTACTCGGTTTACGTGGATTTGATATAGCCGATATTAAATTTATATTGTGATAGAAACTCCAACCATCTACGATGTTGTGCGTTCAAATTGGGTTATGTGAAGATATACTTCAGCCCCAAGTGGTCGATTTTTAGCTCAAATGGTTTACCCATTAAATAGTGCTCTCAAACATGCAATGAATGAACTATCGCAACCAATTCCAAATCATGATGGTAAAAATTATACTCATGAACTCTCGGTTTTCTCCCCTTATATGCCACAACATGATCATCCTACAGAAAATATCCTCCTAATCCTTCCCGGATGCATCTCAGTAACAAGCTGTTAAATTTTCGTTTGGATCGGGAATGGTTAGGATCGACGTGTGATTGTCAAACACTCCTTCAATTGATTAAATGCTTGCTCACAATTATCTATCTGCACAAACTTTTTGTCCTTCAAGTGATATTATTGGACCAGCCAATCTTGAAAATTCCTTCACAAATTTACGGTAATACCCCATCAAACCCATGAAATTTCTTACCTCGTGCACATCCTTCGATGTTGGCCACTCTATAATGGATTTTATCTTTACGGGGTCCACAGATATTCCATTATCATTGATTACATGATCTAGAGATTGTATCTCTTTCTAATAAAAAGCACGATTAGCCAAATTTCCATATAACTTGTTCCATCGAAAATATCCAACACAATTTCCAGATGTGCATTGTGCTCTTGTTCATTCTTGGAGTAGATGAGCATATCATCTAATAACACAAGGAAAAACTTGTCGAGATATCTTGACAAAATATATTGTTCATGAGGTTCATAATCGTTTCGGAGCATTAGTGAGCCCGAACGGAAGAACCATGAATGCATAATGGCCGTAACATGTTTTGAATGTCATATTGTTAATAGCTTCCTCTTTGATTCTCAGCGATGATATCCCAACTAGAGGTCTATTTTAAATAATACCATGACACCTCTCATATGATTGAAGAGATCGTCAATCTACAGAAAAGGATATTTGTTCTTAACTATTGCCTTGTTCAACATCCTATAGTCTATGCACAGTTGAAGGGTTTCATCCTTATTCTTCACGAAGATCACCGGTGCACCCCATGGTGACACACTGGGTCTTATCAAACCCTTTGTGATGAGCTCATGCATTTGGTCCTTTAACTCAATTTGCTCTATTGTTTTCATGCCTTGGAATTAGGTAAAATTCATAACGCGTACATGTTATGCTTTCTTTATATTTTATGGCCCCCCAACATCCCTTTCATCTCTTTCATGGTATTTTTGCCTCATTTCTGTCTAGTCTGTATATTCTTGTACATTCTTACACGATCTTTGAGTACTTCATTTTTTCCCTACCCTACTAGTTGAATTTTTATAATCATGGGTGATAAAATTCGAGCTAAGGACAAGAGGAAAGTAAACAACAAGACACCAAATCAATTAGAAGAGATGAGAGTAAAGAAAGTGAAGAGAATGCAAAAACTTCGTATAGGGAAAGGTACATCTTCTATATCAAATGTAACTAATGTTTTACAAAATGAGGATGATATACGAATGAAAATGTAGATAATAATTATTTTTCAATGAATAATTATATTTAATTGAATGATAATGTTGGTGTCGATGATGAAATTGATATGAATCCAAATGTTGAACCTTTACCTTAGAATCTAAATGTTAATCCTGAAATTTGTATGGAAACATTGAATAAAGAAAGAAAAATTGTTAACGAATATTCACCTCAAAGAACACCTCCTTCCATTTTTTGAAGAAAACCAATTCACTTAATCAAAATTGATGAGAACATTATAAAACCAATTCCTAACAAAATGTCGGAAGAAATGTGACAAGAAAAGCTAGTGTAATATGGGATAATTACTTTGAGAATTTAAATGACACGCAAAGATGTCAATTATTTGTTACATTGATGAAATTAATTAAGATAAGACCTATAATAAAGACCCGGGGTTAAGAACATTTAATGTTACTTGATTGAAATGTGTCAATTGTTAAAAATATACATAAAGCATACCAAATTGTAAGTGTTAACAGACGCACCAAATATATGCACTTACTAATTGTATATAAAGTGATAAAATATTTAATAAACACTTGCTTATAAAAAAACAGAGATTTGAATATAAACATAAAAACACTAGTAAAAGCAATAGGAGATGCAAAATTCTTGAGTCAGTCAATAATACCGACTATTGGGCATTTCTCTGAGACTCCCATGGAAAGACAAGAATACATATGATATTCAAAAGAATTACTTGTAAAGTATTGGAATGAGAACACAAGGGTGTCACCGATACAGTAAAAAAGAAGAATAGGTTCTCGTAATCATGAATCGTGTGCAAAACATTTATTGGATGTGAATCAAACACAATTGTTCTCTAAGTTTAAGAATTAAAATTGACAATTTAACATTAAGCCAAAGATTCTTTGAAAGGAACAAACCATTTTATGTGAAAATCAATCACTCACATTCTAATTTTAAGAATTAAAATTGACAATATAACATTAGCCAACGATTCTTTGAAATGAACAAACCATTTTATGTGAAAATCAATCACTCACGTACCACTTGTTGCTGCAGGCATCATGTTGAATTTTTAATGGATTATGTTGTTTTTTTCAAATACGTTGTCTTTTACATATTGACATCATGTTTCAGGAGTGTGGATTAAATGTCCCACCAAAATCTATAAGGGAATTTATTCCTACGATATATTTTGAAAAATCAACTGGATAATTTTTTATAACAAAACATGTTTGGATGGAACGTACGATGTATGTGGTGGTTTTCCAAAATTGAATAGTTATATCCATGAGGAGAGTACATATTCAATAGGGAAAGAAATAGTTGGTTTCAACAAATATAAATCAATTTCATATCAATTAAAAGATGGAAAATAGTATAAATGGTTTGAGATTTTTACAAAACAATTACCTGTATTAGAATATGAGTATGTAAGGCACACACATAGAGCATGATGGTTGGATGAACAATTCAAGTTAAGCAAGGAGAAATTATCACTTGGTACTATTGTTTCAATAGATGAGTTCGCAGATAATTACACATTGTGGCCACAAATCGAGGTCCAATATTAATATTATGACTCATTGCAAGTTGTTATTTCATACATATAACATTCATTTGCTCTCGAGAAAGCACTAAACAAGATCTAAAAAATATTAAGAGAGTATGATTTATACAATTGTGATGATCGGAAAAATTATACACAATATGTGCAAGGGTGTTTCAGTGTTTTTATGTGAACTTGAATGATAGGAACACTAGTTTCAATCAATATTACATTTGGTCAAACAACTACACATCATAATTCAAGAATGCACAGATGTTTTATTGGCTAGCGGGATGCATAAAGAAATAGGTGTACAACATATCTGGAGTTTTAGTGAGGCAAGACATGGAAAAGGATAGCATGATGGTGCATGAACATGTGTGAAAAGAGAACTTGCAAGAGAAGAGTTAAAGTTCAAGGATGGTGCTAAATTTACAGATGCAAAAAGCATTTTTGATTGGTGTGTCAAGAGCATGGGTCATGAATCTCAAGAGAGATAAATGGTTCATACATATTTCTTGTTGATAGAGGAACAACATTTTGCAAGCTATGAAGATTGTATTCTAGTTACTGAGGATCAATTGATATGCACTCATTCCGAGTTCAAATGCTTGGACTATTTATATTACGTGCATGACATGTTTTTAAATATCATGCTTTGATTTTACGTAGAATGAATGTGAGTCATAATAGTGGGTTGATGAATGGACTTGTAGACCTATAATTCCACTCGACACATATCAAGTTCCACGAGCATTACAACTTGTAGTGTCTTCAGATCATATGACAACATCACCGACTTGGGCCAAGTCTTTGATTTAGAGAAACAAGGTACATATATGTATGTCATGTTTTAGATTTATAAATTATTAAATGGTTAACTCTTAATGTATTTTAAATTTGACTTGAGTTTTATTTTGTGATGTAGGGCACGCTTTTACGATTATTGTGACAAAATTTAATGAAGAGGAAATAGACTACTTCTTATCTCGGTTTGTAAAGGGGAAAAAATTGAATTCCACAATGATTGATGGTGAAGGCCTTGAGTATCCCATTGGGTCGGTGGTAGTCACTCGAACTTGGCTTCGATGATATCCTATCAAAAATCAAACACATAGTTATTTAAAGACTATGAAGTATATCAAAAGAGATTTCACTATTCATGATTGGTTCGACAAAAATATTATATTAATAAAATATCGAGGTAGTCCATTAAACAAGAATATGTGGAAGGTTCGTGAACAGTCATGAAGCAATTATTGCTCTTTTGTCAAGAGTAGAGTTGATCCTTGCAGCTCATTGGATTGAATTTGCAAAGGTATGTTCTTCATGAATTTAATTTGAATATTTACGTTAATGTTTTTGTTAAAATTTTGTAGGATTTAAAATTCTATTTAATTGCTTACTAACATCTGTATGAAGGTTAGTGGTGCCAAGAAATCTTCCACCTTCATGTGGTTGTAATCGTTAGTAGATAATTTATTATTCTCGAAGCCAAGAGAAGCTAAGGGAAATTAAATATTAGGAAGGAACAATAAACAAAAAAATTATTTCAGCACCTATGTTGTAAAAATATCTTATTAAAATTCTAATTTCACCACCTATATTGTATGAAGCACCTATATTATTCATGTGGCTGGAAATGGATAGCCTTAAGGTACTATGCCCGTATGAAGCTTCCTTTCTTTCTCGTTTAGTTTTGGATGGGAGTCAACCTGGCCTACGGCTTAGTGACCTTCCATTCATTGATAATTCCTTCTATGATAGACCCATGGATGCTTTCAAAAGTTCCTTTAAAATGATACGGTATTCATCAATCCTAGGCAAGGTTGTGATGTGATTTCCAAACAACTTGAAATGCATACATATTTAGAGGTCATAACACGAATTTATAAATATCTCCATCGTTATAAAATGAAGCCAGGTAATGATGTATCTTTATATCCATGGATCGAGGACTACGGGGTTTGTGGCAAGATTGGACATTCAATAATCATCGAGTATCTAAATAATAATGTTTTTGCATCTGGAGAAACATTCTCAAACATTGGAGTAATACATCTTGGAAAATAAAATTCAACCTCAGAAATCCTCTCAAATTGCATGTCTAGGTCCTGGTCTAAGTCGTGTTCTTGGTCCTATTTCTGTTTTTGGATTAGGTTCCTTGTCCTATTTTTCTTTCTGGTTCTGGTTCTATTTATTTTTTTCTCATGGCGTCATAGGTATCCTTTCTTGTATTATCGAGAAAACTCCCCATGTTTGTGTGATAAATTCAAAATCTCCCTCGGCTCCTAAGAACTTGGTTTTATTAGGATGCAAAAGAAATGCTAGTTTTAGAGTGAAATAATAGAAAAATTTAAACAAATTTGACTATAATTACTTACAAAATTCATTCCTTCACTCGAGCTTATCTTTATAAATGTAATTCAGCTTTCCAATTTCTCCATATTTCCCAAATTTTGGGCGAATTGATTTTCTATACCTCTGAAAGCGTGAATAAAATGACGATTTCATTTCCCCCAACCTTTCTTGAAGTGAATTTAAATGAAATGAAATTTTAATTTTAGAGGTGGAAATGGAAAACCGTACACTAACTCAGACTTTACTATTCAACACTTTTACAAACTATAGGATAGCGAGTGGAGTGAATTGAACTAGAGAAAGCGAGACAGATTTACGAGAGGGTACCAACATAGAGGTGTATGATCTCGACAATACATCTCTAGGTGCCAAAAAACTCGAATAATCACCAGTTGAAGTTATAGTGTTTTTTGGTCTCAGGGCTCTTAAGGGAATACACCCATTTGAGGTAGTCTCGCAAGCACCGAGAGTGTAGGGAACAAAAATAAAATCACCCCAAGCATTCACGGGACATCTAGACGTGTTGGTGCGGTCGGTTTGGTCCCACAAGCTTCGTTTACAAAATATAACATTTGTTTACCTTACACTAACTAAAACTACATTATTTGGTGCATTTGTAAATAATAGCCTTTGTGAGAGAACCGAATTGATATGGAAAAAAGTGAGATATGATTTTGTAAAGGGTCCTTATCGGAGGTGTATGATCTAACAAGATGTCTCTAGGTACCACGAAGTCCAAGAAATCACCGGCCGAACCTATACACTTTTTTGGTCTCAAGGCTCTTAAGGGACTATGCCCGGATGAAGTAGCCCAAAAGTAATGATAGCATCCCACACCAAAAATAAGTCTCCACTAGTGCTCACCAGGACATCTAGATGTGTTGGCGCAGTCGGTTCGGTCCCATGAGCTATCGTTCACAAAATATTGTGCTTCACGGCCTTACGTTGACTCAAACTACATTATTTGGTGCATTTGCAAACAATAACACAACGAGAGAACTGAATCAAGATGCAAAAAACTTAGATAGGATTTTGTATATGGTCCATACATGGATGTGTAAGATCTAACAAGATATCTCTAGGTGCCAAAGATTCTGAGAAATCACCCGCCAAACTTATATTATTTTTGGTCTCGGGGATATTAAGGGACTAAGCTTGCATGAAGTAGCCCGAAGTAATGACACCGTACCACACAAAAATGAATCCTTCTCCTAAAATTTCAACTTTCTTCTAGTAAAATTTCAACTTCCTTTTGGTAAAATTTCAACTTCCTTCTGGTGATTGATCCAAAAATTCCAAAGGTGGAAGTTTTGTTTCTTGTCTAACAGGAGACAATGGTGCTTCTAACTCTTGCTCAACCTCCTTATTTGAACCAGAGGTTGTTGATAGTTCTTGTGGAGATATTTTTGGGAGAAATCTACCCTTTGAGTCTCTTGGTCTACTCATAAATTTTATGATAATGTAGGGAAGATTCTTCAATTACTAGATGTATGATTATTGCTCTTGCTGACACCTAATTAGACAATTCTAACTAGTGGATCCCGGAAATGACACCAAAAATGATGGGTGTCGTTATTCCCTTCATTTAATCAACTCTTAGTTGATGTCATATTCAAACCAGGGATGTGTCTAAAGCTATATGTAACAAGAAGAATCTTAGTGATCTAGTAATTGATTGTAGGTATTTATTATTTTTATATTTTTTGGGGGTGTTTTTGTAGTGTCCTTAGGATTCCTGGCCAAAGCCTTATTATAACTATACTACAGAAACTTTCTGAAATAAACACTCATTTCTGAAATAAATAAATCTTCAGAATTAAACGTGTTTGCTTGGAAATGAAACACACTTTTGCAAAATGAAACAAATTACTAGAAGTAAACACACTCTTGCATAATGAAACAAATTTCTAGAAATAAACACACGTTTGAAAATGTTGTTGAAATTTTTGCAAGGAAATAAGAGTCTAACCTATAACACCTGCAAGGAAAAATACATGATAGAATTTAACTGAAGAATCAAAAGCATTTATAGAATTAACATTTATAGAACCAAAAGGATTTGAATAATCACCCACCGAACTTATACGATTTTTTCATCTCGGGACTCTTAAGGGAATACTCCGGATGAAGTAGCCTCGAAAACAACAACAACATCCCGCACTAAGAAGAAGCATCCAATAGAATTCACTAGGCCATTCGGACATGTTGGCGCGATTGGTTCGGATTCCACTAGTTACCATTTATAAAATGTTGTGTTTGATAAACATTACGCTAACTCAAACTACAATATTTGGTGCATTTACAAAAAATAGCACAACGAGAGAACCAAATCGAGATGGAAAAAATGGAGATAGAATTTTGTAGAGGGTCCCTACATTTAGTTGTAGGATTTGTGAGACATCTCTAGTTTCCATGGAGTCGATAAATCACACACCGAACTTAAAAAATTTTTTTATCTCACGGCTCTTAAGGGACTATGCCTTGATGAAGCAAAGACGAAAGCAATGCCACCTTCCTACACAAAAATAAATCTTCCACTAGTTTTCACTGTCCATCTAGATGTTTTGGCTTAGTCTGTTTAGTCTCACTAGCTACTTGTTTGAAAAATATTGTGTTTGACAACCTTACACTAACTTAAACTACAATATTTGGTGGATTTACAAACAATATGACAACGAGAGCACCGAATTGAGAAGGAAAAAACCAAGATAGGATTTCGTAGAGGGTGCCTATGTGGAGGTTCAAAGTATCTAATGCAATGTATCTAGGTGCCTCGGATTTTGAGAAATCACTTGCCAAACTTATATGGTTTTTGGTCTCAACGCTCTTAAGGGACTATGCCCAGATAAAGTAGCCCAAAAACAATGACACCATCCCGCACTAAAATAAATCCTCACTAGTGTTCACCAAGCCATCTAGACGTATTGGCATAGTTGGTTAGGTCCCACGAGTTCTTGTTTGAAATATTGCGTTTGACAACCTTACAATGACTCAAACTACATTATTTGGTGTGTTTACAAATAATAGGACAACGAAAACACCGAATCGAGATGGAAAAAACCAATATATGATTTTGTAGAGGGTACTTACATAGAGGGATAGGATTTGACATGATATCTCTAGGTGTAATGGAGTCCAAGAAATCACCCGTCGAACTTATATGATTTTTTGGTCTCAAGGCTTGTAGGAACTACACCCAAATGAAGTAGCCCGGAAGCAATGACACCTTCCCTCACGAAATGAATCCTCCACTAGCATTCAATAGGCCATCCGGACATGTTGGCATATTTGGTTTAGTCCCATGAGCTACCATTTACAAAATAATGGATTGGACATATTTACAATGACTCAAACTATAGTATTTAATACACTTATAAACAATAGGATAATGAGAGCTTCGACTCAAGATGGAAAAAATTGAGATAGGATTTTGTAGAGGGTTCTTATGTAGAGGTGTAGGATATAACATGACATCTCTAGCTGCTTTATGGAGTCCAAGAACCCGAGATAACTTGTACAATTTTTTTGGTCTTAGGGATCTTAAGTGACTACGCTTAGGACAAAGTAACTCGGAAGAAACAACATCCTGCACCAAAATGAAGCCTCCATTAGTGTTCACTAGGTAATCCAGACATGTTGGCATAGCCTTGATTTGGTCCCATGAGCTCTTGTTTGTAAAATAATGGATTAGACAACCTCTCACTCTCTCTCCCTCTCATGTTTTCTTTTCTCTCTCTCTCTCAAAATCTCAATCTCACTCTCACTCTCTTTTCCTTTCTAAAACAAATTTCACATTTCTTGTATTTCCATGTATGGTATTATGCAATCCAGGATGGCGAAGCTAACCACGATGGAGAGAGAAAGGAAAAAGTTGAGGGAGTGAATCAGATGACCACTAGCACCAAAATATTCCAAGTCTTTAGGAGACATGGAAATTACAAGCATATGATCTATAAACTTCTACTTTGGAACTCTACGAATCACACAACTATGTTGTTCTACTTTCAACTTTGGAAAATGACAGATTTTCTTGAAAAATTAGAGCTTCCTGACTGATTATCTAGTACTATAGAAAATAAATTGCATAGTAGGAAAGAATTCAAAACTTCAACACCGACAATTTTATCTTAGAAACCTCCAATAGAGGAAAACCGGTTGGGAAGGGAAACTACTCTTTATTCCCACTCTTATTGGTCTAATACGAGATAATTACATATTATAATAAGTATGAAAAAATAATCAATGTAAACCTTCTCTCCAATTACTTGCTTTCTGTTTCTACACATTTCTCCTAGAATTTCATTCCAACACTGAAGATCTTGCTCACTGCTCTCATTAAACTCTACTTCTTTATCTCTCTAGATCTTTGAATGATCATTCTCTTGCTCCTTTCATACATTTATAGGCCTTCCCATGTCCTCCCATGCACTAGAGGATGTGAAAGGGCATGGAATGGAAAGAGACATAGTTGGGCGCTTCAAATTTTTGTCCATTCTGTTGGTATCCAAATTTGTTCTCCTTTTCAAGCCGAGCAGCAACATAGATTGGACATGGAGCTTAGAGCCGGATAGATCATAGTGTGTGTCATTTTTTAGTTGAGGATGAGATCTAACTGGCCCTTTGTCACTCGGGTTTGTGGAGAGATGGATAACACCTTTAAGAGGATTTGACCTATCCTCACTACTTTAGGTCGTGCCTTTCGACCAGGGTGAGAGGACCCGTAGTGTAACCTCTGTTTGATGAAGGAGATGGAGATATCCTTATTTTGCACAAATTTTATGAAGAAAACCTTGGAAAATTACGGTCAATAATCCATAATTTAATTCTCAAGAGTTGTCACTTCTAAAAGATGGATATACTTTCAACACAAGGCTAAGGTTACTGAAGACATTATTAAATCCTGATTGTTCTGCATATTTTAGTTAATAGATTTTGTTCCTTTCTTGATATACAAGGAAAATAGGGGTAGTTCAGGATTGATTCATGGTTTTTGAATGATTTTTGTGGGAGATTAAGCACGATAAATTTGATTATACCAGATCTCTGAGAAACTTCACAACAATGGACAACTCAACAACAAAAAGCTTCAGAATAGTTAAGACATTCCCTCAACCAGAAGGTGTGCTTCAATGGAGGCACGAGATCAGTACATTTTCACATAATCTTTGAGAATCTAACACAAAGGCTTAAGTTAAAAGACTCAATTAAACACCAGAATCTCTGATCAATCATGCCTAAGGTACACCCAAAGACTTACAAACAATCTTTATCAACAAATGACAGGTGAAGTGATTTTAATTCTTTTATCTCATCACAGGATGAAGGATCTTATTGAAATGAGATTGTGAACACCACTAAACTGTCACAGGGATGAGATCCTGTGTGATTTCACAAATATTTCAATGTAAGATTGCAATAGGAACAAAAGAAACTACTTATAGAGATTCTAAAACAAAAGCAGACACTAATTTCTCCAAGATTGACACAAATTAAGTTTAAAATTTCTTAGATTCATTAGTAGGGGAAAAATTCCATAGCAAGCTCAGTGCTCGTCAATGGCTATACATCTGCAACCAACTTAACATGATAGAAAATCTAACACAAAAGAAATTAACAGGTTATCTCGGATTGGTCTCTCAGGAAGACGACTTTTCTCAAATTTTCTCTTAAGAATTCAACCCCTGACCATTTGTAAGAGTATTCTCATTACATTTATGCATTTTACTTGCTCATTCATCCTAGATTTTCCCCCCAAAAAAGAATAATATTCGAGGGACCTTTTCTTGTTACCATTTTGCCTCAGAAAGCAACTTTTAACAAATTCACATCCGAAAGCTACTAGGTGGACCAATTATGAATTGATCACATTTCTTGGGCCCTCGACTAATGACTAGGATGCCATGCCACAACCTTTTTGGAAATCCTTATAATCATTATGATTTTGTCATGTGAAAAATCCCCTTTTAATCATTTTTCGGAGGCTCTGCATAGTTGGATCGATAGGTAATAATTTTCGCTCTCGAGGAAACACCTTTTTCATATTTTGTGCCTGCAACTTTCATCATTTCATCATTTTCCCTTTCTTTCCTCTACAACTCTATCCCACATCCAACTTCTCTAGTAATTCCCATTTTTACAAGTGCCCAAGCAATTCCAACTTCAAAATATCAACCTTAACAATCCTTGGACTCACAAATTAAGTTCGAATCCATTCAATGGAACTTTACAGACAGAGATGACAAGGAATTTCATCAAAAATGATGAAAAACAGTGCGTATTCACATCTCCAGGAGTCTTGGAGCAAAAATGGTAGAAAAATAGACACAATGCACAGAAACCATTGATTCTGCCCCTTCTCCATTTTATTTTATAACCATCCACATTTTTAAACTACAAATGAGAAGTACATGGGAATGTTTCCAAACAAGCGCAGCCTTCCACGTGCCCTGGGCCCAAGAAAAATGCCTTTTGGCCTTTGAAAAAGTCTCAGAAAAAGGAGCCAGCAGAAGCCTCCACATGTCTCAATGGTGCACTTTGAGATGGTCCCCAAAAGTAGAGACCCCAAACAAGCGTGGGCTCACCACGTGTCTCAATCCAGCAGAGTTGTTAAAAATGTTGAAGGATCAGCAGAAGGCGCCATGTGTCTAGGGTCCGAGACAATTTTCCTTGGTCGTTGAAAATTCCAAGCAAGGGCATAAGTGAGCGGAAGCCTCCAAGTTTCCTCCTGGAAATTTTTCAAAATAAAACTTAGGGGCCGGTCCCCAAACAGGCACGGTCCCTCCACGTGTCCTAGGCCTTTCAAAATTGCTTTGAAAATTTTAAGTATAGAGCGGAGCTGGTGGAAGCCTCCACATGTCTCCTTGTTGCAATTGTTAAGGTGGGAGCCGAGGCGGATCCTTAAATGAGTGTCATCCCTCCATGTGTCCATGGTTTGCCAAAGTTGTTCCGGCCGCATGAAAAAAATTCTAAGTTCGGGGAAGGCAATTGAAACCTCCACGTGTCTCCCCAGCATAACTACAAGGCCAAACCAAAAATCAAATTCTCGGATGAGCGCCGACCCTCCACATGGACAAGCTCACGAGTTGAATCGGGCCTTAGAGTTTTCAAAGTGCCACGTCGAGCTGCATCTAACCAGAAAGGGCCACATTTCCATAGATGTTGAGATATAAATTTAACGGGGAAAAATACACCCGTCAAACCGTAAAATGTAGGAAAATCACCATTTACACCCAAAAATGAATCCTTCTTTAAGGATAGAGATTTTGGAACTGATATAAAGCCTAAATATGATCCTCCAAGCCACATCCAATCATGTTTCCACAGTATCTCGGGAAAAAATGACAGGGAAATAAAACGTGACTGTGGAAAATAGAAGGAAATGAAAAACCTAAGTTTTACACCCAAGTTACAGATTCTTTTCACATGGACAGAGGAACGAAAAACAAATTTTGGATTTAAAGTGATCCTCGACCAAAGGAAGGGACTGATCATGGCAACCAAATGGAGGACAGATTTTTCATGCATCAATATGGGGAGATAGAAAACATGACAGAGCCCGCAAATTGAAGAATTTCAATGACAAACGGGGTGAGATCAAATTGAGCACCAACGTAACGACCCAAAAATTCACACACACGAACAACACAGTAAAAGACAGGATAGGTTTTTTTTTTTTGACTTGCTTGACACATAACATGGTGCAACATGTCGTCACCAAGGATACAACTAACTCTGTGAACAACTCGATACAAGGATGGCCATAAAAGCAGCATGGAAACGTCCACACCTATCAAGGACAATATTTTTTTTTGACAGAACAACATAGAAGCCCAACCACATGACACTCTCACAGCTAGGGCAAGCCACAGTAAGAAATGATTGGAGGTTATTTATTTTGATAAGACACCCTGGATAAATTTAAAGGAAGAAGGTCAAATGAATTCACCCTTAAGACGTCATTAGTTCTTACTGAGGTTTAATTGAAGCTTGAGGTTTTATATGTAATTATTAGCGCTCTTACTTAGGCTTCACCGAAAGAGCTTATCAAGAGGAAGCCACTTACTTTTAAATAGTCTTAGAGATAAATTGAGTGGTTTCAAAATTATCTTCTCTTACTTGTTAAATCTTATTAGAAACTAACCATTGTTTTCCTTTAAGCTTGTTTTAAGCGTTCACCAAAAGAGTAGTGTTTACTAGTTCAGTGAGGGATAACACGTTATATAAAATCACTTTGCAAGGATAGTCTCACTCTTGATTACTTAAGGCATTGTTGTTTTCAAGGGGATCTAAACCACAACATATTTCTTTGAATAAAACTTTTAGGTAACTTCTGTAAAGAAAAACCACCCCATTAAAACTTACATATAACACATCAATACAGAGTCTCAGAAAGATTTAAATTAACACTTAATTCTCAAGATCCAAGTTTTACAATGCTTATGCCAGTGAAAAGTTTGAATAACATTTCCCACAAAGATAAGTTACCAGTTTACCTACAGAAGGACAAGATAACATCTTCACGCAATTTCTGAACAACCCAAGGCAAGAGGTCTTCTAAATTCCTTTGCAATCACTATTACAAAATTTTACCTCACATTGGACATTTTTACAAGGAATTTCATAAATTGCACTGATGAAACCTTTACAACTCTTTCCTTTAATCTACTCGCACAATCCATCTGCACAAATACTAGCTGGGATCAGTTCACGAGAACTGAGCATGTTAAGACTACCCATTGCAACAGTAAGCTAACATTTTATAATATCATGAAAGTAAAATTCTAAACTCAAGAATGGATCAAATCACAAACCACTAATCAATATGTTTCACAAGATGACGAGATTTATACCAGCCAACAAGGAGGAATCCCAATATTCAAGTGAGAGAGATATTCCAAAGACAAACAAGGTGAGACCTTATTGGTGAAGACAACCAGGCTGAGAGTATTGAGATTTCAGTCATGTAATCCTATGGATTACGTGATTGAAATCTAACACCCAAACATCATTCTAATATTATTAACCAAAAGATAAAGATCAGTCAAATGACTTAACATATTCAAAATTGCTTGTTAACAAGACTGCATTAACGCACATCCATGTTTTAGGAAGAATATAGGCCCCAACCATATATGAACACAAATCAGTCAAAGATTAAAGTTAACTTCACTCGACTAAATAAACCAACATACATATAATACTCACAACACAAACACTGAATCTGAAGATTCAAAATACCAAGTAATTCTCACCGAACCTAATTATTTTTCTTCAAGAAGTTAAATAAATTAGATTCTATCCAACTAAATTACATTCAACAACTATAGTTGGATTACACAAGCAAGGATCAAGAAGAAGTCTTTTCACCAAAGGTTGTTATTATCTTACATCACATAAACAGTAATAAACCCGTAATCCACCACTCGTATGATCGTTGTAAGAGTTAAGGACTTAGCTCACTAAAATATGTAACTGAGTCGATTCCTATCTTTTCCATTTTCATACAAGTCTAACCCAATTCGAAGAAAGGTAACCATTCTATTTTCATACATGCCTCAGTCAACACTTACTCAGAAAGTCCTTACCTGAATTATTGAAGGTTTTCTAAGCTACAAAATGGATTTAATAGGAACCCATTTCATTCGATACATGGATTTAAACAAGTAAGGGATAGTCTGTTGAAAATATAAGTGGATCGACACAAGATCAACTCGAGTCACCAATCACAAGGTTAACAGTTAGCGAAGGAGGAATACAAAGCAAAATACTCTTCCTACGAACTATGCCTTCTCTTCCGTCTCTAAAACAACATATGAATAGCTTGGGCATACCCATCTATTTCACGACAGTCTACTCAACCTATCCTCATAGTCGCTCCAAAGAAAACATCTGCTACTACTGAGTTCGATTGAACTCTTTTATCTTATGATACAGTGACTCACGTCACAGGATATGTATTGAGTAGTCAATATTTCACTCACGTAGGCCCCTAAGAAAACCTCATGCTCACTATGCGAGGTCTACACACACATTCAGCCCAAGAAAAGATTTTACCAAGACAAAACAACACTTAGCCTAAAACTGGCCATGAGTCGACAAATCTACAAATATCCACTAATGTTATTCATGGCTCAAGTTTAAATCTGCTACTGCTGGTTTAGAAAACGAACTCAACGGCCATTGTTCACTATTGTCTCTAAACGTCACCCGAATTGAAGAATTAAGCAGGAAACACCCAGGTTAAAGATCTAACACCCACAGTATAAAACATCAACCATTATTTTGCTATCACATGGCAGTTACTCTTTTATTTCGAAAAGAAAAACGAGGCAGAAAGGAGTGTATACATGCTATCACAGTTGCTACCAGGGTAAGAAAAACAAACAACTCCCAACAGTCCTTCCTTTCCTTCAATCTGGGTCGATTCACAAGGAAAAGTAGGAGCCCATTCTAAATGCCATAACAGATAAAAAAACAAAAAGAAGGACATTCAATTCATGACATAATAAAAGGGTAGCAGAAGATTGCAAGGGCAGGTTTAACATGCCTGGTTTAAAATGCCATCTCCATATGCATATGATTGTTTCAATGCCGTTGCTTTCCCTTAACCCAAAGTGCTATGCGAGCTCGTGCTAGCACCACATTCACGTGGTGAAAAACAGCTGCAATCCAACCCCATGATTTGAAGCTCGGACACAAGACATAATGTTTACATCACGCTCCTGGCTCTGGAAGGCATCTACCGTAATAATAAATAACCTTTTCCTCCATCAGGTTTGAGGACAGCATCAACTCTCGGTGCAAACATTTCAGCTGTAGCTTGTAAGGTGATAATTCCAACAGAAAACTTAATGCCTGCCAACTTAGTGACTCGTTGAAGCAGCTCATAAAATTGCAAAGCAAAACGTGCTTCATGAATATTCTGATATGAAACAGATCGGCCTCTATGAGGTTCTCTTCCATGGGTTACATCGAAAAACAAGTAGGATCTTTGTAAATAAATTTCATCAGGTCTGCTGGTAACACCCTCACTGTCACACAACCGATTTTGAAGAAACAAACTTTGTACGTGTTCTAGATCTGAAAAATATCCTGCTACCTTCATCTCCCAAGACATTTTCTCCAACATTGCATAGATCTCCTGTGCCCGTGGGTGTGATCTGTCACCTTGAAGGAGAATCCCAAATTGAGGATGTAGTCGATACAGAACAGATAACATCATAGTTGGGCGACCTTGTGGAGCCCCGACAAGAACACGCCTCACTGTATCAGTTCACCTTTCCTAGCAAGTTCAAGAGACAGGAATGTCCAAAGACAAGAACTGTCTTTTGCACTTCTTCATCGAGCTAGGAGCATGTTTGAGGAATTATAGCTCAATAGAGACTCATCAGCTTCTCTAACACTGACCCAAGTTTGAATTTAGAAGTGTGAACAACATTTACTTCCCATTATTGAGATATACCTGTCTTTAGTGTCTACCCGACTGTGATTCGAACTTCATGAAGATAATGTTGCCATTATGCAAGATTCCAGAGCTTTAGCATCTTCTTTAAGCTGTTATAGACTCAACTTTTACCTGGTTTCTTGAATAACTGATACAGACCTCTGTTCATCCGCCTCTATCACCACCTCTGTGCTCACCCGCCTCTCTCTCCAAGATATAACCTCCACTTTATACATCACCTGGACGGAAGCGACTTTCCAAAATGGAAAGGCAAGACAGCTCAACTCACGACTGTGGTCGCGTGCAACCAGAACATCAGGATCAACACCAACGGTTCCCTAGGATCACCTGCGGCAGCACTGTCGCACTTAACTCTCACTTTGGAGGCCACCGATTTTACGAGATAAGTTTACTTCTCTACCCTGTAGCTGCTGCATATATCCAAATACTTCCTCACGGCACTCCTAGGATAATTTCAGTTCTACGCTCCACTGAAACTGCCTGTACAGCACGATTTTGAGACCCACACCCACCCACGCAACATCAGGGCGATAGACCTTCATTTCACCATCAATGAATCCACTGTCCAGAACACGCTGTAGCCATTCATCTCAAATCCCAACAAGACACTCCTCTCTGCTCATGCGGCCAGAACAGGTCAGAGAGAGCAGGTAATGAGAAGACGCGTTAGATTTGTAAATCAAAGGAATTAAAGAAAGTGGGGTGGCTGGCAGAGGTAAGGCCAGTGGGAGATGGCCACGTACCAGTCTAGATGGCAGGAAGGGGAGGGTGAGGGACAGTAGGGCCTTAGGCACAAGCAGATAGGATTTTGACTTTAAAACATTGTCCCCTCCAACCTGCGCCACACACCTACCCCCATCTTTCCACGCAACCCCCTCCATTCCTTAGTTGTTTATTTTTACTTGAATTTTGTTTTATTTCATCTTATTTTATAGCTATACATGTATAAAGATTAGGAGCCAACCCACATCCTGCATTGTGTTAAACAAGTCATTGGCTTCTTGCATCTTGTCTCCCTTACATAGACACATATAAGAATGGTGTAAGTGACAACAGTGGGAATAATTTTATTATTCATCATTTCGTCAAATAATTCAAAGGCTTTCTGCAGCTTACCTTCCTTGCAGTAGACATTGACAAGAGTATTGTAAATATAAACATTGGGACGAAGAAGACCGCTAGAAGTCAATTCATTATACACAATCCACACAGTGTCTATTCGCTCCATTTTCACCAGTTTGCTCAGAAGGATGTTGCAGGCACGAACCATGGGCATGGACATGTGCCTGAATCTTTTGCTCTGCTGCATCCTATAGATTATGTGTAAGGCCTCCCGTACATTACCCATTTGAGCATACGCAGTGACCAATACATCAAATACTTGGCAAGCAGATTCATGTCCAAGGCTCTTTATAGCGCCGTTAAGGGCATTAAACACTTGGACATGAGGACTGGTTTCATGTTTTTCAGCCATTGCAATGAACTCCGTCATCAAGGCTTCAGCTTTACTTATCAATTTACCCCTGGTAAGAACATGAATGATTGTGGAATATGTTAGCGCTGTGTGACAAAAATCCTTCTGTTTTCCTGCCCAAATGAAAAAAAAACCAGAGCTTAATAATGCGACAACAAGATCCCTTGTAAAAAGGATAACGCCCAAGACATTACACAGTCCACAAAAAGGGAGGTGTCGATAACGACTCGAGGACGCTAGAAGGAGAGGGAAGGTGTTAAAACATCGCTGAAACAGGGTCTAAGACAACAGAATTACGCACAGTTGTTCGACGCCCAACAAGGGAAAGGTCACTACGCCAAGAAACTGGGTAACCACCAAATGGGGCATTACACCAACATCGGCTCTGACTCGGGGATGGGAACTCCCTGTGAGTGCCACAAGAAAAAATAGTAGACCAAGTGCCAAAAACATACCATTGGGCAACAAAGTCAAAGAATAATCTTGCGAGCAGAACAATAATAACCAACTCCCCTAGGGACGAACCAAGAAACCAACAAAATGGCCACCAAGGACCAGGACAAACAAAAATAGAAAAACATGAAGGCATAAATCAACCAAAAGAGTATACACTGTACAATGGAGTATACCTTGATTCTGAGAAATCAATCAAGGAAATGTTTGAATGCCTCGCCATTAACAGAAATTAACAGAGTTCCTTGTCTAAGTCTTTTAGGAAGAAGGTATTTTCACCAATACGAATGTCAATTGAATAAGGGCCCATCCATAATGCATCAAATTTACCATTCTTGCCCTTATCTTCATGCCTTCTATCCCATAATAGCACAAGATCCCCAATGCTGAAAGCTCTTGGAGTCACCTTCTTGTCAAATAACTTCTTCAACTTTTCTCTAAACTTCACATGTCACTGATGGGATGCCCTTCTTTCTTCATCTAACTCAATAATCTGATTGATTCAAGCATCATATGGAATAACTTCTTGATCTTCAATTTGTTGAACAAACTAAAATGAAGACAATTGCAAATGAAGGGGAAGCAAAGCTTGAGTTCCATATACCAACTCAAATGGGCTTTTACAGTAGCTCTTTTGTGATTGATTGTTAGCCCAAATAGTAAACTTCAGTTGCTCACCCCACTTCTTTTTTGTTTAGCTCAAAGGTTATTCTAATGATCTTCAACAATTTTTTATTACTGGACTCAGCTTGTCCATTTCTATGGGATTGTAGTTAGAATCATATGTCAAATTGATTCCATACTCTTTGCACATTGCCACCAAAGGTTTGGATTTGAAACTCATGGCATTATCAGCAACAATTTTAGCTGGCACTCCAAATCTGCATATGATTTGATTCAACATGAAGTCCATGATAACTTAGTGTGTTGCTTTCTTGGTGGGGATTGCTTCCACCCACTTAGTGAAATAATCAGTGGCTACAAGAATCCATTTATGACCAGCATTGGAAGGATCAGAAATTTCACCAATGAAATCCATTCCCCATTGCTTAAATGGGGCTTCAATTGACACATGTTGCAAAGGAAGGGAGCTGAAGCTTTCATTATTCCATAAAAATGCTGGCAACTTTCACATTTCCTAACCAATAGAGTTATATCTTTGAAGAGATTTGGCCACCAATAACCAACCCTCAAGATTTTATGTGTTGTAACTCTTCCAAAGCAAAATTTCCCCCACAAAATCCTCCATGGAGATCAGCAATTACCTTTGGGGCTTCATCCTCAAGCAATGCATCTCAAGAGCACTCCCTCCGAGTTCTTCCAAGCTAATCCAAAATCAGTGATGACATATTTTTGAGAGGCTAACTTAAGAGATATTTTTGATTTTTACTCAAATTTTTAGGGAAGCATAGATGTCTGAGATAAAATATTATATCTTTGTACCATTCAGAGCTTACCAACTTTTCAAATACATCCACCCTTTCTCCTTCTACTTCATTCACCTCAATAGTTTGCAAGTTTCTCTCATCCATAAGCTTAGCTAGGCCCAAACCTCTTATCAATTTCGTGGTTTGGATATCCATGTCATATTCCTACAACTTGTTTACCCATCTGCATATTTTGCTTGAGACCTCCATCTTTGATAAGATATCTTTCACCATGGTGTGGGGAACATAAGTAAAAAAATTAGAGCTCAAGATGTAAGGTCTAAAAACCTTTTCTTGCTTTCACCAAGGAAAATTCTTGCTTCTCCATGATAATGTACTTCAACTCAGTTCCTTGTAATACCTTACTAAAAAAGGCAATTGGTCTCTTAGCCCCTTCATCATCCTTCGTAACAAAATAGATGCAATATTTTTTTCTCGAAGAAAAGAAAAAATTTGAAAAGGATTCTTGTAATTTGTAGCTGCCAAAATAGGGGCATGCTTTAGTGCTTCTTTGATCCCATTGAAAGCTTGAATTGAAGCTTCTTCCCATTTGATAACTTGGTCCTTTTTTAGAATACTATTAATGGGGATAGTTAGCTCAGAAAAGTTAGACACAAATATTCTGATAAATTTTATTTGTCCAAAGAAGGATTGAACTCCCTTCTTAGTTCTCGGAATTGGAACCTTGCTGATGGCTTCCAATCTCTTTGGATCTATCATGATCCCTTCCTTTGATACAATGTGACCAAGCAGTTTTGCCTTTTGCACTCCAAAATGGCACTTCTTGGGATTCAATGGTATGCCATACTCTCTACACCTTAATATCATTCTCTCCAAGTGTTGTAAGGATCATTTCCTTTTTCAGAAAAACAAGTTACATCATCTTGATAAACAAAAATGAAATCATTAATATAACCAACAAATGCTACATTCATTGCTCTTTGGAAAGTTTCTCTAGCATTCATTAAGCCAAAAGGCATCCTGACATAGACATAAGTTCCCCAAGGAGTGGTAAAGGTAGTCTTTATTCTTTCTTACTCCTTCACAATGACTTGATTATAACTAGAGAAACCATCTAGAGTGGATAACAATTCAAAAATAGTTACCAATTGTAGCATATTCTCCATGTTTGGAAGAGGGTAATTATCTTTCAATGATGCTTTATTCAAGTTCTAAAGTCTATGCACAGCCTTATATCACCATTATTTTTTTCGAGCGTGCACTAGGTTTGCAACCCAAGATGAGTACCTTGTGGGCTGAATGATCCCTCCATCCCTCAACTTCTTCAGTTCTTCTTGCATCTTCAAAGACAAGAGAAGATTGATGGGCCTCTATTTTTTCCTAAAAGGCTTGGCATTATATTCAAGAGGAATTTCATGTTGGAAAAAATCTTCCCTATATGCCTTCAACTCAGAGTAAGACCAAGCTAGCGAAGTCTTCATATTTCTTGACAACTATACATTAGGATTGCTTCTCTTCCTTGATCTTAGACTACTTCTAACCAGATTTTATGTGTTTTTCCTTTGTGCCAGTGTCGTACTCTTCCACATCTCTTGAAATTGACATACTTATTTTAATAATGCGATCAGCATTATCAAAGTTCGATTCAAGTTCCACAAAACCTCTGGGAATCGTGTTTGTCTTCAGTTGGATGATGTCTTTGCCAAATAAAGTTTCCTTTCCTTCAGAACACACACCATTGGTTCCCAATCTATATTTTGGTTAGCAAACTCACCTTGGTTCTGTAAAAACCATTTCACTTGGGCATCATCATCAAACACTTGCCAATTTTTAACGTTGTCAGGGACAAATGGCCTTGTTAGTATTTCAACATCATACTCACAAAATGTAGACACTGCACCATTCCCAAATCTGGATCCTAGCACTGCTAACCTATCTGCAACAACATTAAACTTTCTATCATAGTGCACAATATTAAAAGAGTCAAACATTTCAATCAAATCTAGACTTGCATTCTTGTATTGTTTCAATCAATTTTGAATCCCCTTTCACAATGATATCATTTACACCATATTTCCATGCAATTCTCAAACCCAATAACAATGCTTCATATTCAGCAATGTTGTTAGTGCATTTGAGGGTGAGTTTGAAAGAAAAAAAAACTCTTACTAGCCTAGAGAAATTAGAACAATACCAACACCATTTCCAAACTTGGAACAAGCTCCATCGAATAACAAGGTCCAAGGAAAACCTACTTGTTCAAGACATTTACATTGATCAATCTTATGCTCTTTGCCATCAGCAAACCCAACAAAGTTATCTACATCTACATCAGCATACAACACTTCATAAGAAGCATTATTGGGATCTTCAATGAGGTGCAACATCTTCTTCTCTCCATACAACTTTACAAGGCTTCCTTCAATTGGAATGGTGGCAAAAGACATATCCATCTAAACACTTCCACCAACACTTGCAGCCCACTTTCTTGATAACAACATGCCCCATTTAGGGGAAATCAACAATAACAACATCAAGTTTCAAGTTCTTACCTGGATAAGCTACAAGTTATACCACCAAACCTTTTACACACCCTACAACTGGCACCTCTCTAGAATCCATTGCAGTACACTTGCCATAAGTTGTTGTCACTTTAATGTTCAATTCATTCATGACTTCTAGAGGCATAACATTGCATGATGCTTTGGAATCAAACATACAATTGTGCAATCTATCCTTAATAATCAGAGTTGTAAAAATGGAACAACATTTAATTGAGACTCAACCAAAGATGCTCCCAACTAAACTTCAAGTGGTTCACCTATCTTCTCCAATGCTGGTGGTTTTTCTAGGTCTACAATGGTTGGAGGAGGAGTGTTTACATTATTTATATTTATGCCTTGGGTACTCCTATCTTCTTCCAATCCAAAATACTCAAAAGCCCTATTCTTGTGCTTAGGAATCCTAAGTAGTTCAAAAATTGGGACAGAAATATTGATCTGACTCAAGACTTGGGCAATGTCATAGGGAATGTATTTGGGCAAAGCAGCATTTAGAGAAAGATTGACAAACTCATTGGATGACACAAAAAAATTCACATTTTTGGCATGGGTGCGAACACCAGTTCTACTTGAGATAACAAGGCCTTTTCCAGATGAATCTTTCTTTAGAGTTTCTTTTGGGACATTGGTGAGGACTGGGGATTTTTGGTTTGGCTTGAGGCCCTGCCCCTTTGACAGCTTTACTTCTTGTGTTATACTCCTTTTCTTGGGCAACAATAACATTCGTTAACAGTTGTCTATCCTCTTCTAATGGGATTCCTCCATCATACTTATTAATCATTTGAGCTCTTAGGTACTCAAAATCATTATTATGAAGTTCAAAAGCTTGTACCATATCTATTTCTAAAGCATGAGAGGGAGGAAGTAGATGTACCCAGTGAATGAAGTCCCAAAACTTGCACAATTCTTGCACTTATTACTTGACTAAAGTTACTCCTTGTTATGAGCTTGTAGAGAAGTCCACCATGCAGGCATCATCATCAGTGTCATCATCATCATCGTCTTTCAACTTATTGATCTACTTCACATGGCGGGTGGGGCAATAAAAATTTGTCACACCAATCAATTTCATTTGTCTCTTCAACAACAACTCTGGCATTTAGAGGATCAGGCACTACTCTATTTTCCCTAGCTTAGGGTTGTCTAGCTCCCATGGGTCCTTTACCTCTGTCATCAAATCTCTGATCATTTCTAGGATGATTTGTAAATATGTCTTGTCCTTGTTGCCTATGCTGACCTTGAGAACCTTGTCCAATTCCTTTCTCTACCTTGGCTAGCTTGTAAGATATTTCTTTGACAACTCCGACCAAAGTCTTTACAACTTCCTCAAGATCCACAACCTTACTTGATTGAGGCTTCTTTGGGTTAATCAGTTTAACACCCTCCCTCTTAGGAGGTTTTCTAACTACTTTAATGTTGTTCTCAATTTACAGATCCATGGTAAAGGCTTGCCTCAAAGTTGTTGGGTTATTATCCCTCAAATAGTAAGCAACTTTCTTATCAAATGCATCTGAATACTTTATCAGACATGATTCATCACATGGCCTCAAATTAATAATGAGTCTTCTCAATGTTTTGTTAAATCTTGTATTGAAATTATGCCGATTCATTAGGATTCATTTTTATATTTTCAAATTTCTTATAAAATAAACCTAGGGTCTGTTTTATCACCATACTGCATTCTAAAAGTATTCTTCATCTCTATCCAAGAATCGATGGAATTATCTAGAAAATATTTATACCAGTCCCTTACATCTTCTTCTAGAGTATGGAAAAACAATATAATGTACACATCCTCAAATTCTATTTCAAATTCCTCCATCATATTGACAAAGAGATTCAAGTGTTGATCACCAGTGATTGCATTATTTCCTTGAAACTTAGGCAATCTATTTCTTACATCTTGTGACACAGCATTTGGATAGCCAACCATACCTCTAAAATTTATGGGACCAAAAGTATTAACAACAAATGGAGGTCTAGGTGGAGGCTGAGCCATATTATTTTGAGGAGGTGATCTTACAGGAGAAACAAAATGATGATGAGTGAGCGGTTTGTGAGTACAGGATGTAATTTTCAGAATGATTGCCCTCTAAAGGCCATGTTTCTTAGAAAATCTATCGATTTGGAAAATACGGGGAAAATTGAGAACAAAAATTTTCAATTACAAAATAAGGACCCTCCACGAGATGGAGAATTCAATTCAATAAAGAGACTACCTTATTCAAATTCACTTGAGGAAGTATTGTAATCTTCAATCATAGGTTGATTAGTTTCACCAATGGAGATCTCTTTTCTTGATGTTTGATCTCCAACAACCTTCCAAATTCTTCTTCCTTCTTAATCATACTTTCCCAACCTAGAAAAAACCTTCTACTGGGGTCCTTGGCGAAGAAATATCTTCATCCTTTTAACTTTGCAGAGATTAATGACAAATCTTACTTGATATATGTTAACACACTGGTATTTATTAAGAATTTAAACAACACAGAGTTGCCACTAAGGATTTTCACCTTATTTTGTGCAAATGCACTATGAAAGACCTATCAAATGTATGTCAATACCAGATTCATGCAAATCTTACAAGATTTGCTCTTCTTTTACCCAAATTTATCAATGATGATACAAACTTTAGTGCAATAATTGTATAAGCTAGAAATATTGCACTCAGAACTTACAACTTTGAACAATTCTTACAGATCTAAATAGATAATGATGTTTCAGCAATGTATTAGCACTTAGATCATGTAAGAAACATTACTAGGGTCTATATGTACTGCATTTGTAAAATACTTCAAAGATTCCCCGACAACGGCGCCATGAGTGTTGGTATCAAAATTTGTTCTCCTTTTCAAGCCGAGAAACAACACAAATTGGGCATGGAGCTTAGAGACAGATAGATCATAGTGTGTGTCATTTTGTAGTCGGGGATGAGATCTAACTGGCCCTTTATCACTCAGATTTTTGGAGAGATGGATAGCACCTTCAAGAGGATTTGACCTATCCTCACTACTTTAGGTCATGCCTTTCAACCAGGTGAGAGGACCCATAGTGTAACCTCTTTTTGATGAAGGAGATGCATATATCCTTCTTTTGCACAAAATTTATGAATAAAACCTTGGAAAGTACATTCAATACTCCATAATTTAACTCTCAAGAGTTATCACTTCTAAAATACTGAGATACTTTCAACACAAGGTTAAGGTTACTGAAGACATTATTAAATCTTGATTTTTCTACATATTTTTGTTGATAGATTTTGTTCCTTTGTTGATATACAGGGCAAACAAGGGTAGTTCAGGATGGATTCATGGTTTTTGAATGATTTTGGTGGGAGATTAAGCAGGATAAAGTTGATTATACCAGATCTCGAGAAACTTCACAATAATGGACAACTCAACAACAAAAAGCTTTAGAATAGTTAAGACATTCCCTCAACTAGAAGGTGTGCTTCAATGGAGGCCCAGATCAGCACATTTTCACACAATATTTGAGAATCTAACATGAAGGATCGAGCTAAAACACTCAATTAAACACTAGAATCTCTGATCAATCATGCCTAAGGTACACCCAAAGACTTACAAACAATATTTATCAACAAATGACAGTGAAGTGATTTTAAATTTGTTTATCTCATCACAGGATGAAGGCTCTTCTTGAAATGAAATTGCAAATGCCACTAAACTTTCATAGGGACAAGATCTGTGTGATTTCACAAATATTTCAATGTAAAATTACAATGGGAACAAAAGAAACTACTTGGAGACATTCCAAACAAAGCGGACATTAATTGCTCCAATATTAACACAAATTAACCTCAAAATTTCTTAGATTCATCAATAGAGGAAAGCTTCTAGAATAATCTATGTGCTCGTCAATGGCTATACATCTGCAACCAACTTGCCATGATATAAAATCTAACACAGATGAAATTAACAGGTTATCTCAGATTGGTCTCTCAGGAAGACAACTTTTCTCAAATTTTCCCTTAAGAATTCAAACCCTGACCATTTGCAAGATTATTCTCATTGCATTTATACATTTCACTCACTCACTCATCCCATAAAAAAATAAAAAAAAAAAAGAATATTTGAGGGACCTTTGCTTGTTACTAATTTTCCTGAAAGTAACTTTTAACAAATTCGCATCCGAAAGATGCCAGTGGAGTAATTATGAATTGATCATGTTTTTGGGCCCTCGACTAATGACTAGGATGCCATGCCACAACCTTTGTTGGAAATCCTTCTAATCATTCTGATTCTTTCATGCTAGAAATCCTCTTTTTAATCATTTTCCGGAGGCTCTGCAAATTTGGATCTCGAGTGTAGTCCTTTTCACTCTCAAGGAAACACCTTTTTCATCTTTTACGCCTGTAACTTTCATCATTTCATCCTTTTCCCTTTCTTTCCTCTGCAACTATGTCCCGCATCTAGCTTCTCTGGTAATTCTTGTTTTTACAAGTTCCCGAACAATTCCAACTTTAAAATATTGACCTTAACAATCCTTGAACTCGCAAATTAAGTTCTAATTCCATTCAACGTCACTTTATAGACAGAGAAGACAAGGAATTTCATAAAAAAATGATGAAAAATAGTGCGTATTTGCATCTCTAGGAGTCTTGGAGCAAAAATGGAGGAAAAACAAATGCAATGTATAGAAACCATTGATTATGCCCCTTCTCCACTTTATTTTATAATTGTCCACATGTTTCCTTGGTGAAACTACAAAGGAGAATAGGGGTAAATTTCCAAACAAACACGAGCCTTCCACATGCCTTGGGCCCAAGAAAAACACCTTTTTGCCTTTGAAAAGTCTCAATATAAAAGGAGCTAGCGGAAGCCTCCACATGTCTCAATGTTGCACTTTGAGATGGTCCCCAAAATAAGAGACCCCAAACAAGCGCCATGTGTCTAGGGTCCGAGACAATTTTCATTAGCCGTTGAAAAGTCCAAGCAAGGGAAGAAGTGAGTGGAAGCCTTAAAGTGTCCTCCTGGTGCTTTTTCAAAATAAAACTTAGGTGCCAGTCCCCAAATAGGCACAGTCCCTCCACGTGTCCCAGGCCTTTCAAAATTTCTTTGAAAATTCTAAGCATAGAGCGGAGCCAAATTAAGCCTCCACATGTCTCCTTATTGCAATTGTTAAGGTGGGAGAGGCGGATCGTTAAATGAGCATCAGCCCTCCAAAATTCCAAGTCTAGGCAAGGGCGGTGGAAACCTCCACGTGTCTCCCTAGCACAACTCCAAGGCCAAAACCAAAAGCAAATTTTCATATGAGCTTCCCCCTCCAAGTGGACAAGCTCTAAGTTGAATCAGGCCTTAGAGATTTCAAAGTGCTCCACCGAGCCACATCCAACCGAAAGGGCCACATTTCCACATATGCTGAGATATAAATTTGACATGGGAAATTACACCTTCACAAACCATAAAATGTAGGAAAATCACCATTCGGACCCAAAAATGAATCCTTCTTCGAGGAAAGAGATTTTTAAATTGATATAAGGCCCAAATATGATCCTCAAGCCACATCCAATCACATTTCCATAGGTATTTGGAAAAAATGATGGGACAACAAAACGTGATTGTGGAAAACAAAAGGAAAGGAAAAACTTGAGTTTTACGCCCAAGTTACGGGGTGATTCTTGTCACATGGACGAGAGGAATGAAAAAAAAATTGGATTTAAAGTGATCCTCAACCAAAGGAAGGGATGATCATGGAAACCAAATGGAGGACAGATTTTCATGCACCAATACGGGAGATAGAAAACACCAGAGCTCTTAAGAGGAAGAATTTTAATGACAAACACGGCGAGATCAAATTGAGCACCAACACATCTGCGTTCCATTCTTCTTTTCTATTCGAAAGTGTCGGGACCATCATCCTAAGTCTTTCGGTGGTCTCAAGACCGCCGCCTTGGCTCAGGAAATGATTTGGGACCTCCGCCCTTACATGGTGGCGGTTTTGAAACCGCCGCTCTGCATGAGCTACGGTTCCTTCCAGAACCTCCGTTTACCTCATTTTTTTCACTATTCTTATTTATCCTTCTTGGTGCTGATGGAACTGATGAAGTGGTGTGTTTTTCTAGATCCCTATGGATCATACCTCCCATACTTAGGAGGCTTTTGGTCCATCAAAAACTTATTGGGGGAGTGGTAAAGGAATCAACTCCTCTCGTGCTCATTTGAGTACCACCGGGTCTTCTTTGGTGTCTTATCTCGTCTAACCTTCCAAGACTCTTTTGGATCTGTAGTGTGTTGCTCTAGTGCTACATCCTCCTCCAAGTTTCCTCGAGTATAATCCTCTTTGGAAGGTAAATTCTATATCTTTCCTTCTTTGTCATGCATAGATAGCGTTAGTGGATGCGAGCTCGAATGAAACTTGCTATCGCGTGCATCTGCATGAAGTATGGCTCAAGGTTTCTTCTCCAACTTTCTCAAGTATGGCGAAGGTCTCATACTATAGTAGTTTAGTCCTTTCCTATATTTTTCTCTTGAGATGGATTGGCTAAATCCTCTCCAATTACGTTGCTACTATAGTCACCACCATTCCTTGTATCTCCTCTTCTTCTTCTTGCTAACCCATGGTCAAGTTCGGTGAATCTCGTAGGTAGATCAATCTGTGCATAGTGGAAGTTTGGTTTCTCCTTAAATGAGTAGTTCTTGTGGTGGTTTCCGTAAAAATTACAAGTGCTATCCAAATTATCCATCCTTTGGTCAAAAATATTCATGCTCTCACGCCCATTTTTCTTTTCTTCTAATGAAAGCAAACAAACCGATGATTTTCTGAATAAGTATTGGTGCTTGGTTGGAACTTACCATAGCTTTATTTGATTTTCTCTGGTGTTCCTAGATGTTAAAAATAACTCCATCCTTGACCCATCTGAATTGGTTCTCCCTTCTTGTGAACACAGTATCCCTGACATACAAGTAAGGACTTCGAAGACAATAGAAAATGCATCAAGTGGAATAATATCAACCTCTAATACATCTATCTATTGGGTATTTACCCCAAACTAAAACTTACACTTCCCGGTAACTTGTATTTCTACACCCTTCTTCACCCATCCCAATGGGTATGGATGTGGATGCGCATAATTCTCTAAACCAAGATGTTAATTTACAACCGCATCGAAATCAAATTTGATTGAGAACTAGAATCTACTAAAGTGTTTATCTTGGTCTTCTTGATTTGGATTCGATTTGAAATAGCTTACTCATCTCTTCTTCTTTTTATCCACTAAAATATACTTCCAACTATTTTATCCATTTATCTAGTAATTCTACATCTACTTTTCCTTCAAAATTCTTTATTTCCACTTTCGTTTCAACTTTAAAAGGTGTATGTGCAGATTTTACCTTCTCACTTACAATTGGCATCTCTTCATGTTCTTCCCATTCTTCCTCTTCGTGGCTCTTTCCGATACCAAATTTTTCGGCTAGTTCTCGAACCACCGAGTCCATGGAATCTTTCTTAACCGAAGCCATCTTTTGTAGATCTAAAATATCTTCTTGTTTCCTATGCAATCTATCCATCATGGTCTCTAGCATCTCAACTCTACGAACCAAGTTCTCTTCCTCCATTTGAGCTTGAACTCTTTGTTTCCACTTCTTCATAGAAATATCTAGCTCGCAAGGTAAAAATTCTTCACCTTTGGACCTTGTCACTATCATACAAAATCACAAGAAATATTCAAATACCACAATCCTGGATATATAATCAGCTATGATACCAAAATGTTTTATAAACTTCTACTTTGGATCTCTATGAATCACACAACTATGTTGTTCTACTTTCAACTTTGGAAAATGACAGATTTGCTTGAAAAATTAGAGCTTCGTGACTGATTATCTAGTACTTTAGAAGGGAAATTGCAGAGTAGGAAAGAATTCAAAACTTCAACACCCACAATTTTATCCTGGAAACCTCCAATGGAGGAAAACCAAGCGGGAAGGGCAACTTATCTTTCTTCCCACTTTTATTCTTCTAATATAGACAATTACATATTACAATAAGTATGAAAAGAAGCAACAATGGAAACCTTATCTCCAATTACTTGCTTTCTTTGTTTCTACACCTTGCTCCTATAATTTCATTCCAGCACTAAATATCTTTCTCACTGCTCTCATTAAACTCTTCTTCTCAATCTCTCTTGATATTTTAATGATCATTCTCTTTCTCCTTTCATGCATTTATAGGCCTTCCCGTGGACTAGAGGATGTGAAAGGGCATGGACAGAGAAGAGGCACGGTTGGGCACTTCAAATTCACGTCCATTCATGTTCCATTCTTCTTTTCTATTTGAAAGTGTCGGGGCCGCCGCCCTGAACAAACCTGCAGTCTCAGGACCACCGCTCTGGTTGGGTAGTGGTTTCAAGACCATCACCATTGCAGGGTGGCTGTTCTAAAACCGCTACTCTGTAGAAAGCGGAGGTTCCTTCTAGAACCTTTGTTTACCTCATTTTATTCACTTTTCTTATTTCTGCTTCTTGGTGTTGATGGGCGATGAAGTGATGTGTTTTTCTCGGATCCCTATGGATCATACCTCCCATAATTAGGAGGTGTTTTTTCCCACAAAATCTTAGTGGGGGAGTGGTAGAGGAATCAACTCCCTCTCATGCTCATTCAACTACCACTGGGTATACCCTAGTGTCTTCTCTTGTCCAACCTGCCAAGACTCTAATGGATCTTTGGTTTGTTGCTCTAGTGCTACATCCTCCTCTGAGTTGCCTCGAGTACAATCCTCTTTGGAAGGTAACTTCTGTATATTTCCTTATTTTTCATGCATAGATGGCATTAGTGGATGTGAGCTCTTGTAACTTGTTATCACGTGCATTTGCATGAAGTATGGCCTAAAGGTTTCTTCTCCAACCTGCTCAAGTATGGCGAAGGTCCCATACTGTAGTGGTTTAGTCCTTTCTTGTCTTTGTCTCTTGAGATGGATTGGCTGAATCCTCTCCAAGTACGTTGTTTTTATAGTCACCACCATTCCTTATATCTCCTCTTCTTCTTGCCCACGATCAAGTTCAGTGAATCCGTAGGTAGATACGGTGATTGCATAGTAGAAGTTTGTTTTTCTCCTTGAATGAGATGTTCTTGTGGTGGCTTCTTCTACAAAAACTGACAAGTGCTATCCAAATTCTCCATCCTTTGGTCTAAAATATTCATGCTCCAATGCCCATTTCGCTTTCCTTCCAATGAAAGAAAACAAAACTAATGATTTGTCTAAATAATTCTTGGTGATTGGTTGGCACTCATCATAGATTTCTTTGATTTTCTCTGGTGTGCCCGGATGTTAAAAATAACTCCATCCTTGACCCATTTCTATCGGTTCTCCCTCCTTGTGAACACAACATCCCTGGCATATAAGTAAGGACTTCCGAAGACAACGTCAAATGCATCAAGTGGAATAATATCATCCTTTAATACATCTATGTATTGGGTATTTATCCCAAACTGAAACTTACACTTCTTGGTAGCTTGTATTTCTACACCCTTCTTCACCCATCCCAGTGGGTATGGATGTGGATGTGCATAAGATTCTAGAACAAGATGTTTTACAACCATATCGAAATCAAATTTGACCGAGAACCAGAATCTACTAAAGCGTTTACCTTGGTCCTCTTGATTTGGATTTTGATTTGAAATAGCTTACTCATCTCTTCTTCTTTTTCTGCCCCGTACATGTTAGTGGCCATGCATCCCAGTTGCTCGTCTACATCCGAACCATCCTCAATATCCACCTCTCTTTTTGTCTTCATAGTGGCCATGGATTTTATGGAATCCTTTGTTCGTGCTTTGGGTGTAATTGGATGTAACTTCCAACATGTGGCATCCGTATGTCCATTTACATCACAATTCTTATAGAAATTCTTAGGATCTTTATAAGTATGCAAATCCGTATTGGCATGTTTACCTTTCCAATTACCTTTGATACTTGTCTTCCCTTGTTCTTTATCATGTTATTCGTTGACTGGTCTCTCTTTGGCTCTATTTCTCCTTGCTTCTTCTCATCATCAATGTGGTATGCTTGTACACAAGCTTCGTTGAGATCCTTGGGCTTCATGGAGATTACCTTCCTTTGAAGGTGAGTGTGAAGTCCTCCCAAATACTTGGTCAGAATGTCCTCATCCTACAAGTCCATATTAAGCAACATGGCTTGACTCTGAAATTCCGTAGTGTAGTCTTGCATCCTTTGACCGCTTTGCCTGTCTAAAGTACCACCACTTAATCATCATGTCAGTCTTATGTCTAATAGGATAGAAGTTAGCTCTAATCAATTCTTTAAAACATTTTCAAGTATTGACAATAGGATGTTTCTTCTTCTCATAAGTGGCTAGATGGGTTTCCCACCAAACCAGAGCATGACCTTCCATTTTGAGACGTGCAAAGGTGATCCTTTGTGCCTCAGTGATATTATGCACACTAAAATAGACTTCCAACTATTTTAGCCATTTATCTAGTAATTCTGCATCTACTTGTCCTTCAAAATTCTTTATTTCCACTTTCGTTTCAACTTTAAAAGGTGTATGAGAATATTTTACCTTCTCACTTACAATTGGCGTCTCTTCTTCATGCTCTTCCCATTATTCCTCTTCGTGGCTCTTTCTGATACCAAATTTTTCAGCTAGTGCTCAAACCACTAAGTCCATGGAATATTGCTTAACCGAAGTTGTCTTTTGCAGATCTAGAATATCTTCTTGTTTCATATGCAATCTATCCATCATGATATTTAGCATGTAGAAATCTACGAACCAAGTTCTCTTCCTCCATTTGAGCTCGAACTCTTTGTTTCCACTTCTTCTTAGAAATATCTGGCTCACAAGGTAAAAATTCTTCACCTTTGGACCTTGTCACTATCATACAAAATCACAAGAAAGATTCGAATACCACAGTCCTGGATATATAATCAGCTCTGATACCAAAATGATTTGTAAACTTCTACTTTGGAACTCTATGAATCACACAACTATGTTGTTCTACTTTCAACTTTGGAAAATGACAGATTTTCTTGAAAAATTAGAGCTTTGTGACTGATTATCTAGTACTATAGAAAGGAAATTGCATGGTAGGAAAGAATTCAAAACTTCAACATAGTTGGAAATCTATTTTAGTGTGCATAATGTCACCGAGGCACAAAGGATCACCTCTGCACGTGTCAAAATGTAAGGTCATGCTTTGGTTTGGTGGGAAACCCATCTAGTCACTTGTGAGAAGAAGAAACATTCTATTGTCACGACTTGGAAATGTTTTAAAGAATTGATTAGAGCTAACTTGTATCCTATTGGACATAAGATTGACATGATGATTAAGTGGCAGTACTTTAGATGTGGCAAGGCAGCGGTCAAAGCATACAAGACTACACTACCCACAATTTTATCCTGAAATCTCCAATGGAGGAAAACTAGTTGAGAAGGGAAATTGCTCTTTCTTTCCACTTTTATTGGTCTAATATAGACAATTACATATTACAATAAGTATGAAAAGAAGAAACAATGTAAACCTTCTCTCCAATTACTTGCTTTCTTTATTTCTACACCTTGCTCCTACAATTCCATTCCAACATTGAAGATCTTGCTCACTGCTCTCATTAAACTCTGCTTCTCGATCTCTCTGGATCTTTGAATGATCATTCTCTTTCTCCTTTCATGAATTTATAGGCCTTCCCATGTCCTCCTATGCACTAGAGGATGTGAAAGGGCATGGAAGGGGAAGAGACATGGTTGGGTGCTTCAAATTCATGTCCATTCGCGTTCCATTCTTCTTTTCTATTTGAAAGTGTTAGGACCGCGCCCTGAATAGACTAGCAGTCTCAAGACCACCTCCCGGTTTGGGTGGTAGTTTGAGGATCTGTTGCCCTTGCAAGGTGGTGGTTCTGAAATTACCGCTCTACATAGAGCGGCGATTCCTTCCAAAACCTTTGTTTACCTCATTTTATTCACTTTTCTTGTTTCTCATTCTTGGTGCTGATGGAACTGATGAAGTGGTGTGTTTTTCTAGATCCCTATGGATCATCATAGCAACATGGGAATGACTAAGAACACACAAGGGTTATCAATCGCATAGTAAATCTTTCTTGTTTAGTTACGAGAGAGAAGAAGTACATATAAAGTAAATACACATATACTGATTGATAAATTGAATAAATAATTACTTAGATTAGGAAACTCTTTATAATACAAAAGTAAATAAATATTTATTTCCAAATTTCTATGCATATTATACATTGAAAACACTAGTACATATTTTTATCGATTTTGCCCCTTAGGTGAAATCGGAAAACATGACCTCGCACAAAGAAAATAGGAGGATCGATTCAGCCATGGGAGCTCACATTTTGGGCTTGAGTTGAGTGAGTTGAAGTGGGTCAAGCACATTGCAAAGGAGCTCAGGAGTTCAAGATATTTTAGGGAATGAAGGAGCTCCAAAGTCTGAAATTTAGACTTTGGAGGTGAGGTTGTTTGGAGGTAGGCCGAAGTGAAATTTGTGGACTCGGCGAAAAGAAGCATGAAAAAGGGAGAAGAAGTCTGAAGCCCGAACTCCTAATTTTGAAGTTTGGGGTTTCAGAGATTTAGAGGTTTCATAAGCTCAGGTGGGTGAACAATACCATGAGTCCGAAGACACAAAGGTCTAAAACCTGAATTCCAAATTTCAGACTTCAGAGAAATGCGTCGCCGGACGAATGAAATGTACCCAAAACCTAAACCCCGAAACCCCGAAAACACAAAGGTTTAAAACCCAAAGTCTGAATTTTGGACTTCAGCATTTCAGCATTTCAGAACATTTTTTCTTTAGCAATGAACAATTCCGCACAATATGGTCTCGGAGTCTCGAACTCCGAAATTCAAAATTCATACTTGAAGGTTCAACATTTCGAACTCTCAAGCCGGCTCCCGGATGAATAGTAAAAATGATCACCGAAGTATAGATACGATGCTCGAATCCCAAAATTTTGTAATTTCATATTTTAGAGGGTATGATGCAGGTCAAGGCTTCAAAAAGGCATATCAACCACTTGCATTTATTGCAGTATGGCACCCTCATCTTTAGATGGCCATAACTTTTGACCTGGGAGCTCAAATTTTCACAAAATAAGACTTTTTAGAAAGATCTCATTGTCATCTATACAACAACATGAGGATATATAGTACAACACTTTAGAGGAATGTTTCTAGATTTCTCATCTTCCAAAATGATGAAGGTATGGGCTTTCTTTCTTTCCCAACAAGGCAAGGTACATGGAGGTATGGATTTTTAGCGGCACCCACCATTGTTTTAGGTGGTTTTAATGCATTTTAGGGTGGTTGAATCAATATTTTGAATTCATTCTCTCTCCCTTTCTCTCATTCTTCATATATATTGTAAGGAGGGGCTCATTTCAAAAGGTTGGACACCTTGTATATGCCCCTCCCTTATTTCTTTTCTATAAGATATTTGTGGAGATTTCAAACCTCCCTACTGGAAATTGTAATGCAAAATTTGTGCCTTTGGCCCTAAATGTGATGTATTGTATCAAATTTGAGAGCAATAAAATCATATAGGTGGATGTTCACTTACCGCAAGCTCTCGGTCACGTTGAATTTGCATCTCATGCTCAAATGAGTCATCAAGAGCTCCTGGAGCACGAACGAGGGTATCAAGATGATGAGATCGAGGATTTCTTTCCCTCAAAGTCAAAATGGAAGGGGTTGAAGTTCCCTACATACACATAAGATCACAAAATCAAACATAAAAATTAGCTAAAATAAAACTATGTTAACAATAAATTTTTGAATGCAGATCAAAACATTACACCAACTAAGTACATGTATGTGTAATGACAATATTTTAACTAATTTTATCAATATACAACTTTTTTTTACCGCGCCATGCCTGTGAATCAAATGAACATGTTTCTACTGTCTGAGTAACTCCTGCATATACACAATGAAGGACATTATTAATATAATTTAATAATGCTACAATGAAGGACATTATTAACATGTAATTTAACATAATATGAATTACACAAGCAATTTAACAAAAATACATGTTGTTTGAATACCTCGGTGAGTTGTTGTGTAGATGAAATCGCATAGTGGCAACACCTTTCTCTACTCGTCACAGAGATGGTGGGGTGTCTAGTGAAGTCATCAACTTTATCAAACATATATCACATCAAGTTAGTTGAACATACAAGAACATACATATATTTGAGTTAAGATATATATATATATATATATATATATATATATATATATATATATATATATATATATTCATACGTGAAAATTTTACACAATTAACATTCTAAATATATATATATATATTCATACGTGAAAATTTTACACAATTAACATTCTAAATTACTCTGTGAATGTATGTGTGGACATGGTGCTTGCAACCTATGGTCAGGATTATGATGCCCCTCCGTGCACTGTAATATCAATGCATACATGTAGAAATACAATTATTTCAAAATATTAATATTTATAAGTAAATCAAGTACTCGATATTTTTGTAACAAACATAAAAACATAAAAATGCCTATAAAGGTGACGCCGATGACTGTAATCCAAATGTATTACTCAATAAGGCATCCAACATAGTGTCATTATAATGTGCACCACCAGTGCCAACTCCACAAAAACCAGTATGCATGAAAGTATTGTCCTCCTTGATCCCCAAACATATGCTACCACATGTCAAGAAAAGACATGCCTTCATGTTATTACTCCCTGAGGGAATACGTGTACCTCCACGAGCATCTGGATAAGAAATCTCCCTCGTATTTCGAACAAGGGTATAAAATAGCCCCACGAAGTGCGTGGAATGTATCAATCTTAATTGTCTCCTTCACTGCTGGAGGGACAATCTCAAGGTGATGAGGCTTTTGTGTAGGGAGTCTACCCCTCGAGTAGGTGTATGTTGTGCACCTAGTGGATCTTGTGCAGAAAGCCTTTTCCTCAACCTTGGAAATCCCAAAAATCAAAATAGTTCGGGATATTGTTGAGGATAAACTTGCAATAGAGTTTCCTCAAAAATTATAGTGGTGCCTCATTGTTATTGCAAGGTGGAAAATCAAACACCATCCACCATCGGTCCCAAAAATTATTTTTAATCAAATCATGATTGCACTAGTGGATGGGAAAGTGGTTGCATGACAATGGAACAAGAAAATTGGTTCGAGGGGTTTATGAATAAGACACATATGAGGTCATTGGTAATTTTTTTCTTTGCATCCGCATATGACAATTTTTGGAATAATAAACCCAACAACGTTGTCTATAAGATGTCCAACAATCAATTTAACTTGATTCCACATCAACTTGAGTGACTAATGCATCCAATGTGTTTGAAAGAGAGGCGCGGTGGGGGTTTTTAGAATGTGAATCCCTCATTTTTTTATATTAAATCCTCAATTTCAATATTTTTTTCACTATATGGGTTGTTAAATCTTCTTGAATGGCCAGGGGATGTTGAGCAACTATAGGAGGGCTAGGAGGGATCACAGGAATTACAGGGTTTGGTTGTGGTTGATTGTGTTGACGTGGAGCTGTAATAAAAAAATATGTATTTAATTCAAATTCTAATCTATAATTACCAAATTTCAATGCAATTTCGAGAAAAGAATTGTGCCTACCTCTTCTCTATGTGCCATCATGGATTCGATCTTTGCGAAGATTCTCAGACGATCATTTGAGAAATATCCATTGAATTTGAAACGAGAGGGCGTGTTTTTGTAGAACTTGCATTTAGGGTAAATTAAAATGAATAGGGCTAGGTTTTTTTAATTTATAATTTAACATAACGCGTACGCGATATAACACGTAGGAATTATAGGCATGTGAATTATGAAACCAAAGGAAAACAACGTGATCACATTATTACATAATGCATATGCATTTAATTTTTTTGTTTTTGGCCCCCAGTTGGTGCACTTACCCATTGACAAGTCCTTACTTTAATTGCAATCTTTAAATTATATTCACTATACTACCTTCATATAATATTGTCTTTCTCTTTGCAATATTACTCAACAAAAAAGAGACTATTTACATATAAATTGAAAAAAATTAATAGCAACAAGCATGTGCAATGGAAAAATTTCCTATCCCTCAACTTTTTCATTCTTGCTAGTGCTTCCATATTGTCCCCACTCTATATTTACACCGATAGGCATTCCACTATTTGATTGAGGGTGGTTAGATTTGACAGGTGTCATAAAAAGAAGTGCTCAGATTAATTTTTACACATACATACGTTGAAAACAATCATATCTACACACAGTCCTAACTTGTTTGGAACACAATTCTTGTGGTATGTGTTTTAGTATTTTTAAAGTTGTGATGCAATCATTACTAGAAATCACACTTGAAATGTGCAATGGAAACACAAAATGGGATGCATTAAAGAATTTAAAATTAAGGGAGATGAGCATTAGAGGAAGAAGAGGGGGTATGGAGAAGGAGATTTGGGAAGGAGAAGTGTATTTGTGTGAAGACTGGTAGGGGGAACCTACGACCTATACAAAAATCATCTTTCTTACAACCAATATTATATATAGCACATGTAATTTGTGTCAATCATGTGAAGTAGAAAGGGGGTGTGTATTGTTAGTCATCAAGGAGACATACTTTAGATATATATTTGAAAGCAAGGCATGGTTGATGAATAGTTTGAAGGGAAACTAGCACATGAATGAATATTGAATTGTACATGTGTTATACATGGTACCTCTATGTTTAGCATTCCTTATGCCATGGATTCCATGTATAATTGCAATAAGAGTTCCTATAAAGTGATTAAGGTAGAAATTAGGGTTTCCCCTCATCAATAGTCCTGATGACACTTTCCGTCAATGACCACTGATACAAAACCTCATCCGCTCATTTTCCCGATTCATGTCAAGAAAATTTGCAGATTATTGTATTTAGAAAATCCTATTAGCATGATCAATGTTTAAAGCATTGGAAGGAGAGGAAAATAATGTATTGTGTGCATGTCTTGGTCCTATTTTGATCCTAGAAAACATCCAATGTTATTAAAAGGGAGCATTTTAGTTTAAAGATCATAATTCGATTGATTAGTTAGAATATTATAATTTGGTTGGTTAGCATAAATATTATAATCTAATGATGAACCAAAAATCTAAAAGCATGGAATCTAGTGAATGCATTGATGTAAGTCGAGGAAAATTCAAAGATCTTTCAAACCGTATGTTGAGGCATGAGGATACATGCAATCTACATCATTTAGTTGTTTGGAGAGTCAACCAATAAAATGTTTAACCATTGTGTGTAAAGGGAAACATTGGGCAAATTGAGGGAAGATGCAAACTTGAGTGATCTTGTCATTGGTGCAAGGAGATACCATTTGCAAGAAAGTATGAATCACAATATTGAATATGGGTCCAAGATGCCATAAGATGTCAAGTTTGAATGATCTTCAACAAAAATACCAATGTCAGTTGATCCCAAAACCAATTATAAATCTAATATAGATCAAAGTTGAGGGATCAAATCAAGCTCTATAAAAGTACAATATTTAATGCTAGCAGGAAGACAAGTGAAGTAATGAGAACAACTTAGATTGTTCCTAACAAAATAATATTTTCTATCTATGCTCCACTTCATTATCTCAATCTTTCTCGTATTATTCATAAGGACACAATTTACATGGAAAAGAGCCAAAATAAAAAAATTGGAAAAAAATTAGGTTCCACGTGTGAAATCCAATCACACCTTCGACATATTGGCAACATATTTACACCAACTATACACCCATTAAAAATCTTGGAAATAAAAATATGTTTAGATATACTCCATGTATTTGTGGTGACATGTGGCATCAACTGTTTCCCTTGTCTTTTCCATCTTCATGTAGAGTGTGGCAGCATTTCACTCTGGACACCTACTCTAAATTGTGGTACGGGTCGAGCTTTAACATACAAACATATAAGGTAATGAAGTGGAAATATTTCATCTGTTACTCCTCTCATCCACTCCACGATGTTAAAACTCTCAGGCCTCAAAACCTTCCTAATTTTAGTTACAACTAAAGTAGTTGTTTTCTCATTTTAGTTTACATAAGTTTTAATTGTTGAACTTAGTATTTCCTTATTCCATCAAAGTCAATGTGAATTATTATAGAAACATTCATGAGCTAATATTTGAAGAAGGTGTGTAGTGTGATCTCATAGAATTAGTAATTTTTAGGTATTCAAGAGAGGTAAGTTATGAGAGGTAAGGTATGGACTACAAATGTTTACAACTTCCAAATTCCAAAATTTTTAGGGAAGTCAATTTGGAAATGCAAGGTGGAAGCTCAGTAAAATCTAAGTTAAAAATATAAGGTACTTAGGAGTTACCTTATGGCCATAGAGACTAACCCGAGGAAAACTAAATGCTTCAAACAACCTATCCTTTTTGACAAGGATTGGAGGGCAATCCATGAAAAATCCAACACCTTGAGAGAGATCTTCTCCATATCACCTATTCGGGAATTTCTTTCAAATAAGGATTTTAGCTCATAAAGTAACCATGAGCGTATATGAGAATATTTAAAAGTGTTTTGAACATTACTAAATTTTTTTACTTCAATGATATTCTAACACGTGTTGAACAATCATTAGCTGGAAATCTTGTAAGTCTCTATCAACATTAAAGAAACATTTTTGTTATTTCTCACCAATTTGATGTGCTAAATCAAGCAAGACATCATGCACCCATAAAAATTTCACACTTCCATCTAAATCCCAAAGAAGTGGCTCAATAAGGCAACATTGGGCTAGCAAATTTACAAATATTTGACATATTTCGAGAGGATCCTATCTTCTCACAAACCCCTTTGTAATTCACAACTTTCTCGCAATTAGAGCAAAGATGAATTAATCTTTTGGTAATGAAGATAGGTGGACTCTAGGAAAAGTATTTATAGTGAGAGTGTTCGCAGGTGATGGTGTGCAATTAGTATATGGAATGTCCATAGGAAGAATGGAAAAGGAAAGTAGGGTGGATAACAACATTGATTTAGGATGATGTCAAGAGCTTTATAGGAATTTTGCATTGGCTACTTTGGGTTCCAACGCACCCCCTTCCCAATGCAAAATTTTGTATCTAACATGCACATTCAATATTTTGATGATTTTGACAATGCTTATGATATATACGATCTGGGCATATATTTAACAGTTGTGTGTGCAATGGTGAATCGGTAAGACTAAACACTTGTAAATGACTGGTCTCGAGTTCAATTCTTTTGAAGTCGGGTGGAATGAACATGCCGGTGACTATCTCTGTTGTCGAGAGAGAGTCTAACGCCGACAATTTTACCCGCACAAAACCCAAGACAATAAGGTTGTAATAGAAAAATTACGGAATAATTTTTTTGTAAACACCCATTCGCAACATTAGATTAAATTCAAGGTCAACACTTCATCGTATTTAAAAATTATATTTAATTATTATTATTAATTTTTAAATGGGGTCCGTAATCCCCTTAGCTTCCTTCTAAATTAATTTAATAACATTTATTAATGTCATTTAATACTTTAATTAGTTTAGGGAAAGGGTTAGACTCCCCTCCCTTGAATTTAATACAATTTAATTAGACCTTAATTATTCACAATCAAATTAATTTCAAAAGAATGGTGTCTAGTTATTTAATAAAAAGTTTATTTCCACCCAAAACAAGAGGTCAAGGCTATTGTCTTAAAAATATTTCCAACTTAAACAATTTTATTAGAAAGGTAAAAAAGAAATCATCCCCCTCCTTACACCACTTAAGTGGCCCCAAATAAATCCCACCCATGCATTTTAAATTTGTAATCTATCTTACCCACTTCTCACCTACTTTTTGTAGGGATGAATCTCATCCATTATATGGATTCATTGGGAGCCCTTGGATTTAGGTCTCCAACAAACTGTACACTTGATTATGAAAGACTCTTTTTCATTCCATTTGACTTATTGTTTCATTTCTTTTTTACAGATTTGGAGGAGAAAAGAGGTGGAAGCCATGAGAGGCAAGCTCAAGCTCATGGAGGGACAACAATCTTCTTTTGTTAGAAATTCCATTTATACCCTCTTCTAAGGGTTTTGTGTATTTTTATTATTTGTTTAAAAACATATATATTCTTCATTTGCATTTTCCCCAATAAGCCTATGGCATTTTCCCTATTTTAGGGAGATAGTTGGAATAATGTATATATAGACATGGATTTAAAATATATCTGTAAATGTATACATTTTTATTTAAATTTCTATTTCATTTATACCCAAAAATTTATTTGGGTATATATAATTATAATTATAATTATAATTAAACAAAGGAGTAACAGTCACGGATTTATATGGGCCGACTATAATTTGCATGTGCCGCTAAGAATTAAAAAAAAGTGGTATTCGAGTTGTGTTTAAAGTTTAGAGGGGTTTAAGTTTTATGTGGGGTGGGGTGGGGTTGGGGAGGCGGGCGTCATCCCATAGTAAATGGAGGGGGTGAGGTCGCGACCTCCCCCACCATTTTCCCTTACCTAAATCATGCAGTCACGACCTTTGGGTGTAAACAATTTTTTATTTTTTTAAATTAATTATTTTAATAATCGCTTATAAGTATATATATACAACTATATATAAATATTTCAGTAATAGTATTAATATAACTACTATTAATAAGTTAATATTATTACTACTATCAATAAGTAATAATATTAGTATTGTTAATAATGTATATTAACCTTAATTTTTACTTAAATGTTTTTTTAATAATTTGATAGTAATATTATAAGGTGTTAATTGTTAGTTTTACTTCCATCCATCGTTACCTTATTTAATATTTGATTGAAAATAAGGTTATATTAACTTAATAACAAATTCATATAGTCAAATAGAACTATAGTCTAATTTGTAACTACGTATTTTCTTTACTTTACTAGATTAAAAGGATCAATTTATTATTTGACACGGTAAATAATACACAAGAATTCTAAGACTATCCTTTCAACTAGACTTTTGAACAATGTTGGATCTACAAATGATCTCGTTGTAATCTTTTTTTAACTTCAAACCTATTGCAACATGTGTGTTAGCATTGGCTTACAATTCAACATATTAAATCTCTTCAAAACATCATTAGCATACCTTTCTTGTGAAATAAAAATTTTAGCTTATGATTGTTGAACTTCTATGCCTAAAAAATAGTGCATGAGGCCTAGATCTGTCATCTCAAATTCTTTCTTCATTACTGATTTGAATGAATTTGTAGATAGATTTTCAAATGATGATTAAATCATCCACATATAAAAAAATAGTCAAAATTTTACCTTGCTCATTTATCTTGATGTATAAAGTAGGCTCACTATTGTTCCTACTAAAACCATTCTCGTATCAAATAAGAATCAATCCTATCTGTACCAAGCTCTAGGTGTTTATTTGAGACCGTAGAGCACTTTTTTTTTCAACCTTTATACCTTTCCTTCATGACCTTCTAGATGATTCACATAAACTTCTTCTTCAAGAAAACCATTCAAGAATGTTGATTTTACATCCATCTGATAAATAATCTATTTGTTTTGAGCTGCAATTGCTAAAATCATTCTTACCATGTCAAAACGTGCTACAGTGCAAACATCTCATTGTAATCTACTCCATATTGCTATGAAAAACCTCTTGCAACCAACCTTGCTTTATGTTTTTGTACTTTACCATCAACAATATATTTGGTCTTATAGACCCACTTCACTCCTATCACGTCCTTTCCTTCTAGAAGATCTACCAATTCCCATGTATGATTCTTCTCTATGGTGTCTATCTCATCATCCATGGCTTAAACCAAAACTTGATTGTTTATAGCCTCTTCAAAGTATATTGGATCTGCAGCTTGAGAAAACAATGCAAAAACTCAAAAAGCACGAGTTGTATCAACATTATAAATATCACTAAGACTTCTTGTTTTCCGCTACAAAGGACTATCGATGATGGACTATTTTGTACTTGAAGGATGTAGAAGTTACTCTAATCTAATACACAGTTACATGAAATAGTGGTTGAGCAATAATTGAAATCATCAACTCTATATTATATTTTTATTATTTATTCACTATTTCATTACACTTCATTATATATGAGATGTAAAATAACAATCCTCACAACAACATATGTCTTCATATACAACCATACATCCATATGGTTTCAACCTCTCACCAATATAATAATAAAACAATACAAATTGTTTTATTATTCTAACTTACTAACTTACCACTAACCACATTTTACATTTATTATTTACATTTACATAGTAAATGTACTTTCACTAATTTACCATAATAATAATTACACATGTAATTATTATTCACCCATACATACAAATGGAGAACTAAGATATATTTCCTAACATTCCCCCCTTAGTGTGAACATGGGAAAACATGTTTTGTACTTGCAACGTCTTCGCTACATAGCTTGCTCATGATCTGGATGGTTTCAAGGACAATACCAACAACCTCTAGATGGTTTTCCAAGTGGTTAACCAACAACCACACAATAGATGGTTTTTTGAGGACAATACCAACAACCTCTAGATAGTTTTTCTAGTGGATAACTAACAACCAAAATATCATGATGTTGCAGTAGTATCTTCAGCTCTCATCACTATCTCATTGCAGGGAATAACATAGGAAATTTTGTTGATATCTGCTACTCATATATAGAAAATACTAGAAATGTAGAAAACTAGAAATAGAACATTGAGATCATGTTCCCCCCTCAATGTGAAATTTAATTTATTTTACAAACCACAATAGGAACATTGCAACCAAACACTCTTCCAAACACACAAAGAAACAACAGGAACACACTGTATAAAAAAATAATCACCATAGCTGATACAGCCCGTCGTTAGTATTGATGACAAAAAGTCGCATTTGAATGACCTCCAACCTCCTGTGCCTCCTTCCTCCAAGAAATTCACTTAGTATAGAAAGTATTCATAATTATATTCAATTTCATTTGTTATTCTTTCATCTCTAGTTTCCCATTCTACAATTTTACTTACATCCGTAGATGCTTTTTCTCTTCCATCTACTATCATCCATAGGTTTTTATTCATTAATCGCATTTGTATTTTTACTCTCCATGTATGGAAGTTCAGCCCATTAAATTTATCTAATGGTGTATTCATTTTATTGAATCTAAATATCTAAAAAAAATTGAATGTAGATTTGAATTACCTTTGATTCTTTGATTTCTTCAAAAAACAACAGTGATCAATGTGCTGTATAGTAAATTGTATTTTTCTCCCAAAGGATGAATTGGGTTCTGCTGAAATTTCTTTTGTATCTTTGTATATAGTATATCCTTCCACGTGAAAATTGTTGGGAAACCCAGATCAAAAAACAAAAGTTATGAGATCTTATTTGAGACAGATTTAACTTGCTCTCCGTACCAAATGTAGAAATTACTCTAATCTAATACACATATTACATGAAATAGCTACACAGACAATAATTGAAATCAGCAAATCTATATTATATTTTTATTATTTATTCACTATTTCATTACACTCCATTACATATGAGATGTAAAATAATAATCCTCACAACAACATTTGTCTTTCATATACAACCATACACCCGTATGGTTTCAACCTCTCACCAATATAATAATAAAACAATACTAATTTTTTTATTATTCTAACTTACTAACTTACCACTAACCACCTTTTACATTTACTATTTACATTTACATAGTAAATGTACTTTCACTAATTTACCATAATAATAATTACACATGTAATTATTATTCACCCATGCATACAAATGGAGCACTAAGATATATTTCCTAACAAAGGATTTATTCTCGGTGTTCTTTGTGGTGTCTCGATGCATGGTTGAAGATGACTAAAATCATGGAGATCTCCAAGATGTATTTGGAGGTGTAGCTTTTTCTACAACTTGTGGTCCATGTCCAAGATTCAAAGAAGATACAATAGCTTGTAGTAGACTGTATGCTTTCATCTGTCATATCATCATGAGGAATAGCTGATGCTACACTCGACTATTTATTCAATACTTCCATCCCATGCATTTTTTCAACAAACTATACATCTCTATTGATTATGACCTTTCTGGTAATTGGATTAAACAACTTGTAAGCTTTTGTATTCTCGAAATATCCAAAAAAATATGCACTTTTCTCCTTTGTTGTTTAACTTCTTCCTTAGCTCATCAGGAACATGTGCGTATGCCATACAACCAAATATTTTAAAATAAGAACCACTGTGTTTCTTCTTAGTCCAAGATTGTTGAGGAACCATGTTTGAACAATTTTCGTTGGACACATGTTTATGATGTAAACAAAGCTATTGCTATTATTCTTCACATCAATACTCATTTAAAAGATGCTTTGCCTTCATCATACTTCTTGCCATCTCTTTGATGGTTCTATTCTTTCTCTCTGCCACACCATTATATTGTGGTTTATACATGTAATTAAACCGCTTGTGTATACCATGATATTTGTAAAAATTCATAAAAGTGTTGGAAATATACTCACCTCCTTTTTCGGTCCTCGAAAATTGATGTAGTACCCACTTTGCTTTTCCACTAAAGCCTTGAATTACTGAAATATATCAAAAGCATCTGATTTGTGTCTCAAAAAGTAAATTCATGTCTTCTTTGTATAGTCATAAATGAATGTCATAAAATATGAGTAACCTCTAATAGAATTTGTTTGCATCGGTCCACATAAATCCGAGTAAACAATTTCAAGTGGTGCACTTGTTATTTTTATTTTTCTAATCGGGAAGGACTCCTATGTTTCTTCCCGAAAATATAAACGTTGCAAACTCTATCTCTTTCGAATCAAAGGAAAACCTTTCACCATATTTTTTTCGTATAATAAATTCAAACCACCAAAGTTTAAATGACCAAACCTCGAGATGTCATAGCCACGATTCATGTTTTTCAACTCACTTTGAAAAGTGGATTCAATCTCCTTAGCTCTGGATTGATCTATTGTATGAGCTCTAAATGTGGCTGGTATAATCTCCAAAGGAAAAATTATGTTGCTTGTCATCTTCACTTTAGCAATCACCCGGGTACTTGGAGCTTTATCCATGATCACACATTCGTTTTCTTCAATGTAAACTATGTATCCATTTTGTATCAATTAACCAATGCTCATAAGATTGTGCTTTAAAAGTGCAACATAATAAACATCCTCCAAAATCTTTTGCTCCCCCTTTCTAGTTAGAATGTTGATTTTTCCTTTTCCATTTACAAATCATTGTATTATTATTCCCAAGGGTAACTTTTATCTTTATTGACTCATCCAAATTAGAAACTAAATATATATTACTTAACATGTGATTACTGCAACAAGAATCCAAATACCACACATCACTAGGACTCTATTGTGATATATTACACTCAATAGGTGATGTTTCAAGCAATATTTGTGCATGCAATAAACATGGATCTTGAAGTAGAGCTCCCAACCTAATTTTGATTCCATTTGTTTTGATCATAGTACTTTTTTCTAAATTCATAAGCATAGTTCCCATAACTCTTGCAATAGTGACATTGCACATGCAACTTATCTTGTCTTTGACCTGAAAAATTATTATGATTGTGCTCTTGACTATGTCCTCTTCCACTTGAGTTTGATGGACTGTTGTTGCGTCCTCTAGATGAACTTCTTCCTTTGCCTCTAGGGCTGAAATTTCCTCTTCCTCTTCCATGATTTCCTGATACCTATGATGAAAAAGCTTGATCTACAACTGCATGTGATCTATTCAACCTTTGTTCATGATTTATTAGTGATACATGCAACTCATCAATTGAAAACTGAATTAGATCCTTAGTTTCTTCAATAACAACTACCAAAGGATCAAATTTTACAGGAAAACTTCTAAGCAATTTTTCAATAATCCTTCTGTCCTCAATAGTTTCACCATGAGATTTGATTTGATTGACTAAACCAACTAAAAAGTAAAGAATGATTCTATGGAATTTGAATCTTTCATTGAAATTTTTTCAAAATCTCTATGAAGTAACTGTAGCTTCACGGTTTTTACTTTCTCTTTACCTTGATATGCAACTTGGAGAGTTTCCCACGCAATTTTTACTTTACTGGTTGCTACCACTCTAGGTAGGATGCTTTCATGCATGGCTTGATAAATGAAGAAAATATTTTTCTTTCTTTCTTTCTTAATTCCTTCAAAATGTCTTTCTCTGCATGTGAGAGAGTGTTATATGTTGTTGCATGCTGCGAACTCTGTGTACCCTGCAGACTAGATATAGAAGCCATAAACTATTGTCAATTAGAAACCTGCTGAAAAAATCCACATTCTAATACCAATTTGTATAAATTAGGCACATAAAATAACAACTAACATAAATAAAATAAAGAATTGCAAATAAAATAGACTATTACAAACTCAGATCAGCACTTTTGTGCATATATTTATTCTTCCTTGTCAAAGCTTCGGCTCAATACAATCTCTTTGAATGTCTTATATCAAAACACTTACAATTGTCTCTAATAAATAGATGACTTTCATCTAACAATAAAACACTCAACTCTTTAAAATAGAACTAAAAAGCACATGATTTTGTGCAATACAAAGCTTTTGATTTATTTGTTTTATTAGCTTTTCCTAAAGGTAGGAATATCTATTTAAAAATAACCTATGCAAGAAAAGTGACTTGCTATTAAAAAAAACTATTCCAGAGAATAAGTGGGAACAAAATTAAAGTCTTTTTTCTAACACGAGAAAGACCAATTGGCTGAAAACCTATACAAAATTGAGGAGATGGTAAAATGTTTCAAACACAAGTCTACCTAGGTGGATGAACTAAATGACCATCTGAAACTTGACATGGAATGTGTTGTTGGAGAAAAGAATCAATTATCAAAGATGAACGTGAAAATAGAGAAAAAAATTTAATAAATTCCAAGGAGAAAATAAAACAAAAATATGAGCTCTTGGATCAAGTGCGGACATAGTTGGATCCAGGACATCAAATTATAAATTATCTGTACCTGTCAAATCAAAAGTTATTGATGGCTTAGCTCTTTCAAATGGCTATAATTTCCATTAATTTTTACAGATATATCTATAATCTGTTCATAGATATATAAATAAGTATTATATTTTTATATAAACTACTTTAAAAATTACGGTTTTCTTAAATTTTAGGTTGTTATTGTCTACGGTTTCTAGAAATTTTCACCTGTAAAATACAATTATAATAACAAAAAAATGGCCTACATCCTATCAATTTCTAGGCACAGTTAGATCAGCTGAAAGATGATTTTAAACATGCAAAAGGTGAAGCCACCAAAGAATTAATGACTATAACCAATTGCTAAAACACAAGGAGGATGCCTTCACAAGATTTGTTGAGGATTTTTAGAAGTATGAAGGTGGAAACAAAAGCTTACCGTATGGATGACTATTTCCATTGCATTATTTGCATGGAACCGGTGACCCATTTCTAAATATGGGGAGCATAATATCTAGTATGTTGCTTCCTCATCTATTAATTAGCCACTTATCCATGTTTCAAGTGGGTGGTTCAATAGAACAATTTAACTTGTTTAAATGTGAAATTGTAGCTCTTGGCTCGCGGGCACTTCTTTGGCAGTGTCGTGCTTAACAAATTTGATTCAACAAGTATGGTTTTGATGATTCTTCTAAGGTAAGTCAATGACATTATGTTCTTTTAAAATATTTTTGTTGAATGAGTTAGTAATTATATTTTTCTCGGCGGTGTCAATATGCGAGAAAATGACAACATTAGAATACATAAGAAATCACTAGATGCAACATTTACCGTAAGTGTTATGTATTGGTTTCTTTATTTATGTTATTTTACATTATTTTTGAAGAAATAAAACAAATAACATATATAATTAGAGATCCAGTGCTTTTACAATCGGGTTTTGAAGTATTGTGTAATATTGGTAGGTGGTGAATAAGTGTAGTCAATATGGATCACAAGATGATAGAATGTTATATGAAACATCCATTAAAACTCTTCATAGATTTTAAGGAAGCATATATTATAATAAATGATCTCCCTTTGAGTTTCCTTGGACTCTAGAGGTTACTACACTATTTGATAAAACATATCTCATTTGTAGTTCCATAATTTTTCTATAATGTATGCCATGATCTATTATATTAAAGTTGACGTATCAATTTAACCATTCTATTTCAAGATTTTTCAAACTTGCTGATTGAATTGCTATTATTTAAAGGAAAATAAGATAACTTTAAAAAGATCCTATTCAAAGGTGGAAGTCTGAACATTTTGTTTCCATGTTCATAACTTTCGAGATATAGATTAATGGTATATGATGAACAGGTTTGCAATGTTAGACTAATGTAAGACAATTTTGCCTTCATCGTATCTATATTCGAAACTATGGTCAAATTTTGGACATGGTGAATGTATCGTATTTCCCGTATATTTGGCTAACTATATGGGTGGCTAATTGACTATATTACATGGTATCCTTGAATTTTGGTGTAGGAAATATTAATTCCCTTTTTATAAAACAAACGTGACTTATTACATTAAAATCCTAAGGTTACTTTTTAATTACAAAAAGAATACATTATGAAAAAGTGAAACCCTAACAAATAATGAGAACATGAAGAGAGAAAAAGGGGGGGAAGAGAAGAGAGAGAGAGAGAGAGAGAGAGAGGACATTATGTTGATGAAGAAGGTACTCCCGCCCATCTTGCCTCACCACCTAATCATTCTCTGACCAGCTCCAGTTGGTAAATCTCAACTTTTTTGAACTCTTTGTTGAATCATACCACTGCAGCTGCTACCATGTCCACATGAGGAATGCGTATGTAACTCAAATATTCTTTCCAACTATCATTAGCATCATTGATATCGTACATTTCTTGAACCATAATTGATTTTTTCTGCAATGAATGCAATGGTGGCTTGAATCATAGATAGTGACTCCAAGGTGTCTTCATTGAAAGACAATGGGTCTCCAATCGATTTCTCAATTTTCCTCAAATGTACTCAACAAATCATCCATAGTGGTACGTTCTTCCATCATGAGAATTCCAAGTTTCTGAATTCTTGGGTTGACACAATCTTGTAACTTGTAGGCCCGCTCCTCGTTCAAGTCCAACTTGTTGATGGCTCGATTGACCCTTTCATATATGGTGATGAAAGTCCTTTCCCACACATGTGACAAGTCCTTTGATGGGGCATTGAATATATTCTTACTTACTAATTATGTGGAATGATTATCTCCCATCTCCACCACTACAGATGAATCAGTCCCACTTGTTTATTCTCTCTTTCCAATTTCTCCCCGAGCACCTGAGCTTTCTCTACAGTTGCATACATGTATTTTTAAAGTGAGAACACCTCTAGGATCAATGTTCTGCCTTTGTCCAAGATTGTACATGTCCATTTACTATTCGCTTGTCCCTATATGGTAAAATCTTGAGTCTTCTTGATGGATTCCAGATTAATACAACTTATTGTAGCTACTTCCTCAATCAAGAATGATGAAGTATTCGGATCTAAAAGATGTTGTATGTAGGAGGAGAATGTTTACACTTGTTCTTCCAATTGTTTAATCCTTTTCTTGTATTCTCGATTTCTCTCCATGAGGCGAGTTGAATATTGCTTGAAACATATGCTTGTCTCCTTCATGGGTGGCTAGGCCCAATAGAATGGTGTTCATCTCATAATAATTTGGTTTCATTTCTTCCACCACTTGATTACATTACCTTGGATGACTTCAATGTACTATTCACTTGTCTTACCACCGACGAAGCATGAGATCACATGAGAAAATTTCCTTTTCTTTCCTTTGGCCAACGACATTATTGCTGATAGATTAGGGATTGTGACCTATTAGATGGTACATGTTTCTTTTGAAATCATCTCTTTCATCAAAGGAAATTATTGATGCGTAATCACAACACCCCTAATTGTTTGTAACTTGATAGATTGAAATTTTCAGTGTGATTGCATAACATGGAGCTTTTCCCAAAGTGTGGGACTTTGCAATCGGGAAAGCTCTCTGGATGAAGGTTGGTTCCTATTCCTCTATTCTGATACACACACTCAAATTGTAGAGGATCTATCCTAAAATCTACTCTAACTTGCCAAGGAGACAGGGTTAAAAGGATTACAAGAAATTAAACCTAAGCTACAGGAGGTGATGCACTAAAAGGAATGTTGAACACCTAATTTGCATGGAGATGAAAACCAATAAGTTTGAAGGGGATGAATACACACCAAAATTCAACCAATTGTTATGAATTCATTCACCATTAAACACTAGACCATTAAATATGCAACACAATTTAACATGCACAGTTAACCAAAATTACAATGAGAGATCAGGAGAATGCAATGAACACAAGAGATGGTTGAAATTCATCCACATACTTATATTATTTCTCCATAGATTTGATACAGTGCATTACAATGGCCAAGAGGCACTAATTTACATTACATCTTGAATGGGAGGTTTGAACTCCAAAAATTCACTTACAGACAAGAGAAGAAGGGAGGGTGCAAAGCAAGATTATCTAATCTTTTGAAATGAGCTCCTCCTTGCAATATATAGGAAGAATACGAGAAGGGAGAGAGAGAGAGAGAGAGAGAGGAATTATAAATCTTACTTCAACCACCCAAAAATGCATTAAAATATCATGCAACAATAACAGTGCCATTTGAAACCCATGCATCCATGTACTTTTCCTTGTAGGAGAAGAATGGAAGCCCATACCTCATCATTTTGGTAGGTTGAAAACATGGAAACACCCTCTAAAATGTTGTGTAGAGGACACTGTGAGCTTTTCAAAAAGTTTAATTTTGTGCAAATACAAGCTTCCAGTCAAAAGTTATGGCCATCTGAAGATGAGGGTGCCATACTGTAATAAATGTGAGTGGTTGGCTCTATTTTTTCAGACTTTGAACTTGCATTGAAACCTCTGAGATATGAAATTTTAGAATTTTGGGATTCAGAACTTCAGGAGATTTGATTTCAAATTTCGGGTTATTGTTCATCGCTCAAGTTGGCTTGAGAGTTCTGAAATGTTAAACCTTTCAAGACTGAAATTTAGACTTTAGAGTTTGGACTCGAAACCATGTTGTGTGACATTGTTCATCACTCAAGCAAAAATTCTAAAATTCTGAAATTTAGGTTTGAGACCTTTTCCTTTTCAGGGGTTTGGGTTTTGGGATTTCAGGCTTTTGGGTTTCGGGGATTTGGGACTTCAAAGCGTTTCGTGGACTTGGTACTTTGGGTTTCGGGATTCAGGACTTCATGGTTTTGGGATTTCAAGATTTTGGGGTTTTCAAGTTTCAGGATTTCAAGGTTTCAGGTTTTGGGGTTTCGGGTTTCTGGATTTCGAGGTTTTAGGTTTTGGGGTTTTGGGGTTAGATTATCCACTTGGCACATGAAACCTCTGAAATCCCAAAGCCCAAACTCCCAATTTTAGACTTCGGGTTTCAAAATTTTCTTCTCCTTTTCCGTGCTTCTTTCCATCGAGTTCCCGAGTTCACCTCCGGCCTACCTCCGAACACCCTCACCTTTGAATTTCGAATTTCGTACTTCAGAGCTTCTTCATTTCTCGAACTCCTCTGTAATTTTCTCACCCTCTTCAACTTGTTTAGCCAATCCCAAAATGTGATCTCCCCTAGCCGAATCGATCCCTCATTTTTTCTCTTTGCGAGGTCATGTTTATCCAATTTTACCTAAGGGAAAAGCTGGATAACGAAACATCTCAACCTCTTCTAGCTCTATAACTATCTTACTTATCATCTTTGGCTTGGTCTTGGGTGGAAGATTTATTTATTACGGATGAGGAACATGAGTGATAATAGGGGTGGAACCTCTGTGGTGGTTCAGAACTGGAATCTAGACCGGTTCGACATCTTTAACCTATGCCTCTACTACATGTTTTTCTTTTTCTTGAATCTTATTTTGTGGCTTCTCATAATAGGGGACTTCCAACTCAGTAATCTTTCTTTTTTGAATTTCCCTTTGAATGGTCCGAATTGGAAGTGATAGCCACTTTCTATGATGAATGATATGATTCCCGCCTCGAGATGTGGGGAAACTTCTTATTATAAGGGTGGAAGCATTCTTCTTTTGAAACCACTCTTTTGTTCTCTTGATCACCTTCTCTGTTCACTCCACAATGTCATCAGACTCACGAATACTCCAATTTACTTTCGGAAAAGGAGAAGCCTTCACCGCCTTGTATTTTGGGTCATATATCTCAGTTCCATCATCTTGTACACCTTCTTCATACCACTGGAACTTGTATTTCTACATTTCTCAAAATTTCATTCTCATATGATATGTTTCTCGCACATTGAATTCATCTACATAGTTGACCCAGTAGTCTTCTATCTGTGGAACATAATGCAACTCTGGGATATTAAATGTGTCTAGATTGACAATAAATTCAAAATTGGCCCTGGGATTGAATGAGTGTAAACTTAGGTGTGAAGTCCACCTCAAGCATGTTGCATCATTGAAATTATTACACGTGAATACCCGGTGAGATGGGGAAAGAGACAAGTTTATTCTTTCGGTTCGAGTCTCACTGTTCACATGTACTAGTTATCGCAAAGTTTGAACAGTATTATATGATCACTAAGGTATCTAGGTAACCTTATTGGGATTGATCAAAGTCAAAGACTCGAGATATAAGAGAATGTGGAGAACTAAATGAAAAATGAGCTATATATTTTTATTAAGGAATTCTCATGACGACATCCTTGAATGCGAGTTACCATCCGAGTCCCGATGATCAACATCAAGAAGACATTGTTTACTTGGGAGAAGTTCCGATGAATCTCTTTCAATACCAATTGAGGGAACTTCTCATATGAAGAGTATTTTGAAGAGATGCAATAGTGTTCTCTAAAGCAAAAGAAAATAGTTGGAAAGGCTTCTTATAATCTGAGTCTGCTAAAACAGGGGCATGCTTTAATGCCTCCTTGATCCCATTGAAATCTTGAATGACATCCTCCTCCCATTTGATGGCCTAGTCCTTCTTCAGCATGCCAATGATTGGAATAGTCAACTCAAAAAAGTTTGATATGAATATCCTGATAAAGTTTATTTTCCCAAAGAAGGACTGAATCCCCTTCTTGGTTCTTGGAATTGGGACCTTGTTGATGGCCTCTACCCTTTCTAGATCAATCATTACCCCTTCTTGTGACACAATGTGACCAAGAAATTTTTCCTTCTATACTCCAAAATGGCACTTATTTGGATTGAGTGAAATGCCATATTCTCTACATCTTATCAGCATTTTCTCCAAGTGCTGCAAATGATCACCTCTCTTTTCGGAGAACACGGTTTCATCATCTTAGTAGACGAGTAATAAAATCATTGATGTAACAAGTAAAAGCAACATCCATTTCCCTCGAAAGGTTACTCCAACATTCATCAGTCCAAAGGGCATCCTGACATATACATATGCTCCCCAAGGGGTGGTAAAGGTTGTCTTAATTCTTTCGATTCCTTTACAATAACTTGGTTATAACCAAAGAAGCCATCTAAGGTAGATAGCAGCTTAGAACCAGTACTAAATGCAACATGTGTTACATGTTTGGTAAAGGATAATTATCATTCATTGATTCTCTGTTCATATTTCGAAGTCCACACATAGCCTAATGTCACCATTCTTCTTTATAATCTGGTACTAGGTTTACAACCCAAGAAGAATACCTTGTAGGCTGAATAATCCTTCCATCCCTCAGTTTCTTCAGTTCCTCTTTCATTTTAAGAGATAGGAGTGGATTGATTGGCCTTTGTTTCTACCTGAATGGTTTTACATTAGATTCTAAGGGAATCTCATGTTGAAATAGATCCTCTCTGTATGCCTTTAGTTCAGAATAAGTCCAATCCATGCAATCTTGATATTTTTTCAGAAATTGGACATAAGACTATTTTCCCCCTTGCTAAGATTGCTTCCCAACTAGATCTTCCTTAATTTATCCTTTGTGCCAAGTTCATGCTCCTCAATATCCCTTGAGGATGCTATGCATCTATTAATAATGTGATCAGCATTATCAAAGTTGGATTCAAGAGCAACCAGCCCTCTAGGGATAGTATTAGTCTTTAGTTGGATGATTCCTCTACCAAAAAGATTTCTTTACCCTCTACTATGCATAGCATTGGCTCCCAATAAATATTTTGATCAACAAAATCCCCTTTGTTTTAAAAAATCTTTCGACATGAGCATCATCATCAAAAACTTGCTAATGTTTAATGTTGTCAGTGCATGATGGCCTAGTTAACACATCAACATCATATTCACAATATGGGGATAATGTACAATTATCAAACCGAGATCCCAATACTGCAAGCTTTTACGCCAAATCATTAAAACTCCTATCATGATGCACAATATTGAATGAATCAAACATCTCAATGAGATCCCAAGCTGCATGTTTGTATTGTTTCATTCGCTGATTTTTTGTGGCATAAAGTTTTCTGACTTGCTTTACAATTAATTCGAATCTCCTCCGCAATGATGTCTTTAACACCATATTTCCAAGTAATCCTCAGAGCCTAGCAATAGTGCATCATACTCAAGCAATGTTATTAGTGCACTCAAAGTTGAGTTTGAAGGAAAATACAAACTCTTCTTGACTCTGGAGAAATCAAAACAACACCAACACCATTTCGAACTTGGAGCAAGCTCCATCAAACAATAAAGTCCAAGGAGAGCCTTCCTATTCAAGGCATTTGCATTCTTCAATCTTCTCCCTCCAACACTTGCAACCCATTTTCTAGATAACAACATACCCCACTTGGCTAAGCAATCAACAATAACAACATTAAGCATCGGGTTTTTACGGGTAAGCTGCAGTAAGTTGCACTTCTCTGGAATCCACAGAAGTACACTTCCTATATGTTGTTCTTACTTTTATATATAGCTCATATGTGACTTCTAGAGGCATAACATTGCATGATGCCCTTGAGTCAAACATACAATTGTATAGCAATCTATCTTTAATGATCATAGTGGTGAAGAATGGATCCACATTTAGCTAAGACTCCACCAAGGATGTCCCCAAATAAACCTCAGGTGGTTCACCTAGTTCCTCCAACACTGGTGGTGTCTCTAACTCTTCAATGACTAGTGGAGTCTCCACAATGTTTATATTTCTACCTAGGGCAGTCTTCTCCTCTTTCAACCCCAAATACTCAAAAGCCCTTTTTGTGCTCAGAAATCCTAAGCAACTCAACAATTGGAATTGAGATCTTGATCTAACTCAAGACTTGGGAAATATCATAAGGGATAGACTTTGGAAAGGTAGCATTGGAAGGAAGGTTGATATACTCATTAGATGGCACATGATTTTTGATAGCTTGGGCATGAGGAGGGGTATGAGTTTTGTTTGGTACAACAAGGCCCTTAGAAGATGCATCTTTATTAGGAGCCTCTTTAGGAATATTTGAAAGCAATGGAGTTTTTGGCTTGGCTTGAGGCCCTGTCCCTTTGAGAACCCTACTCCTTGTGTTATACTCCTTCTCATGGGCAAAAACAACATTCATCAACAACTTCTTGTCTTCCTCAGATGGGATTCCTCCATCATACTTCTTTATCATTAAAGATCTTAAATATTCAAAGTCATTATTGTGCAATTCAAAAGCTTGTACAATATCTACTTCTAAAGTATGAGAGGGAGGAAGAATAGGTACTGGTGAATGCAATCCCAAAAATCAGCAACAGTTCTAGCACTTATTACCTTAGTTAAAGTTGCCCCTTGTTGTGAGCTTACAGAGCATTCCACCATGCATGCATCATCATCATTATCATCATCAGCTTCTTCTTGTTGTTGATATTCCTCACATGGAGCATAGGGCATGAAACATTTGTCACACCAATCAATGACATCTGTCTCCTCCACAACAACAACTCTAGCAGCCAAAGGATCAGGTACCATTCTATTTTCCCTGGCATGGGACTATTTATTTCCAAATCCAACAGGTCCCTTGCCTCTGTCATCAGATCTCTGATCATTTCTATGATGATTTGTAAACTTGTCTTGGCCTTGTTGCTTGTGCTAACCTTGTGAACTCTTCCTAATTCCCTTTTCTACCTGGGCTAATTTGTATGATATTTCTTTGTGATAGCGCTTGCCAAATTTTTCACAACTTCCTCCAAATCAGCAGCCTTACTTGTTTGAGGATTTTCTAGGTTAATTAGTTTTACACCCTCCCTTTTTGGAGGCTTTCTAATTGCCTTGATGTTGTTCTCAATTTGCAGAGCCATGGTGAAGGCCTACCTCAAATTAGTAGGGTTTTTGTCCCTCAAGTAGTAAGAAACTTTTTTATCAAATGCATCTGAATATTTGATCAAACATGATTCATCACATGGCCTTAAGCTAACAGGAAATATCCTCAAGATTTTGTTAAACCTTGTATTGAAATCATGTAATGACTCATTAGGATTCTTCTTGATGTTTTCAAATTCTAATAGAAGAAACCTAGGGTCAGTTCTATCACCATACTACAATCTAAATGCATTGTTCATCTCTATCCAAGAATCAATGGAATTATCTGGCAAAGCTTTATACCAGTCCCTTGCATCCTCTTCCAAAGTATGGATAAACAATTTGATATATACATATTCATGTTCAATCTCAAAGTCTTCCATCATATTGATAAAAATCTTTAAATGTTGACCACCAGTTATAGAGTTGTTTCCTTGTAACTTTGGTAATCTATTTCTTACATCCTAGGAAGCGTATTTGGATAACCAGACTATCCTGTAAAATTTATAGGACCAAAGGTGTTTACAACAAAAGGAGGTCCGGATGGGGGTGGGCCATGTTGTTTTGAGGAGGTGACCCTGAAGGGGAGATAAGTTGATCAGCAGAGGGTCTTTGGAACACGGGAGTATAACTTTCAAAATGGATATCCCCTAAAGGCCTTGTTTCTTAGAAAAACCTATCAAATTTTGAAAATACGGGGCAAAATGAGAAGCAAACCTTTCAAAATCAAATGAAGGCCCTCTCCAGTTGGATAATTCAATTCCACAAATATGCTACCTGATTCAAAAGCACTTGAATGGCAGTCTTCAATGATAGGCCGATCACTTTCATCAATGGAGATCCCTTTTCTTGTCTGCTGATCTTCAACAACTCTCCAAGCTTTTCTTCCTTTTGACTTTATTTTTCCTAGCTCTGGAAATAATGTCCTAGTAGGATCCCTAGTGAAGAAATATCTTCTTCCTTCCAGATTTGCAAAGATTAGTAACAAATCTCACTTGACAGAGGCTAAGACACTAGTACTTGTAAAAATCAAACCAACACAGAGTCACCACTAAGGATTTCCACCTTAGCTATGTAAATGCACTAAAAATATGATCTGTCAAATGTCGTCAATACCGAGAAGTTGGAAATGGACATGTCGACCTTCCTTTACCTAGATTTATCAATGAAAGATAGTGCACTAGGTGTGAAAACAAGGCACGAATATGAACCGTAACCACTATACGCAACGGAAATGGCGCCTAATCGAGTGTGTTGGTACCCAAATTTATTCTCCCTTAGAAGTTGAGCAGCATCACAAGTTTGGCAGGAAGCTTAGAGACAAGCAGAGCATGTAGTGTGTCATTTTGTAGCCAGGGGATGAAATGCAACTTGCTCTTTGTCACTCAGATGTGGAGAAATGGGTAGCACCCTCAAGAGGATTTGACCTATCCTCACTACTTTATGGTTGTGCCTTTCAACCAGGGTGAGAGGACCCTTTTTGTAGCCTATTGTTTGTGGAGGAGATGGAGATATCCTTCCTTGTGAAATTATTAAGAAGACCTTGAAGAAAATATGATCAATGCAACAAAACCTAACTCTCACGAGTTGTCACTCTAGATAATGGAGATATTTTCTAAGCAAGGTTCAGGCCACTAAAGACAATGAAAACCTAATTGTTTTTACATGTTTTGGTAGTAAAAATTATGCATTTGTATACACACATGACAAACAAGGGTAGTATGGGTATGATTGGTTGTTTTTAAATGAATTTTCGGTGGAAGGTGAGGTAGAAATGAACTTTATTTACTATATTGTTGAGAAATTTTACAAAAAAGGAGATCTTGAGCAACAAAAATGCTTCATGATAGAAGGATGTTCCTTTAACTAGAATATGTGCTTCAATGGAGTCCCAGATCAGCACTTTTCACACAAACTTCAAGGATCCAAAATGAAGGCTCAAATTAGAAAACTTAACTAAACATTATCAACCTCTGTTTTATCATGCCTAAGATACCCTCAAAGGCTAACAAACAATCTTATAGTCATGCTAGGAGTCACAGTGATTTTAAATTTGTTTATTTCACTATTAGATGAAAGCTCTTGATAAATGAAATTTCAAATGCCACCAAACTATCACAAGGATAAGATCTTGTGTGATTCATAAATATTTCAATGTAAGATTGCAACGAGAACAAGAAAACTACTTGCAGACATTCAGGAATGAAGCAAACACAAATTTTGCCCAAAAATAATGCAAATTAACTCAAGTTTGATTAAATTTATCAAAGCAGGGAAAGTTTCTAGAATAATCTCAGAGTGTTTCAATGGTGTACACTCACAACCACCTTCACACAATCAAATTTAACACAAAGGAGATAAATAGGTTTCTTTAGATGATTTCTTAGAAGGACGGAGTTCTATCAAGATTTTCTCTTAGAAAATCAATCCCAACCTCTAACACTCCAACCATTTGCATGAAAAATTCATGCAATTTATAATACTTCATTTACAACGAGTTTTCCCCCCAAAACCAAGAGACATTCAAAGCACCATTGCGTGTTGAGACTCCCAGAATCATATTTGTGAAAAAATTGTCAGGTGTGCAGAGGGAAAATCTCTCCAAATATTTCCAACATTCAATTCTTCACCTAGTAGGTCATTCTTCATCTTGCATGCCAACTACTTCCTCCTCTAATATGTCAAATCTAGTTCTTTACATGCCAAGGAAAGAAAAATTGAAAATCAGATCGAAGCCAATGGTCAGATCATGTCTTGATGGCAAAAGACATCTTCATATTTTTCCCACCCAACCAAGATACCAAATTAATGTTCCTCTTCATTTTATGTGTAGGAGACTCCAAGAAATGATAAAAACCCATTAAAAATTGTATCCCTAGGAGCTTTGGAGCAAAAATGGTAGAAAATCGAGATACGAGGCATTTACGATGCCGTCAATCTTTCTTTTGAATTCAAACCATCCACGTGGGAGATCCGAACTAAGACGGACACTGGGGTTCCTTTTTACCTTGTACACCTTTTGGAAAAAATGCAAAATTTCTCAATTTGTGACTCCCCTCGCCTTTGAAAAATGGGCCTAACACGGGTCCTAATGTGGGTCCCAAAGAAACCGTGGCTAAATTCGCTATTTCACCTCTTTTTTTTTGGAAAAGGGAAATTTTTCCAAGTTTTCCCCATAGCTCTACCCTTCCGCTTCTAGTTTTAGATGTGGGTCCCAGCGGAACCACGCTTCCTTTTTCCACAAAAGGAAAATATTCCAATTTACCCCCAAAAATCCGCACCTCCACGTTGTTGACTGGAGAAAATTTTGACTTTTCTCTCTGTCACCTATGGGTCATTTTGATGATTTCGATCTCTTGAATATCAAGGGCAAAAATCCAAGTTGCCCCCGATGGCCCGCCTCCCCGCCTCTTGAATTTTCAAACCGCCATGTGTCTCAATGGCACATCTTGAGATGGTCCCGAAAAGTAGAGACCCCAAATGAGTGCGGAGCTCGCCATGTGTCTCGACCTTTTAGGAAGTTTTGAAAAAACTAGGAAAGAAGACCCAACAAAAACTTCCACGTGTCTTTATGGAGCAACTTCAAGAACATTATAAGGCTTCAATATGATTTGGTGGGGCGAGCTTCCATTTTAGAATTTTTACTCCATTTTTCCAAAAGGGAAAAATATCCAACTTGCCTCCAAAGGCCCACATCTCCACTTTTAACTTTGCCATGTGTCCTTCTCGAGGGGTCAAAGTAAGACTTTTCCCTGCCGCTTAAATTTTGCTTTAATCAAAGTATGGAGGGGCGCGGGGTGGGTTCAATTTTTTTCCAAAGTAGCCAAAAATAAAAAGTTCAAAAAAAAAACCCACCGCACCCCATCCAATTAGAAGAAGCCACATAAGTACCAAAAGAACCAATCAAAATTGAGTGGAGCTACGGGACCAAATTTGCCTTTTTGCCAAAAAAGCACAAAGAGACAAGTTAAGACATTTTCTTGTCATCCCTCAGCCAACCAAAATAAGGCACATGATTGTTGAATGCTTGAGGAATAATTGTGATAGGAAAAGACGCCGCTGCGAGGACCATCAAAAACATAGAAATTCACCATTCATGCCCAGAATCCAATTTTTGCTAAGGATGAAATTTTTTGAAACAAAACCAAGTGAATCATGGTTCCAAGCATCTTTCAACCATGGATTTGGATTTTCAAAGGCATACAAATATAAATTGATCATTCTTGAGCTTCCATGGTCGGGAAAAATAGGAAAATGGCAAATCCCACGGATTTTGAAGAAATTAGGCACAAACAGGAAAACTGGAGACTTTTTCAAAAGGGGCATGAAAATGGATTCTACAAACAATTTAAGGCATTTCAAATGGAGGTAAAATCTTCAGAACATCCACATCAAGAGACAAAGCATTTCACAACACGTAGATCAGAGGAAAATTAGGGCAAAAATGGTACGAGATCAAGACAAGCACCAACACCCATCACGCGACGAGAAGAGTGATTACATCCCAAAATCACTCGTGGAACTCACTCCCGGGAATATTTTTGGGCATTCTTGAAAGTTTTCTTATGATTTCATCCATGATCCCAATGCGGGGCCTTGCAAGTATGACTCTCTGTTGTTCCACTTATTCACTTCCCTTTCTTTTGATATGAATACCATGTTACTCTGGGTGGGAATTTGCATTGCTAAGGAAATAGCCTTAGGAGCAATAACTACTATGGTTGTGTAGTTATCTGCCAAAATGGTCCTTGTTTCAGGTTCATAATGATGTGATCATGCCAAGACCAACTCGATACTTTGTACAGATACGGGATGCCCACCTGCTACGAAAAGTCCACTTTTAAACACTTTGTTTTCAATCTGCCCCCTTGGATCAACAAGCATGTATGCTTTGAGGTCATCAAGGTCCATATGGGTGACATCACTGTCACCCACTTCTACATATTTTGATGAGAGGGCCTGGACTGGTTTCACCCATGTGAACTTAAATTTCATGCTTCATGGGATACATTATGCACTGGAAAAATCAACTTACTATTTTTATTAAGTGTTGAATTTCACCTTTTTGACCTCAATGAGTGAAGTTAGCCCATTTTTATTGCCCTTGAGTACACTTCTTCCCCTGAAACCACTCTTTGAGATGACTTACTAATTATAGCTAGTGCCCATATAGGGAACTTACTATTTTTAGTAAGTGGTCGTTTTCACCTTTTCGGATCTACTCACTAAATTTCTCTTCTAAACTACCTTTGTGCACACTGCTTCCGTCAAAACCACTTTCTGCATAGACTTGCCAAAAATAGTAGTTACTCATGTAGAAAGCTTACTATTTTTATAAAGTGGGGTTTGAGACCTTGGTTTTCAATGAAACAAACTTTTTGATATGGGTTTTTGCTCCTAAACGCTCTTTTGAAATTTCAACTCGATCGGTGTCAGAAGTGGAGATTTTAATTTTTCAAATTTTACTACGAGGAAAACGAGGTTTTCTCACCATAAAAAATCTAGGGCGTGCATGCAAAAAATTCCTTTTGGATCCTCATTTTTCTTGAAAAACTTGAGGATTGAAAAAAATGACACGTCGATCCATTTTTCGGTTTGTGAGATACGAACGATTCTTCTTCACGGACTTTGGGGTTTTTCAGGCAAAGATCTTCATTTTTGTTCATTTAATAACTAAATTTCTTCATGTTTTTTCTCTTTCAGATCATCAAATCCTTTATGAGATTTTAAAGGAAAAAAAATGGTGGATTCAATCTCTAGAAAAATTTCACGGCAAAGATTACATTGCATACTGAGAGGGTGTGGGGGTGAGAATGCAAAAATGGCTAAGTATTTTGGTATTTAAAGCATTGGAATGTGAAGGGAGAGGGTGGAGCACATTTTTTAACACCTCATGTCCCTTTTTTGGTGCAATAGGCACATAAAAATTTCTCCTTTCCCCTAGCATGACGAATGGCAGGTGTTTATTTATTGAGAAAAATAGAGGCGAGGGCTAGAATGAAGCACCTCGGGGCCGAAAAATGGTCATATGGGGGTCCAGAAGGAAAGCCAAGGGTGGGGTACACTTTTAAGCACCTCATGTCCCTTTTTTTGGTGTAATAGTGACATAAAAATTCACCTTTCTCCTGATTTGAAAAGTGGCACACATGTAGAGGTAGGTGGAGGAGCAAGTAAAATCAGTAAATGGGGCTAAAAGATGAGCGTCGGGTCATATGAGTGACCAAAAGGTTAAATGGGGGAGGGTACAATTTTTTACACTTTTTTACCTTTCTAAGGTGCAATAGGGACATAAAATGTGCCTTATCCTAGTGATTCAACATGTCCCTTTGAAAAATTGGTTAAGTCGAAGAGTGTACCTTGAGAGCCAGTTTGAAAAGGTCATAACATGAGCTACCAAATGATTTTTCAAGTGCTTATTTATATGATTTTACATGAAAAATAACTTTTTTTGAATAATGGAAATAGTCCCAAGGCTTTAATCAGACTGTAATATGTTCAAAAATCTCCTTTTTTCTTGGAATCACCCGCTATGCGTGGAAAGAATGAGGTGCTTGAAGATGATTATTTTTATCCACTATAAAGAGTACTGAAATTTATTTCAAATGATATATTTTTGGATCTCAACTCATTATGTATCTCCGGAATCATTCCTTGAAGATTATGTACTTTTTACGGTGCGAGCTCCCTTAGGCCTAAAAACCCGCTTTCGGTGAACCGACTTCTAAACCTCCAAAACTTTTCAAATTTTCCCTAAATCAATTCCTTTATTATCCTAGCTCCTAGACTCACCTCCATGATGAAAATTATCCAATTGTACTACTCCAATGATGATTCACTTGGCCTAGAAAGGCTGATGAAAGCCCTTTCTAAGTTTTTTGAAAAGTTACCTTGAAAAATCGTTGCTCCAACAAACTTGAAATATCTTGTTTTTCCTAAATCACCTAGGGGTACTGATTACATTTATAGATGTACCACTAGAGGACAATATTGGACTTGACTCGGGGTAGGTTGATCTGGGGTAGGTTGATCTAGGGTGTCTTGGAGAGGTATGACATGAAAATTTTGATACTAAGGTATAGTTGTCATGTTTTCACATGAATTTTTCCCATGCAAAAATATAGGAAAACAATGTGCTTTTCATATTTAAGTGATTAAGGTATCTTAATCTAAAAATTTCCATATATATTATTTTTATTTACACAACCCACATGTTTTGTATATTCCTAATCAATGGAACTTTTCTACTTAAATTATAGGATTAGATTTATCGTAGGAAAGAGAAATAAATGAAATTCAATATCCATAAAAATAAATTTCTCTTAACTATTACCAAACTAATTTTACTTGATATCATTTCAGATTTTATATAATACCATAAGATTTTACAAAATAACAGTTCTCCTTCTTCTATTTCCTAAAACCCACAATATAAATAATATTATTTGACAAAAAGGAAAGAGTATCTATGAATTTATTTCAGTTTATTTTGATTACAAAAAGAAGTTACTCCATTCACTAAGAACAATGAATTTGATACATCTCGAATAACTTATCTTTTACATTTTCTTCCATGGTTCAAAAATATGGACCATTCTAAAACAAGACTATAAGAAAAAAGAAAGAAAACAATATAAGTATCTCATACAATACAAAGGACAAACAACTCCAAAACCACTAGTTTACAAGCTTACAACATTTCTCTCAAGAAATAGAGTTATCTAACCATAATATCCATTATCAATTCAAAACAACAGTTAAAATGCAAGTATAAAAGCCTCCCCAAAAAGGTGAACAACATGATGAAATTTCAAACTTTTTATCCATCCCTCTAAAGAAGTCCACAAATAGCTTTAAGCTTCATTCAACATGCTCAAGCACCACCAAAACGAAGGCCGGACATGCCTCCTAACCTACAAACATCATCACATGTCTTCTTCCCAAAGGAATTGTATTCTAGCCTCCCCAATCCCATGGGAAAAGAGTGTAGCATACTACAAGGAATGCCAAGGAAAACAAGGTTTCCAAACATAAAAATAAGGATAGCCAAGAGATCACAAAGGGTAAAATAACCAAAATTCCAAACCACCAAAAATTCCAAGAATAAATTGGAAAAGAGAAGAGGGGAGAAGAGTCACATAGTGCCAAATATATCATAACAAAAGTGTTCAAATAACCTTCAGAAGTATCTCAAAATCATCAACATCTCCCAAAATTCTTATGCCTCCTTTGTCTCCTCCTTGCCAAGGCTTTTCAAGCCTTGCAAGCTTCCTGGAAAGGATAGGAGGGGATTACCAAACCAAATGAAAATCCCTCCTACTTCCACCAAGGAAGGAAGTAATAATAAAACATCCATGGCTTCCTAAGAATCCATGGAGATAAGATATCCATCCCATTCCCAATTCTCACTCTAAATCCACATCCAAATGGAGTGAAGGAGTAAAGAAAATCAAAATGAAATTTACAACCCAAAGAAAGAACTCAAAACATGCTCAAGGATCCCAAAACCAATCCCAAAATCAAACCATGAAAAATCAACACGCACACATTCAACAAGTTATCCAAATCAAAATACATGGAGGAGTGAGACCTACTTCAACTTCAATGCTCATTACACAAGCTCCTAGCCTCTTGTCTCCAATAAGCTCCCAAAGCTCCCACCAAATTTCTCTACCAAAAAGCACCCAAATATCAAAGTTTCATAAATAAATAATAGAACTCTCCAACCCAAAAGCCATGGGAGGGTGACATGTGTCACCCTTCCAAGTAATTAAATTCTCCATGTCATCCAAGTTACTTTCCACACTCCCCAAAATAGTAAATGTAAGAGGGGACAAAATCCCACTTATCCCCCAAAGCCCACACAAAATACAAAAGCCACACATGTGAAACAAGGAAATGAGATTTAGATAGTGACAAGAGAGAGGGTGGAGTGGGGAAGATGCTTTTTGGGTTCACAAAAAGATTCCCCCACCCATAGGTTAGGTCCCATGGACCAATTTTGAGGTAAATAAGACCCTTACCTTTTAAAAAAGCCTTCAAAATTTCCCTTAAAGGTTAAATTTGGGATTTGGGTTTGAATGGGAGAATTCAAGGTGGGAAGTAGTCCCCACCAACTTACTTAGCAACTCCCAAAAACATCCCTAAAACTATTTTAAGACACAAAACACCACATAACACAAATCATCCACAATTGACCTTATTAGCACAAGGAAATCCAAAGTATGTGAGGAATGAAGTAAATCAAGTTTTACCATGATACTCAAAATTAGAAAATATAACAATTGAATAAATCAAATCACATGCAAAAACCAACCAAATTTCCCCAATTACAAAAATGGCCAAAATGGAACAAGGTGAGATATAAGGTTTTGTCATGATGGTTTTGGAATCCTTTATAGTGCTTACCTGTAGACATCTAAAATTTTGACATGATTAATTATGATTAATTTGTCCGGTAACATCATCTAAATCAATATAATAAGTAATCACAAGATTAATTATTATTAATTTCATCATTAATCCCTTATATTTTAGCATTTATCTAAATATTCCATTTTATCGTTTATTCCATTAAAAATCTATTTTATCATATTTACCCCTTTATCGTTAACTCTTATTTATCCCAAATTGTCATTTTATCCCATTTCATCCATAATCTTTTAATTCATTAATAATATCCTATTATCATCATAATCCTCCATTAACATTTCCTAGGAATTTAATATTCCTACATCTCACCTTCCACCTACTCCACACATCCCTACACCTATTTTTTCAATGAAATCACATATGTAGTGCCCACTTCCCTTCGAATCCTTTTTTGGATTATTGATTTCAACATTGTCGACTACTCTTATGGATATGATTATGGCTTTTTGATTTAGTATGATGTTAAATGTTAGAAATATTTGGATTGTTGTTGATTCGATTCATATTGATGCTGATATACTATGGACATGGTTATTTATATATATTTCTAACATGTGAACAACTATCAACACGTGCCCAAGAGGTCTTCTCGCCACGAGTGCGGGTGCTCTTCTTCTAAGGTCTTCGATGTAGATTTCTTTGTCAATGGCTCTATCAATAACCACAAATTGCTGCAAGCTTTCATGGTTTTCCCAAGCTACTATTCAAAGGTTGGCAGCAATGTCTCCTTGGAAATATTCGTCGGGCACAAGGTTCGGTTGAAGAACTGGAGCTTGTGCAGAGGGGATAGTCATAAAGATTTAACCAAACACTGGTTAACGATTTCTGAATCCCCAATAGAGTCACCAAAAACTGTTAGCATATGGATTTGCACACATGCAAATGACATGCAACAGTGTGGGAACGAAGTCCCTCCTCAATGAAGGTGAGGCTACCTTTATTGAAAACCAAAACTGTATTTACATCTGTACATTCAAAATTGTATGTGGGGGGTGTTTTGGAACATCAATGGAAGAAAAGTGAATGAAGGAGATAGAATGAAATGAAGGAAAGGAGTGGAATGGAATGAACAAAAAGAACATGCAAGAGTTAGGTAAAAACAGAGCCTAATATTGCATGAAGAGGAAAGATGAATAACCAACACAAATAAAACGGAGTTTGAGTTAGCCAAACAAGAACATGCAAAAGGGAACACACATGAGCAAGTAGATAGTCAGAGCTTGATCACTGTGAACTAGAACAACTGATTAATAATGTTGACAATAAGATCAAAGATAATATCTACATGCAAGATTCAAACACCTAACATCTAATGAACATAAGAACATCAAATGTTAGAAGAGACAATGAATGAGACACAAAGTTCGTATTTCATTAACTCCAAAATGTCTTTCACAAAAGAACACAAAGTTTCTTCTTGAAACAAAGCTTGCACAAAAGTATTTTCTTCTCCTCTCTCAAAGTCACCTTACAAATGAGCCCCTCACATCCTTTTATAACCCAAAAGTTGGTTACGAAGTAGTTAGGGTTTTAAATGCACATTAAATAGGGCACTTAAGTGACTTTGACTTTTTCAACCAACTTTTAAAAAGTGACTAAAAATAGAAACCACTTAAGTTAAAAGGTCATTTAAGGAAAAATACATAAATAAAAGAAAATGGGTACATGTGGACCCCACTTAAATGACTTGTATGCACACGTAGACATCCCAGTCAGCAATGTGCCACCCAGATCAAGACACCTAGGATCAGTGCCTTATCCATTGGGCCAAGAGTGATCCAAAACCGAGGGGTTTCAGACTTAAGGAACAGATTAACAATGTGCCAAATGAATTGCAAAACAACTATCTCTGAAAAGAGATGTAAATTACTCAAAGAATTCGAAATACATCAATTATCTCTGCCAAGAGATGTCTATCTCTTCTTCCGGTTACATATGTATTTATAATACTTTATAAATACGAAAGGACACCTAGAAAGATGTGGAAGGTCACCAGTCTCGAGGGAGACGAGGTGTTTCATCTTCCAAGACTTACATGTGCACTAATTTTGCGAAACATACTATTTTTAGAATTTACTATTTTTAGACAGCAGTACAAAAATCACAATTTGGGCCCCTTAAACGCGGATTTCGGGGGTCAAACATTGCCGAACAAAGTTCACACCTTCTCATCACATTCTACACATTCCAAGCTTTCCGTTGCCTTTTGAACGGAGTCAATCGGAGCTACGGTGCAAAAGTTATGATCTCTGGAAGTTGCGCCACTAGAATTGCTTTATGCCCGGATCAAAGAGTCCGCCTATCCCGATCGTGACGGGAATGAACTCATTGATTGTGCTCTGCAATCCTCCAAATGACAAGAGCACCGAGCTTGAAACTTGAGCAATTCATCCACATGCTCCGAGTACCTTTCCATGGTGAATTATTCATTTGTCGCGAGACCGTAGTCGTTATGCCACCTTGGTTTATCAGAATCTAGCTTCTGGTCTTTCGCCATTGAGAAGATCTCCAAGAGCCAAAATTGCAGTTCACCTTCATCTCGTGGGTAATTGTTAGTGCGATCTATCTCCTCCAGCGTCATCTTCCTGAACTTGGCCGAATTGAGCCACTCTATATGGACCCTGTGATGTGCGAACTCAAGTATTCCCTCATGAACAAGTGACACGAAGACGATCTTGGCAAGTTCACGAATGTCTGGGAGTTTGTTTGTCAAGAGTGACCAATTCGACATCAAGAGCCTCTCCAAAATAGAAAATCGAATCCAGATGGGTTTGCACCCGATCATAGATTCATGTTGCCTCATCAACGACCCTCAGACCTTGGCACAAAATTTGATCTATCCAACCCCTTATCGTATGGCCAATGATGTCATTTTCTTTTGATGCAGCAAGCGCCTCCTGATTAGGAATAGCCACCGGGACTAGAAGTTGGACATCGGAGGTGATCAAGTTGATCAAATGTTGTATGTATGCCACGAGCTACCGATTCTTCACTTTGAGCTGAGATGACTGCGCCTTATACCTTTCCATCTGTTCAAGTACAACATCAAGTGACTCTCGAGCATGTTCCATGTTAATTTATAGTGTTGATTTCCGAGAAGCATCCATGAGACTTCATCGTCTTGGACAACCATCTCCATAGACAATTAAAGGTTCCCTACGCAAACCCTGAGCAACAAAGTTGCTTACAACCCGTCCATCATCAATACACATCCGTGGACCGTATGTATTGAAGATTCTAGCGACTCGAACCTCAACATTTGCTCCCCTTTGGTAATCCATTGCCATAGTCTCCGCGGTACGCATGTCCTCATTGTAGCAAGTGCGGACTCCAATCAGATTAACATTGCCCCAGTATGTTTCAACCTGAGGATGTTGAAGAGGATCTCCATATACCTCACTAGTGCTTGTGAGAAAAAACTTTGCCCCAACTCGTTTGGCCAGGCCAAGTATGTTCAAGGTTTCCACCACATTGGTTTTGATAGTCTTGTCAGGATTAAACTTGTAAGGAACAGGCGAAGTAGGACAGGCCAAATGGTAGATCAGATCGACCTCCAACAACAGCGGCTCGACAACATCATGCCTTATCATCTCAAACCTTGGATTGCCGAAATGATGCAAGTTGGCATGTCCAATATCAACAAAAATGACATTCAATGGATCCATTTCAGACAAATCCATTTTATAAATACCATAAGCCAGGGCCGTGGCTGTGGTCTCATGTAACAAACAAAGTGGGTTCAGGTTGACAATAGCGGCCGCATCCAGAACTGCCCTACGCTCAAGATCCGTGAAATATACGGGTATTCCAATACAGCAATCCACAATCTCCATTTTTAAATTATTCTTGGCAATTTGCTTAATATTCGACAAAATCATCGCAAGAATCTGAGTGGGAGTAAACGAGTGGTACTCGCCCAAATACTGCGCTTTAATCAGCGGGGGCCCATCGGGACCCTCCTAACAGAAAAAGGAAGACTCTGTAGATTCGTTGAAACCGACTCCTTCTTCCCTGTAGCTGCTGCATATAGTCAACTACTTCCTCACGGCACCTTCCTAGGAGAATTTCAGTTCTACGCTTCATCGATATCATCAGCATGCAAAGACGATTTTGAGAATCCACACCCACCCTCACAACATCGGGCGATAGACCTTCATTTCACCATCATATCCATAACAAAAACCTATCATCTCTGTAGAAGAAAAATTTGAGGCATTGTCAGTCACGATCTTGTGAGGAATTCCATAACGAACCAATATGTTTTCTTTGATGAAATCATGATTATTACAGTAGATGTGTGTTTCACCAAGATAGCTTCTACCCACTTTGTAAAGTAATCAGTGGTAGTGAGCACGTGAGTATGACCAGCGCTAGAATTAGGGTTCAAGACCCCGATGAAATCTAAACCCCATTGTTGAAAGGGTTCTTCAATGACAACTGGCTTCAAAGGCAGTGCTGCCAACTTTGGTCTTCCAACAAATTGTTGACAGGCTTCACATTTGGTCACCCATTTCTGAGCATCAGAAAACATAGTGGGCCAGTAATAATGTGCTCTTAGAATTTTATGGGTTACTCGGCAGAAAAATGACCGCCGCAAGCATGATTGTGGAAGGCTTCCAACAACCTAGGCTGTTGTTCTTTATCAACACATCTGAGGAACATGCCATCAATTCCTTTCTTGAACAACGTGTTATCCCAAATGACGTATCTGGCAGCTCTTAGTTTGATAGCTTGTTTCTCTTTAGCTGTAAGATTCTCTGGACACTCGCCGTATGTGAGGAAGTAGGCAATATCAGAATACCATTCATCCGTGGTACTGACAAACACTACCATTGGTAAATTTTCTTCAACTAATTCTTCTTCAGAGTTATCTCGCGGTTCATTCTCTGCAATGAGTTGGCAGAGTCCTCTCCTCGAACCAACTTGGTAGGCTTGATTTCCAGATCATATTCTTGGATCTTGGAGACCCAATTACCTCTTTTAGATCCCGGTTCCTGTTGTGTCAACATTGATTTCACCGCGGTGTCTGGAACTAAAACTTTGGTGTGAGAATTCAACACGTAATACCTGAAGTGTTTCAGGGCTCTTACCACCGCGTACACATGTCTCTCAAGAGGAGTGTAATTAAATTCATGTTTCTTGAATCCTGAACTCATGAATGCGATAGGAGATTCAATCCCCTCTTGATTGTGCTGAGTCAAAATGGCAGAGATTGTGTGTGGTGAAGCATAGCAATAAATTATAAAATCCTTCTTAATATTGGGACACACCAATGTAGGAGCTTTTGTAATAGCACCCTTGATTTGCTCAAATGCCTCTCTATCTTCTTTTGACCATTTAAAATATTCTTTTCCTTTCATCATATCAGCGATTTCTTTAGTCAAATTTCAATGAAATCTGCACGAACCTTCTCAAAAAGTTTACCTTTCCAAAGAAGGAGTGGACTCCAGGTTTACTTGTAGGCAAGGCAAGATTCTTTATAGCTTGAACGCATTCAGGATCAATCTTAGTTCCTTCCTTAGAAACAATATGACCTAGGAGTTTACCTTCCATAACTCCAAACACATATTTTTTTGGATTCAGAGAAATCTTATGAAGTTTACACCTTTCCAAAATTTTCTCTAAATCTCTTAAGTGATCTTCTCGCTTCTTTGAGAACACTGTTAAGTCATCTAGGTATATCACAATGATCTTGTCTTTATAGTCTGCAAATGCCATATCCATGGCCCTTTGAAAAGTTGTGCTGGCATTGATTAAACCGAAGGGCATTCTTCTATATGCGAACGTACCCCAGGGGGTAGTGAATGCAGTTTTATGTTGATCTTCTCTAGCCACTTCAATCTGATTATAGCCAGAGAAACCATCTAGCATAGATAGCATTTCCGATCCAGTTACTGCCTGCAAAATATGGTCCATGACTGGTAGTGGGTAGTTATCCTTCAAGGAAGCCTGATTAAGATTATGGAAATCCACGCAAATCCTAATTTCTCCATTTTTCTTGCGAACCGGTACAATATTAGCTATCCAAGTCAAATGTCGAATAGGAAAAACTATTCGTGCATCTAGCATCTTTTGAACTTCATGAAATATTGTCCCTGCAATCTTGGGATTATATTGTCTTTGCTTCTGCCTGAATGGAACTATGCAGGCTTCAAGGGTATGGCATGCTCCATTTCCCTAGGTTGGAAAGACTTCAAGTCTTCGTATGAATATGCCAAGACGTTAGAGTATTTGGTAAGGAGATTTATGAATTTCCTGCGCTCCTCAGGTGAGCAACATTTACCAATATTGATCAGGTGAGGTTTATCCTTGGTGCCGATATTAATTTGCTCATAGTCAGCAGAATTTGCAGGTCCTGCCTGCTCTTTCTCTTTAATAAACCTATCATGTTTGTCAAAAAGTTCTTCAAGTGAAACCAATCCTTTGGGAATTTTATTTCCTTTAAGTTGAATGATGCCATCACCAAGATCTTCGTTCTCAAATCCTTCCTGAATGGGTGAGGTAGTTGATTCGCGAAATGCCGAATCACTTCCTTCAAAGTACAATTGTTCAAAATTTTCTCTCTTTTCCAAGAAGGCAATAATTTGTTGATCATCATTAAATACTTGCCAATTTTCTGCATTGTCAGGAACACTTGGCCTAAAAACCATTTCAATGGTGTATTCGTCTCGATCAAATTTTGAATGAGGAATCATTAATGACGCTGAGACTACTAGAGAATCTACTTTGTCATTCTTTTCACAAGGAACAGATTTAATGGAAAAAGCGTCGAAAACTTCTATTGCATCCCAAACTTTATTTCTATAGTGTCTCAGACGATCATTCTTTACCTGTAACTGATTTCTTACTTGTTTCACGATCAATTCCGCATCTCCGAAGACTTTCAGATTTTTGATCCCTTTCTCTTCTGCAACTTGGAGGCCAAGGATTAATGCCTCATACTCTGCAGTGTTATTAGTATTTGAAAATTCGAGTTTATAGGAAAAAGGAAAAATTTTACCATTTGGAGATATGAGCACCACTCCTGCACCAGAGCCCGTTGAGCAACAACTTCCATCGAACTCAAGAGTCTAGATCTCATTGGAACCTTGGCGAATGATCTCAGGGGTATGAACTTCTGTAGTCAACATATAATTACCCATACTTGAGCCTTGGAAAAGGATCTGTGCGCGAGGATCTTCAGTTTTAGTTACCTGTGAACTTTTCCTGAGCTTCCGCATAAGTTTCTTCATTTCTCCATTGATAGGAATCATGGCATGAGACCAGTCCATTTGAATCTCACCACCCAAATCCCTACAAAATTTCCTACTCAACAACATTCCATATGAGGCGGGATATCAGCAACTAAAATAGTTACCTTAACTCGCTTTTGAGGGAATTGGGCTAAAACCATTTGGGCTTCCTTAATCTGCCCAATCAGAGGAACTTGCTTGGTTTCCATAGAGTAACATGATCCGAATGTTCTCGTACAAGTCAAACCAAGAGCATGTGCTACTTTTGTCGGCATCACATTATCCGAGGCTCCAGAGTCTATAATGCAATTACTTAACTTGCATCCGTTGATCAGAAAAGACACAAAGAAAGGTTCGATCTTTTCATTTGAAGGTGTAGTGGCCGCCACAATATTTTGAGTTTTCCCATATTTGGGAGTTTTTAGAATTCCTTTAGAGGAATGAACAGTAGAGTCACCTTTGATAAACTGGACCAACTTCTCAAGCTGATCCTTGTTGGACTTCAAGTACTCTACCTGTGACATGGAAATTTTTGTTTTATTGATATGATCAATGATATCAAATTTAGGCAAGGTAATTACACTTGAAGTCTTAGATACGAGTTCTTTAGAACTTGATGATGGCACACTTTTGACCTTGGTCTCGAGCTTGATTGATACGGATGTGGAAGAAGAATTTTTCTTCATAATTGGTTTACTAACTGATTGATCTAACAAAGGCTCTCCTTTCTTTAAGATAGTCTTGACCTTTGAAACCTCAGTTTCTCTAGACTCTTTAGGAGCCTCCTTTACCTTGGATCCTTTGAGAGTTTCCTTGGAAACCTCTCTATCTCCCGCCTTGGTGGTATCTTGGTCCTTTTCCGAGAGCGTGTGAAGATAGCAAAGGATTGACTATTCATATATTCTATAATTTCTTCATATTTGTCTTCTTCATCGGAACGGTACTCAAAGAAACGATAATTACTTTCTTCCTCGGGATCTTCAACTGCAGGTTCGAGATGTCTCGAATCAGCTCTTCCTCATCAACCTCGATGACCTCAATCTCATCATCACTTTCTTCAATGACATCACATTTGGAATTAGTTGCGGGAGCTGCTTCAATAGCAAGCCTCGTTGGAGCACCTGCAATCCTGGCTTTGTTGGGAACGTATCCTTTTCGTGGGATATCTTTGTAAGGAGCAGGTTTACTACTTTGAGCAACTTGCTTCTTCAAAGCTAGCATATCATTAGCCAACTTAGTGAGTATAGTTTCTGAAACGTTGGGAGTTTCTTGACTCTTTCCTTTGAGGGAATTTTTCTTGAATTTTCCTGCCATGATTAAGTCATCTTCGATTTCTATGGCCAAAGATTGAGCAAGTTCCAAAGTAGCCACCCTGGCCCTTCTTAGCTGATAGCACACTTCTGGTTGTTGTGCGTTAATAAAGAAACATTTTTGTCCATCAAGGTTGGGACGAATCCTCGGTGGGAACTTTTTTACCATCTTGTTGAATTTGGCCACGAAATTCCTCATGGGTTATGTAGGCTCTTTCTTTGCCTGAGATAGTTGGGAAAGAAGAGCATGTTCATCTTCGCTGTTTTGAATCGATTTTCAAAATTAGTTTTCATATCATCCCAACTTGTAATACATCCATTGGGTAAATGATGAAACCAATCTGCAGCAATATCATGCAATGTCTCGACGAAGAGACGAATAGCAACATCTTCGTATTCTACTGAAAAAATAGCACATGCAGCGAAGAAGGCAGAAATATGATCATCTGGTGACGTCTTCCCATCTCCGTCGAACTTGGGAAGAATCTTTCTTGATCCTCGTGGGAGTTCATGTCGAGCAGGTAAAGCCAATGGGCCTATGGCATTTCCCCATGGTACATTGGCTTCCATTTGAGAAAAGGTGGTATGCGAAGGTAAAACAATGTGAGCAAGGACAAGTGCTTGACTAGTAGTGATTCCTTCCTTGCTTGCTCTTTCAGGACTTGATGCAAGGCTTGTAGATCTACGAGGTGTGTTCTTCTTGGGAGGAGATAACTTGAAACCAAATTTTCCTTGAAAGTCAAAAGTGGGGTCAGATCGAACTTTATCTTTTTCTCCTCGTGTAAACCTCTTTCCTTCCAGTTTGGAATATTTATGGTGAAGAGATCACATCGGCGTTTTCCGATCAGCTCTAGCCTTTTCTCTTTGCTCTCTTTCTTGAGCTATTTGCACCTGAACAACTCTAACAACGCTCGTGGCTTTCTCTTCTTCGTTATCTAGTACTGATGCGGCGAGATGAAAATGATGGTTACTTGTGCGCTTTTCCCAAATAGCTTGCCTCAAATTTGATGATATGTCTTCTTGAGTATCTGTAAAAATAAGATTTGGTTGCAAGATAGGTGGGTTACCTGTAATAGTCATACAACTTATTACCTGGGTGGAAGAGGACCGCATCGGTGAACAACTATCAACACGTGCCCAAGAGGTCTTCTGGCCACGAGTGCGGGTGCTCTTCTTCTAAGGTCTTCGATGTAGATTTCTCTGTCAATGGCTCTATCAACAGCCACAAATTGCTGCAAGCTTTCATGGTTTTCCCAAGCTACTATTCGAAGGTTGGCAGCAATGTCTCCTTGGAAATATTCGTCGGGCACAAGGTTCGGTTGAAGAACTGGAGCTTGTGCAGAGGGGATAGTCATAAAGATTTAACCAAACACTGGTTAACGATTTTTGAATCCCAGTGAGTCACCAAAAACTGTTAGCATATGGATTTGCACACATGAAAATGACATGCAACAGTGTGGGAACAAAGTCCCTCCTCAATGAAGGTGAGGCTACCTTTATTGAAAGCCAAAACCGTATTTACATCTGTACATTCAAAATTGTATGTGGGGGTGTTTTGGAACATCAATGGAAGAAAAGTGAATGAAGGAGATAGAATGAAATGAAGGAAAGGAGTGGAATGGAATGAACAAAAAGAACATGCAAGAGTTAGGTAAAAACAGAGCCTAATATTGCATGAAGAGGAAAGATGAATAACCAACACAAATAAAACGGAGTTTGAGTTAGCCAAACAAGAACATGCAAAAGGGAACACACATGAGCAAGTAGATAGTCAGAGCTTGATCACTGTGAACTAGAACAACTGATTAATAATGTTGACAATAAGATCAAAGATAATATCTGCATGTAAGATTAAAACACCTAACATCTAATGAACATAAGAACATCAAATGTTAGAAGAGACAATGAATGAGACACAAAGTTCGTATTTCATTAACTCCAAAATGTCTTTCACAAAAGAACACAGTTTCTTCTTGAAACAAAGCTTGCACAAAAGTATTCTCTTCTCCTCTCTCAAATTCACCTTACAAATGAGCCCCTCACATCCTTTTATAACCCAAAAGTTGGTTACGAAGTAGTTAGGGTTTTAAATGCACATTAAATAGGGCACTTAAGTGACTTTGACTTTTTCAACCAACTTTTAAAAAGTGACTAAAAATAGAAACCACTTAAGTTAAAAGGTCATTTAAGGAAAAATACATAAATAAAAGAAAATGGGTACATGTGGACCCCACTTAAATGACTTGTATGCACACGTAGACATCCCAGTCAGCAATGTGCCACCCAGATCAAGACACCTAGGATCAGTGCCTTATCCATTGGGCCAAGAGTCCGCCTATCCCGATCGTACGGGAATGAACTCATTGACTGTGCTCTACAATCCTCCAAATGACAAGAGCGCTGAGCTTGAAACTTGAGCAATTCATCCACATGCTCCGAGTACCTTTCCATGGTGAATTATTCATTTGTCACGAGACCATAGTCGTTACGCCACCTTGGTTTATCAGAATCCAGCTTCTGGTCTTTCACCATTGAGAAGATCTCCAAGAGCCAAAATTGCAGTTCACCTTCATCTCGTGGGTAATTGTTAGTGTGATCTATCTCCTCCAGCGTCATCTTCCTAAACTTGGCCGAATTGAGCCACTCTATATGGACCCTGTGATGTGCGAACTCAAGTATTCCCTCATGAACAAGTGACACGAAGACGATCTTGGCAAGTTCACGAATGTCTGGGAGTTTGTTTGTCAAGAGTGACCAATTCGACATCAAGAGCCTCTCCAAAATAGAAAATCGAATCCAGATGGGTTTGCACCCGATCATAGATTCATGCCGCCTCATCAACGACCCTCAGACCTTGGCACAAAATTTGATCTATCCAACCCCTTATCGTATGGCCAATGATGTTATTTTCTTTTGATGCTGCAAGTGCCTCCTGATTAGGAATAGCCACCGGGACTAGAAGTTGGACATCAAAGGTGATCAAGTTGATCAAATGTTGTATGTATGCCATGAGCTACCGATTCTTCACTTTGAGCTGAGATGACTGCCTTATACCTTTCCATCTGTTGAAGTACGACATCAAGTGACTCTCGAGCATGTTCCATGTTAATTTATAGTGTTGATTTCCCGAGAAGCATCCGTGAGACTTCATCGTCTTGGACAACCATCTCCATAGACAATTAAAGGTTCCCTACGCAAACCCTGAGCAACAAAGTTGCTTACAACCCGTCCATCATCAATACACATCCGTGGACCGTATGTATTGAAGATTCTAGCGACTCGAACCTCAACATTTTCTCCCCTTTGGTAATCCATTGCCATAGTCTCCACTTGTACGCATGTCCTCATGTAGAAGCAAGTGCGGACTCCAATCGATTAACATTTCCCAAGTATGTTTCAACTTGAGGATGTTGAAGAGGATCTCCATATACCTCACTAGTGCTTGTGAGAAAAAACTTTGCCCCAACTCGTTTGGCCAGGCCAAGTATGTTCAAGGTTCCCACCACATTGGTTTTGATAGTCTTGCCAGGATTAAACTTGTAAGGAACAGGCGAAGCAGGACAGGCCAAATGGTAGATCAGATCGACCTCCAACAACAGCGGCTCAACAACATCATGCCTTATCATCTCAAACCTTGGATTGCCGAAATGATGCAAGCTGGCATGTCCAATATCAACAAAAATGACATTCAATGGATCCATTTCAGACAAATCCGTTTTATAAATACCATAAGCCAGGGCCGTGGCTGTGGTCTCATGTAACAAACAAAGTGGGTTCAGGTTGACAATAGCGGCCGCATCCAGAACTGCCCTACGCTCAAGATCCGTGAAATATACGGGTATTCCAATACAACAATCCACAATCTCTGTTTTTAAATTATTCTTGGCAATTTGCTTAATATTCGACAAAATCATCGCAAGAATCTGAGTGGGAGTAAACGAGTGGTACTCGCCCAAATACCGCGCTTTAATCAGTGGGGGCCCATCGGGACCCTCCTAACAGTAAAAAAGGAAGACTCTGCAGATTCGTTGAAACCGACTCCTTCTTCCATGTAGCTGCTGCATATAGTCAACTACTTCCTCACGGTACCTTCCTAGGAGAATTTCAGTTCTACGCTTCACTGATACTGCCTGTGCAACACGATTTTGAGAATACACACCCACCCTCGCAACATCGGGGGTGACAGACCTTCATTTAACCATCAATGAATCCACGATCCGAACACGCCGTATCAATTCATTTGTTGCAGCATTTGATGGAGCGCAAACAAGCATTCGTGGTTTAGGGCAAAGTTTAGGAAGCATACTAACAAAGTTGTGTGATCCATACTCAAGAACATCATTGATTGATCTTGTGCCAATCATCAATCTGTTTGCATTATTATAGGATTGCTCGTAGCTTTCAGAGCAAGTTTCTTAAGCAAAGGCACCATAATAGTGTTGATATTGAACAAGATGAATAACATTCAACATTCCTCGACCGTGTGTGTGTTCGTCTCTGTGGACCTTGCACCAAAGTGAAGGGTCGGTGGTTCCTCGCCATCTAAAGAGACTCCAACTCCATTTGTACTAGGTGTTGTATGCATAGCAGCCCACCGAATTGCGGCTAGTTGTGGATCATTGAAACTCCTATGAAGATGGTCGATAAAATTTGGTGTGAAACATTCGGGCATTCATTGGAGGTGCTCCTCATTATTTGGAAAGTGCTCGCACGGGATTTAAAATTGCTTTCTGCATTCTCATCCTTTGCATGCATGGAAAGCTTCGGTGTTCTTCTCCTTCGATGCATGGGATGTGTCTTGTCTATCCTGGCGCCTTCGCGTGTGGAAAGTTCTTTCCTCTAGTTGGTGCGTGGCCTGAGCTGCTCCTTTCTGCATGCATGGAGAATGAATCTTCTTGGCTGGGCGTAGGTTTATTTCCTTTAATCTATTCCAAATGCGTATGGACTATTTGAAAAGTTTTGGAGTTACCCCTTTGACTGGGCGTGGTGGAGATGTTGGTGCGTGGGCTCCCAATGCGCAGCTGAAAACAAAGCTCCTTGTTATTAAAAACTATCCACATATATCAGGCGCCCCCTAAAAAAAAAACGTTTGGACTGTATCCACCCTTAGGCGCGTGGGAAAGAATTCTGGTTTGCTGTGTTTTGTTGAAAAACTGGCTTCTTTCCTCTTCCTGCGTGATATGATTGCTGTCCTCTTTTCTTTTAAAGACTGTTTCTCCTTCCTTTAAAACGTGGAAACCCTTCTCCCACAGCTGTGTGTGAAATTCTACTTTAGATTTTGATAAAACCTTTTTGATGAATGCGTGGAGCTTGAAAACAAAACCAAAAACCTTCTTGTATTTCTTTTCTACAATGGCGTTAGTTTCTCTTGCATAAGGCTGACAAAATATTATGTCTTTCTGAAGAAAAAAGAAGCTTCTGACTTTTTCCAATGGGTTTGATGGAGGAAGTTACGAGGATTAATTCAACTTCCTCTCATCCCGGGTAGTGGCTTAAGTGCCAGGGGAAATGGGGAAAGCAACGGACAATTGCCAACGGGAATGGCAAAATGGGTTGGCAATCCCCGTCTAATTTCCCCATGTGGGAAATTGGGGAATTTTATGCCCGTTTGCCAATCCATGATTTGGCAATTGGCAGAGAAAAACCCACGTGCGGGAAATTTGAAGGAAATTGCCAGGAAAGTGGAAATCCGGGTTCGGGAAGCCAACCCAGCAGTTGGAAACAAAAGCTTACTTCCCCAGCACTAAAACTTGTCGAATGAACTTTAATTTATATTTATTTAATTAAATACTCCTTAAGTGATTTTTTAAAAATTAATTTAATCAAACAAGGAGCAATTAATTAATTAAATATTAATTAATTATTTTAATGTATTTTAACACGTTTTAAAGCCTGGCGGGAAGAGTTCTCACCGAAAATCACGAAACAAAGACCGAAACGATCACAAAAATAAGACGATCACGATGAGTCCAATGAACCACGCAAAGTAACACTTTTCAAAATTTTCTAATTTTTCATTTTTTAATTATTTTTTTAACAATTTTGTGAAGTCAAAATTGGTTGATAAGAGGTTGTGAATCAAACAAATCTCGGAGGAGCTCTCTTGTTGGTGTTGTGAAGTTTGGAGATTTTGGTGGAGTCCCTAAGAAGATCCTTCAGTAACAAAATTTTCTAGTGTTATTCCCACTTAGAGTGGAGGAACTTGTAATGTTACATTTTACTTTTAGCTTATATTGAACTTGTGAAGGAAAATTGCATTCCATTGTTAGTTATGAAAGTTATATTATATATTGAAAGGAAGAAGAAATATTTGTGTTGTAAAGTTAGTTTTGTGAAATGGGAAAGAAAGTTCATTACCTTGTTTGAAAGTTGTATTATAGGAAAGGAAAGTTTCCTTCATTGTTGTATTTGTATTATTAGAGATGAGAATGAAGAAATATTAAAGTTCATACATTGAAAAGTAAACTATCTTCTTGCATTTCCTTATATTGTTGTAGGAAAGTTGAGCTTTATTTCAAGTGGATGGGAAGAACTTAAATTTTAAATTGTTATTTGGTTGATTTACAAAATATAGAAAATTCGTAATACTAGTAAGGGGAAAAGAAATTTAGTCCTCCTCTACCTTTCATACAAACTAATCAAATTGTTAAAAAAGAAAGCTTTAGTGTACAAAAAAATATGTATATTTGAAACTCAACTTGTTAACACTATTACCTACAAATTTATTATTAAGTGGTAGGGTTAGTAATAGTTTAAATGTTATTGACAAGGAAATAGTTATTAGAATGAGCCATTTTTTCTTTTAAAAATATATTAATGCTAATGTCCTATTATTATTATTTTTATAGAAGGTGAAAAAAGGGTTAAGGGGACCCTACCCCATACAATAGTAGGAGAGAAAGATAAAACAATGAAGAGCTCACGGATCATCCTCTACCAGTGGCAAAAATATAAACTAACAGCAAAACCATGAAAAACTTACGGCAAAAACATAAAAAACCAGCAACTATCTCAAACTTTAAACCCCTTCCCTTTGGATCTTAACTGCATCTTGAGGGGCGAGATAGTCCCTTTCTTCTTCCTGCTCACAACAGATCAAACCTCAGATGTATTTAGATTTACATTTTCCTTCTGGGTAAGGTCTCGAAACATCTATATGTTCCTTGGGAGTCAAAGGCACAGTTAAAGCATCCTTTTTTTTGAATCAGCCAACATAGGTTCGGAAACCGAGTCACCTTATGAAGGATCATTCACCACTAAGAGTCTAGGATTAAAATTCTTCCACCATGAGCTATTCCTTTTAGCATGTTTCCTTATCACATGACAATTTGAAGCTAGATGGCCAAGAGAAAAGCAATTTCTACACCTGAAGGGAAACCCTTCATAGTCTAGATTTTATAACCAAGTTTGATCCTCCACTTTGAGTTCAATAGTGGCAGGGAAATCAACGGAAGTATCCATATCAACCAAGATTCTAGCATACGTAGTATGCTCAAAATCATCAGTTTTTTGATTGATAGATCATTTCCCTAAAGTATTGCCAATAGTGGTTAAACAACTTTCCATCCAAAATTGGAGAGGTAGATACGGAAGATGAATCCACACCGGTCTAACATGGAAGGCATCTGAGACTAGGTTAAATAAAGGAAACCATGGTTTCATCAGAAGCATATGGGATTCAAAATCCCATACTTTCCCAAAAATAAGATCTCTATCTCGTAGCCGAAGCAAAAGAAACAATAAAAAAACCCCGAGCACTGGGAAAAATATCCAGCCTACCTTCCAAAAAGGGGGCCCATTGCCTCGAAATCCATGCATGAAGTGCTGGAAGACTAGGGTAGAAGTTGAGGAATCTACATATCAGTCCATTCCTTTCAAAGGATGCTTCTAGATTGAACCACCTCATTACCAAAACAAACTGATGGAGTTGATTTTGCATAAGCCATTGGCCTGTTACGATTGGCATCCATTAACCCCTAACTCCATTACGAGATCACTACAAAGTGCATCCTTAAAAGATGCCGAGAATGGGGGACTGCATTTAATAGTAGCAGCGGTAGCATCATTTCCATCCAACAGTGGATCCCCATGCATCAAATCCTTCGCACCTATTCCTCCCACACTGGGAGAGCCGGAGCTGTCACCTGCAATAGTTCGTAGACCGCGGAAGAGCCGCGCACAGGAGCACCTTTGACTTGAACCAGGGAACTCGGTGTAGAGAGAACCCCAAAATCCTCAGGGTCTTGGATCGATCCTCCGTGTCCGTAAAAAATGTTGATCTGGATTCATAGCCATTATGTAGATCTAACATAGACCCTCCATGGCGGCCATCAGAGAGGCAACCACCAAATTTATTAACAGAGGAACCCCAGGAAGCCTCGCGCGCATTTGCAGGGGCACTTAAACAAGGCTGACCAAGTGCCCTACCTCCCTTTCTCAGTCGCCACATCCACGGCCAAAACCAGATCCACTTCCACGGCCAAAATCACCGCCATCGCTAGGGTTCACCGCCATGTAATGTCCTATTATTATTATTATTATTATTATATACTATTGTTTTTAACTCATTAACAAATTATTAACCTTATTATATTAATAAGAGTTCTCTTTGATCGAATGTAATTTTCAAATTTTACTTTATGTGTGTGTGTGTGTACATATAAATATACATATTTGTATATATATATATATATATATATATATATATATATATATATATATATATATATATATATATATATATATATATATATACTATATACTATATACCATATACTATATAAACATACTTATACGTATTACATAGAACAAATTTTAATTAAATTGAAACCCAAATTTTATAAAAAAAAAAAAGTCGGTATGGGGGCCGCGGCTGTGTTGTAGGGGTCACGTTATATATCTATATATATATATATATATATATATATATATATATATATATATATATATATATATATATATATATATATATATATATATATATATATATATATATATATATATAGATCTATATGGATGGGGATGGGTCGATGACCCCAACCCCATGCCATTTAATATTAATATAGTGTGTGTGTACATATAAATATACATATTTGTGTGTGTGTGTGTGTGTGTGTGTGTGTGTGTGTGTGTGTGTGTGTGTGTGTGTGTGTGTGTGTGTGTGTGTGTATACCATATCCTATATAAACATACTTATACGTATTACATAGAACAAATTTTAATTAAATTGAAAGCCAATTTTTTTTTTTTTTTAAAAGTCGGTATGGGGGCTACGGCCTATGTTGTAGGGGGTCATGTTATATATCTAGATATAGATATAGATATATATATAGATTGGGGTGGGGAGGGGTCGATGACCCCAACCCCACCCCATTTAATATTAAATGGGGTGGGGTTTGGGGTCGCCAACCCCTCCCCACTCCCCCAAACATTGTCACTCCCATATAACCAAAAACCCGCCCCTACCTAATACGGTTTGTACATCGATGTAACTGCGTATTTTTATAATGCAACCTGTTTGCGAGTTCAAACCACGGCCATGATATATATATATATATATATATATATATATATATATATTATAAACAGATTATATAAAAGTATATATATGTATATATACTCTCTCAAAATAGAAGTATTGACCCATTGTAGCTATTCAAATAAAATGGGCAAGAACCCACAAGTCCATTTGGGCAAATCAAATGGATTCAAGCTAAATAAAATATATATACACATTTTGAAACCCTAGGAGAGGGTGTGAACAAAAAAAAGAGAAAATAATACAACTTGAAAGCCTTTCCAAAAGCTTGGAGTGACCTCCAATGGCTTCCCTTCCTCCTCCATTAACTGCAAAACAAAATAGAAACAATGAGACAAATGAAATGAGAAAGGAGACTTCATAAGGATGTTTTAGGGTTGGTTCCCCTTTTCCACATCAAGGGACCAAATTGAATCCATCCAAGGGATGAGATTCATCCCTACAAAAAGTAGGTGGAGAGTGGGTGAGTGGGAAATTACCTTTTAATTTAAATGTTTTAATTTCAAAATATGGGTTGACTTTTTTTTAAGGGGTCACTTTATGGGGTAATGAAGGGTCTATTATTCCAAACCCAACTTTTAATATGGGACCTTGCTAGTTGTTTCAACCTTATAGAAATTAAATAACCTTGGTATTTAATTTCATTGGCCACTTCTACCCTTGACACCCCATGGGGGATATTCAACTTAGTAGGAACTAATTTACTATTTAAATAATCTTTAGGGAGATTAAACTTGCCTAATCATATCAATGTATTAAAGTTAATATAGATTTTAAATATTGTGTTATCATGGATTATTATTATTTTAATTGTGTCATCGCCTTAGAGACATTAATGTAGCGACTGTCATTTTCAAAAAAAATTGTGGGCACGTGTTTCAAAAAAATTATTCCTTAACTTTTCTAACTAAACCTAGATTGTTATTGGGTCTCGTGCGAGCATTTTTAACAATCGTTACACTTGGTATCAGAGCCGTGGGTTCAAATACTAGACCCTTGGGCACATGGGAAAATGTGAGGCACGAACATCAAACCTAGTACAATATTAAACCTAGCACAATACTTAACCTAGAAAACAACTTGTCTAAAGAATGGTATATTTTAGTAAACTTAGAAAAATGGAATAAAACCTAGAATGAGGCCGGATCAGACGAGGGGTCTTTTCACATAGACCTAGATATACTACCTCCAGAGCAGGTCGTAGCGGCCATTCTACCCCAGATTTTACATATGCTTCAGGACGTCAATGTCATTATATGAGGAGGGTCCTTAGGAGGACGATCATCCAGACATGCTAGGGAGACATCCATTGAGGCTCGTGCATCTCCTTGACACATAAAGGAGCATAGGGCGAGAGAAGTCCCGCGTGAAGTCGACAGCAGGCGAGATTCACCATAGAGGGACATGGAGACATGATTTTAGGACACAGGGATAGGTCTTGGAGCCCTAGACCTTGGGATGAGCATGCAGAGAGGCCTATGGGTTTCCAATCTATGGATGCAAACCATATCAAGGAGATCTTGAAGCTACGACCATCTCACTATTCTGGAGATATAGGTGTATTTCAGGCAGAGGCCGGTTGATGAGCTTGAGCGAATGTTTCAAGCTCGCCCTTGTACTAGCAACAAAAATATCGTGTTGTGATCCATCTTGTAAGGGATGGAGAAGGTGTCTAGTGGAGGACCGAGGAGTAGAAGCTCCACGTTGATTTAGAGACGGTTACCTAGGAGCTTTTTTAGGAGTGTTTCAGAGCAAGTATTTACCCGGGAGGTTTTTTCAGCAATGGATAGACAAGTTTCACAACCTCCGTCGGTGTATCGATGACTGTAGCTGAGTATGAGATTCGATTTCTAGACCTACTCCAGTATGTCGACTATATACATGATGAGCAGGTACAGATTCATAGGTTCATCAAGGGCCTAAACTTGGACTTTGGTGGCGTGGTGCGCATTCACTGCCCACAGACATTAGCTGAGGCCATGGAGAAGGCCTATATTACAGAGGAGACACGAGGTAAGACATAGCAGGCTAGAGACAGAGTTCAGAGCCACATCCAGCAAATGTAGGATAGCAAATCGAGGGGGCAGTTCCTCCTCCACATGGTGGACAGAGTTCAGAAATGCTTTGTTCAAGCCACCATAGTATCCACCTCAAGCAACAAAGATAGCAAAACCACCACCCACCATATAGACCTCCTCAAAGGTTCAACGCACAAAGAGAACGAAGTATGGGGCCTCCTCCTATGGGTCCCATCAGGACATAGGGTGCACCAAGATCTCGGTTAGCAAGAGCTCATTAGTAAAGACCTCGTGTAGTACGTAGTCGAGATCATTAGGATCAACAACTCAGACATCTAGAGTACCGGCTAGAGTTGCATCTCACTAGAGAGGACCAGTCAAGTTGTTATGGTTGTGGCGTTGCTAGACATCATTGGAGATATTGCCCACAGAACCCTAGCAATAAGGGTAAGATGAATATCTCAGAGCCTACTATTAAAGACATGGCACGGAGCCATCGGATCTACGTAGTGGTCGAGAACCACCAGGATGAGCACCAGAGTACCGTGATAGAGACGATAGGTAGTATTGGTGGTATTTCCACCTCTATATTATTTGATTCCAGTTCATCTGATTCTTTTATTGCACCATCCTTAGTAGAGCATTGCAGGCTGGTGGCAGTTAGGCAGGGTCTTAGTTGGGATGTTGAAATGGCTTCTAGAGCCAAAATTTTTATAGAATCCTTAGTAAAGGAGTGTGTAGTGGATTTGGGACCCTTCACCACTACCTCGAATCTTTGCATCCTTCCTCTGGGTTCTTATGGAGTCATCTTGGGCATGGACTAGTTGTCTACACACAGAGCTAGAGTGGACTATTACCATAAGACTATTGCTTGTACAGATGATCTAGGGGTTGAGTCAGTGATAGTAGGAGTTAGGAGGCATGTTTCCATTCACACCATCTCCGCTATGTAGCTTAAGCGGTGTGTGCGATGGGGTTGATGATGTATGTTGTTACGGTTAGTGACAAATCTGAGGATGAGTCTAGTGGACCATCCCTTGATGATCATCCCATCTTGAGAGAGTTTTCGGATGTCTTTCCAGGGGAGCTACCGGGGTTACCACCCCCACGTGAAATAGATTTTCACATAGATTTGGTACTGTGTGTAGAGCCTATCTCATGAGCACCGTATCGGATGACTACTCCTGAGCTCTATGAGCTCAAGTTACAGCTTGAGGGTCTTCTGGAGAAAGGCCTGATCCATCCTAGTGTATCCCCTTAGGGTGCACCGGTGATTTTTGTAAAGAAGAAGGATGGATCTATGTGGTTGTGTATTGATTACCGCCAGCTGAACAAAGTAACGAACAAGAATCGTTACCCCCTTTTGCGCATTGATGATTTATTTGATTAGATGAAGGGGGCCACAATTTTTTCCAAGATAGATCTTAAGTCAAGTTATCATCAATTGAGGATCACAGAGGCAGATATTCATAAGACCACCTTTTGTACGAGATATGGCCACTATGAGTTCACCGTAGTGCCTTTTGGTTTGACGAATGCCCCACAGTGTTTATGAGCTTGATGAATGGGGTATTTAAGACATTCTTGGATCACTTCGTGCTCATATTCCTTGATGACATTCTGATTTACTCACGTACGCGTGAGGAGCACGAGGAGCACCTTCGCTAGGTTCTTCAGTGTCTTCGTGAGCAGCATCTTTATGGGAACCTAGAGAAGTGTGTGTTCTTTCAAACAGAGGTGCAATATTTAGGCCACATCATTTCTGGAGAAGGTATCACAGTTGATCCTTCCAAGATTCGAGCTATTATGGATTGGCCAACACCCACTAGTGTGATAGAGGTGTGCAGCTTCATGGGTTTAGCAGGATATTACAGGAGATTTGTTTAGGACTTCTCTCGGGTTGTGCACCCCATCACTTCCCTTTAGTGAAAAGGGAAGAAGTTTGTATGGTCAGATAGATGTGAGCAGGCCTTTAGGACATTGAAGGAATGCCTCATGATAACACCTATTCTTGCAGTGCAGATCCTCGGGACGAGTTCTTTGTATGCCTGATTCTTCTTTGGTAGGACTTGGAGGTGTGTTGATGCAGGAAAGCGAGTATTGGCTTTTGAGTCTCGTAAACTCAAGGATTATGAGCTCAATTATTCAACTCATGATCTTGAGCTTGCGGCAGTTGTTCACGCCTTAGTACGATGGAGACACTTCCTTCTTGGCCAGAGATTTACACTCAGGAATTATCACTTGAGTCTTTGCCACCTATTCATGCAACCCAATCTCAATGCTCGTCGGTGGCATTGGATGGAGTTGTTAATGCAAAATCACAACACCCCCACATGAGTGGTCGGATCTACTTTTCTAAGGCAACGTCATTTGGTGTGATCCGCATAACATTGAATCATCTCTCAAGCTATGGGACTTTCAAACCTGAGATGATCCTCCAGAGAAAGTTGGTTCTTGTTCCTAAACTACCCGTCATGAGATACTCCGGTGCAGGGAAAACTAAACCTAACCTAATATAACCATTCCAAGGAACCAAGGAGAGAGAAAGAGGGAAAAAGCAGAACCTACACTAAAGTGGTGATACACCAAAGAAAGGAAGTGAGATATTCTGTTGAGGGAGAAAGAAACAGAGATAAAATGGAGATGAGGTAGGTCGATGGAAGTGACATGGCCCGGATCTTCGAATCCACCATTAAAATCCATGAAACACAATATCCTTCACCTACAAATGTGAAATACATGCACATAAAAACAAATGTGGAAGGGAGAGGCACATAGAAACAACAAAACAATGCAAAGGGTTGAAGAACACCACAAAAACACATTTTTATTGCTCTAAAAGGTGCATAGACCATTACATTTATAGAATAGAGGCACAAATGCATTTTATAGGCATAGGAGAAGGTTTGCTACTCAAAAATGGCGTCGAGAAACAAATTTGACAAATTTTCTCTATGCCCAGAATGTCCTCGCTTTCAAAAAAGAAGTGTTACAATATATAGAAAGAATCATAGAGAGAGAAGAGGGAAAAGTCGAATCCTACTCCAACCACCATGAGATACGCATCAAATCCCATTTTGAAATCTCAACCACCGAGTATCAATTCCTTCAAATCTGCCCACAATATGTCACTTACGGTTCCCAAATGGATCAAATCGAATCAGATATGATTGTTGAAGAGATTGGATTCTATGTTAATGGCTTGGAAGACTTTTCTTCATTTTTACCTACTGGGGGCTTGCAAAAATGGTTTTTATGTTTCCATGGTGTAGAGGAGTTGAGACACTTCCAACGGTGTCAGATTTGCGATATTTTGAGCCCCGAGCCGAAAGATATGCCCTTTAAAGTTTGTATCGAGTCTATACAAATAGGTGGGAAAACAGTTTAAAAAATGGGTCCCCTTTTTTATATGGAACACGTGGTAGCTAGATTAGAGGAAAATTTGGGTTTGCAGGTCCGTAATTTATCTTTTCCCCTTTTTCATGAAATGTAAAAACTCATTAAACCCCGCGGTCTTGAAGCTCCACCTGGACACATGGTACCCTTTGGTTGGATGGGGAGATGTGCTTCAATTTTTCCATTTGTGCCTTTTGGTCAAAAGGAAAATTTTCACCTTTTCCTCTGACTCTTCGCTTTGGCCTTGACTCTAGCTCAAACATTGACTTTTTCCCTTGGGCAGAGTTGTGGCCCATTTTGCAAATTTTATCCTTTTGAGATAACAAGGGGCAAAAAATCAACTTTCCCCCCAATGGCTTGTTTTCCACTAGGACACGAGGCAGTTTGGTGCTCATTTGGAAACCTTTTCTCTATTCAATCCTTGACACAACACTATTTAGACACTTGGTAGCTTCTACCAACCTGGCCCATGCATTGACTATTCAATCGAATCTGCCCCTTTTAGAATAACACATGGAGGCACCGTGCTTGCTTGAAAACCCGACCCAAAGTTTGCCTTTAGAGGAGCATCAAGTTGACATTTTTCAGCCTCCGCTGATTTGTGGACTTTTCAACGGTCCTTCTTACTTTTAGACTTTAGACTACGTGGTGGGCTTGTGCTCATTTGGGTCTCCACCCTCGGACTAATTCTTGGAGATGCGTCATACTAACACTTGGCATTCTTTGCTTACACTTTATACTTAGCCAATTTTGAGGCCCACCCAGTCCGCCTTTGACCCTGTTAACCATTTGACCCGCCTCCATTTCTATCTCGAGACACGTGGAGATGCGGCGCTTGTTTGAGCTTCCCTTTATGGATTCATCTTTGGAGAAGCGTCATTGGGACATGTGGCTCCTTCCGTTGGCTCTTCCATACTTCGTCGATTTTGTACTCTTTCTGAATGGTTTCAAGCCCGAAAAAATTTGAATCTTCACCGCTTCTTCTCTTCAAGTTTCGGTTCTTTTGACATTGCTCGTCCTCCTTCCCCAACCCCTCTTTCTCATTTTAGAGCCGGTCAAAGTCTGTCACATAGATTTAGGACATGGATTCACGTGATGAGTTGTTTCTTCTCCTTCTTATCACACAGGGTCATTTAAACTTTTGCAGGCCCCTCCATTCCATTGCAGGGTCCCTCTGCAACAGTTTGCAAGATTTAAAAATGTTTTCTTTTATTCTTTCCGTATGACAGTGGTCGTGGTTGATCCACTTATTTTCCTTGGGGAAAAATATGGATAACAATTTGGCGACTCACGGGGACATATGCATGCTAGATGAAGAGACCAATGGTCTTGAAGCATCCATTGGGCATGGAGTCTGCGATAAACATGAAACTGATCTTAACTTTTGAAGATTTGATCCCTGAGCCACTGCGAGCATGACTGTATACCTTTTCTATATTTTGTCTGACCCTAAGTCTGCACTCTCAATTTTCATAAGAAAATCTTGAAAATGGAATTTCTGAGAGTAAAAATTGTTTTAACTCTGGGGCTTTCATCTGTCCCTAAAATGGAATATTTTGAAATGACTTTAGTTGCTCTGCATTTTTTTTTCTTTTGAAGGTGTAAACTATTACATGTGACTATGAGTTTTCTGTTATGAATACTAAAGAGCTTGGCTTTATGCACCTTTGGAGCAATGTGAACAAAACTTATATACAGAGACCAAATCATACATGCCTCAAATGAGACATGCAGAGTGTGCATAAGAACTTCTTCTCGCTAAAAGCAAAACTTGCTTCTACTCCTAAACTAACTAGAGAGAAATAATGCTAAACAAATCCTACAACTGGCAGAGAGAAGTAGCTTCCCTTTCTCAAGAGAGGCAGCCATGTAAATGATTTGACACTAAATATAGCTACCAATATGAGTGAAAAACGACTCTAACCCTGTCTTCCACCCAAATCATCAAGGTATCAAGCATTAATGGGAAATACCTCCTCAAGCTGACTTGTATCAAACTTTTAGAGGTGTTGATGATGACCCTTGGTACTTTGATGCTCATCCTCATGCCCTGGAGTAGGCATGACTAGTTTTGGCTTCTCCCTTGGCTCTAATGAAGCCAAGTACCTGATTGGGTGAGGTCTGATCCTTTGGATGTGCCCATAACTCTAAATTTCTACTCCAAGAATGGAGTATTCTTTTAGACCTTCTTGAATGGATGGTGTGGAAGCAATGGTGGAACTTTTTGCCCTTTCTCTTCTTCCTTCTATGAAGAGCATGGAAGGTTTAAATCTCCCAAACTTGATTCCAAAGAGCTGTCATAATATGTAGGTTGTTGCAATTGAAATTTCTCCTCCATGACAACAGGCTCATGTGCTTGGAAGGTGGATGATGAAGGAGAAAACAATAGAAACTCAACCAGTTTTTCTCCATCAAAACAGTCCTCCAAAACAAAAATACATTGCCTCATTTCCGTCATGTCCGCTGCAAATGTTCAACCTCTTTCATGGTGTCTTCTTGACCTGCAATTTGTTCACCATGTTTTCCTCCATCCTCCAACATTGAGTTTGAAAGATCAAACTCTTCTTCAGCATTAGAGTTTGAGAGAGATGAGGTGAGAGGAAGAACTGAAGGTTCTTCTATGGCCTGTTTTGTGCTCAAAGCTTCTGGATCTGCATTTTTCTCCTTCATAGCTAGAATGCACTTCTCTTCTTTTGGATTTGGAGCAGCTTTTCTTTCCTCTACTGCTTGAAGACAATCTCTCCCTTGAGTGACCTCTTCCTCTAGCATGGATTTTGACAAGTCAAACTCTTCAATCTGCTACTCTAGAGGACTAGTTGGGACTGCAAGATCTCTTTTAGAGTTTTCCTCCATGATGGATTCATCCACCAAATCAGGCCCTTCGAATGGAAGCAAGGAATCTCCAATGATGCTTTCTTCTTTTTCCGCTACAAACTCTAATTTGATTTCTTCCATATACTCCTCTTCACTAGGACTTAGAATTGATTGTTCATCTTCCTCCACGGTTGATTATGCAACTTGAATTAGATCAGTACTTTCTTCAAATAGAGTGCCAACATGGACACTACATTCTAAGCAAATTGATGACTGATCTTCTTTCTCTTGTTCTTTCTCTTCTCCTACTGCAAACTCAGCCTCAACCACCACTGGCTCTTCAACCTTGACCTCCTCTATTGGTTTGACCATCAAAGGGATATTTGTAAGCCCAAATTTGGTAGCCCAACTCTTCAGATTGTCTATCATTTCTTCTCTATTGGGCTCCTCTTCTTGTTGTTCTCCTTGATTGGATTCTTGAGTCTTTTCCCAACATGGACTTGGGAGAGAAAAAGGAGTGGCAGGTTGGGGTTCAACTAGTTTTGTAATTGTTTTTGGTGTGGAGGGAGGAGATGAAACTTCTTGTTTCTTTGGAGGGAATGACTGCTTGGGAAAGGAAAGGGGAGAAGAAATGAAATGGGGTGGAAGACTAGGGAATGGAGAAATGGAATCAATGCTTGGGGAAACAACTGGGAAGCTTGGAAATTGGAGCTTGGGTTGAGATGGTGCTTCTTGAGAAAGAGAAAAAGAAAAGCTATGAGATGTTGGACTTACCCATTGACGAGGTTGTCTTAACTCCAACTATTAAGCCCCGATCTCCTCAGTCCATTGTGTAATTTGGGGTAGCATTTCAACCATGAAATCAAGCTTCTCTCGAGGATTGTAATGTCTTGGAAAAGGCCTTCCCATGGACAAGGTGCCCTGTAACCAATCTTGAACGCCTTCATTTGTGCTATGCCCCTTGACTGAACCATGTCAGCCTCCATTTTTTGGATCTTCTCCAGCAAACCAGCATTCTCCACATAGCTGTCACCATTGTATGCGTCCCCTTGTTCTTGATAAGCTCCATGGCCAAACTGACTTTGACTCTACTCATATGGGTAAGCATAATGGTCTTGGATCTGATTATAATGCTGATTTGGAGGAGTTGGGAAATGCATTGGAGGTGGATTGCATTGTTGAAAGTGTGAGTTCCATGAAGGGAATGAAGTTATGATTACACAACCTCATGGAATGGGAGAAAATGAAAGAGATGGAAGAAGAAAATGGATGAAAATGAGTGGAAATGGATAGAAAAAGTTTGCAACTCAGAGAATGGGTTTTTGACCAGATGGAGTCGCGGATGTGCTTGCATGTGCCTCAAAAGGTTGAATCCCACCAAGAACACATCAACTTGATGAAATAAAGTGAAGACCTCTGGTCCCACCGGGCATGCCAAAACTGTTAGTGTGAAATCACAGCACCCCCAAATGAGTGGTGGATCTACTTTTCTAAGGCAGGTCATTTGGTGTGATTTGCATAACATTGAATCATCTCTCAAGCTGTGGGACTTGCAAACCTGAGATGATCCTCCAGAGAAAGTTGGTTCTTGTTCCTAAACTACCTGCCATGAGCTACTCCAGTGTAGGAAAACTAAACCTAACCTAATCTAACCATTCCAAGGAACCAAGGAGAGAGAAAGAGGGAAAAACAGAGCCTACACTAAAGCGGTGATACACCAGTAAAGGAAGCAAGATATTCTGTTGAGGGAGAAAGACACAAAGAAAATGGAGATGAGGGAGGTCAAACAGAAGTGGCACGGCCCAGATCTTAAAATCCACCATTAAAATCCATGAAACATAATATCTTGCACCTACAAATGTGAAATACATGCACAAAAAAATAAATATGGAAGGGAGAGGCACAGAGAAACAACAAAATGATGCAAAGGGTTAAAGAACACCACAAAAACATGTTTTTATTGCTTTGTAAGGTGCATAGACCATTACATTTTTAGAATAGAGGTACAAATGCATTTTCCAGGCATAGGAGAAGGTTCGTTGCTCAAATATGGTGTCAAGAAACAAATTTGACAAAGTTTCTCTATGCCCAGAATGTCTCTGCTTTCAAAAAAGAAGTGTTACAATATATAGAAAGAATGATAGAGAGAGAAGAGGGAAAATTCGAATCCTGCCCCAACCACCATGAGATACACATCGAATCCCATTTTGAAATCTTAACCACTGAATATCAATGCCTTCTACAAATCCACCCACAATATGTCGCTTCTGGTTCCCCAGTGGATCGAATCGAATCAGATATGGTAGTTGAAGAGATTAGATTATGTGTTAATAGCCTAGAATACTTTTCTTCATTTTTACCTACCAAGGCTTGCAAAAATGGTTTTTTATGTTTCCATCACATAAAGGGCATCGAGACACTTCCAATGGTGTTAGATTTGTGATATTTCAAGCCCTGAGTCGAAAGATATGCCCCTTCAAAGTTTGTATCAAGTCCGTACAAATGGGTGGGAAAATAGTTTTAAAAATGGGTCCCCTTTTTGATATGGGACACATGGTAGCTAGATTAGAAAAAATCGTTTTCATGGGTCCATAATTTATCTCTTCCCCTTTTTCATAAAATACAAAAATTCATAAAACCCCCCATAGCCCCGAAGCTCCGCCTAGACACATGGCACCCGTTGGTTGGTTGGGGAGATGCGCTTCAATTTTTCCCTTTACGCCTTTTGGTCAAAAGGAAAATTTTCACCTTTTCCTCCAACTCTCCGCTTTGGCCTTGACTTGGGATCAAATGCTGAATTTTTTCCTTGGGTGGAGTTGTGGCGCATTTTGTAACTTTTATCCTTTTGAGATAACAAGGGGCAAAAACCAACTTTCCCCCTGATGGCTCACTTTCCCCTGGGACACACGGCGATCGGCACTCATTTGGAAACATTTTCTCTATTCAATCCTTGATTCAACACCATTTAGACACTTGGAAACCTCTGTCGGCCTGGCCCATGCATTGACTAGTCAACCGACTATGCCCCTTTTAGAATAACACGTGGAGGCCTCGCTTGAACAAAACCTAGCCTAAAGTTTGCCTTTGGAGGAGCATTGAGTTGAAACTTGTCGGCCTCCACCGATCTGTGGACTTTTCAACGGTCCTTCTTACTTTTAGAATTTGGGCTAGACATGGCGGGCTCGCGCTCATTTGGGTCGGTTAGCTTTCTCGCCCTCATACTAACTCTTGGAGATGTGCCATACTAACACTTGGAATTCTCCGCTTACACTTTATACTTAGCCAATTTTGAGGCCCGCCCTGTCCGTCTTTGACCTGTTGACCATTTTTTTGCCTTCATTTCTTGACACGTGGAGATGCAACGCTTGTTTGAGCTTCCCTTATGGATTCATCTTTAGAGAAGCAACGTTGGGACATGTAGCTCCTTCCACTAGCTCTTCCATACTTAGTCAATTTTGTACTCTTTCACGAACGGTTTGAGCGGAAAAACTTTGAATCTTCACAGCTTCTTCTCTTTGAGCTTCTAGTTCTTCGACACTACTCAACCTCCTTCCCCGACCCTCTTTCTCATTTTAGAGCATGTCCGAGTCTTTCACATAGATTTAGGACATTGATTCACACGACAAAGTCATTTCTTCTCCTTCTTCTTGCACAGGGTCATTTAAACTTTTGCAGCCCCGTCATTCCATTGTAGGGTCCCTCTGCAAACTGACCGAGTTTTCAAGTTTTAAACATGTTTTCTCTTATTCTTTATATATGGGTCGTGGCTGATCCACTATTTTTCTCGGGGTGAAATATGGATAAAATGTGATTTGCTTTGTGAGTATGACATGGAGATAGAGAATTTGAAGGAAGGAGAACATGGTATAAAACGCTCTTAGTAGATAGAGACATGTGGTTATGGCCACTTCGGTGAAAAGCACATGATTTGTAGAGCCAAATTTTACAATAGCTTCATCATGATAGCTTCTACCTTGCAGCTAGAGTAGAGATTGAGTCTTAAAGACCCCTTGAGGGGAGTTTTGGTGGTCTTTCACTAGAGGCGAGATGGCCTTCTCAGGCACATAGGTCAGATTTATGTTCCTAGAGATGGAGGTTTGAGACAGGACATTTTGACAGAGGCTCATCGTGCACCCTATTCATCCCATCCCAAGGTGAAGAAGATGCACGCTACTTTGAGACAAGTTGTACCATTAGAGGGGAATTCAGAGAGACATAGCTCTTTTGTGTCACGTTGTTTAGAGTGTCAGAAGGTGAAGGTGAGCATCAACATCCTGTTGGCCTTCTCTTTCCTCATGCTATACCAGAGTGGAAGTGGGACACCATTTCCATGGACTTCATTGTTGGGCTACCGATGTTGAGATACCACCACGATGCCATTATGGTCACGGTGGATAAATTGACGAAAGTGGCTCATTTTTCTCTGGTGAAGACCACTTACATAGCTAGTGTAGTGACATAGGTATATCTTGATGAGATCGTCAGGTTACACGAGATTCCGTAAAAAATCACTTGTGACCGTGATCCTTTGTACACTTCCCACTTCTGGACCACCATGTAGCATGCCCTCGGGACGAAGATCAATTTCAGTACAACATATCACCCTAAGACAGATGGACAGACTGAGTGGGTGAATCAGATTTTGAAGGACATACTTATGATGTATGTCATGGATGACCAGTCGAGATGGGAGGAGTACATGTACTTGGTGGATTTTGCCTACAATAATATTTTTCAGAGTTCAATAGGCATGGCTCTTTTCGGGAATTATATATCAAGAGAGAGTGCGGGACACCTCTTAGTTGGGAAAGTTAGAGGACATGGTTTCTCTTGGGCTAGCTTTATTACACGGGACATCTAAGTAGGATTGGTTATGATCGGGTAGAGATTGCGGGAGGCATAGGACCGATAGAAGAAGTATGTAGATCAACATAGGACATATAGTAGTTTTGATGTGGGCATGAAGGTGTTCCTTTGTGTCAGGCCACATAAGAGCCCTATCTATTACGGAAAAGGTTCTAAGTTAGCTCTTATATTTGTGGGCTCCTTTGAGATCTTGGAGCGTATCAGCCCTTTGGCATACCGTCTAGCATTTCCACCTAGCTTGTCTCGCGTCCATGATGTGTTTCATGTTTCAGTACTTATGAGATATATTTCTGATCCTTCTCACGTGCTAGATTGGACCGCATTGTAGGTGCAGGATTAGGGGCAGGTGATGGTGGATCCCATCCGCATTTTAGAGCACATGACCCTGGGCCTTCGCGGAAGAGAGATCGACCTGAGTTCAAAGGTTTAGTGGGATAGGTACACCGAGAGTTTATTGCTACATTGGAGGACACCACATTGCTACGAGTTAACTTTCCACACTGTTCTAGTGACTTCTAGGAGCAAGTCAAGTGTATGGGAAGGGGGATGTAGTGCCCACTTCCCTTCGACACTTTTTGGATTATTGATTTCAATATTGTCAACTACTCTTATGGATATGATTATGGATTTTTGATTTAGTATGATGTTAGATGTTAGAAATACTGGATTGTTGTTGATTCGATTCATATTGATGTTGATATACTATGGACATGGTTATTTATATATATTTCTGACATGTGATATATTTCGTCATATTGAGTAGACCTTTGATAATTGGATTAATGTTGTGATCATTTCGACATGGATGAAATGTGGAATAGAAATGTTGCTAGAAATTGTAAATAATATCGTAATTTCTAGATGATATTTGATTCATATATAAATGATTTTGGATTTTCATTGTATATTTTATCATAGATGTTTTTAATGCCACGAGGCCGAAGAGGGTATTTATGTGTTTTACAGGTAAAATTATTCACAACAAACATCGGGGGATTAGAGACCAACCACATTGGAATTCTAGATGAATTCAACTAGGGTCACCATGGCAACATGTAATTGTGTGTGTATGTGTGTGTTTGAATTTGGTTAGGGAAAAATTGTGACCAAGGGGTCATGTGTTGTCTTTTATTATTAGTTCCCTTTTATTAATGTTAGTATGTGTTTCTTTTAGTAATGTAATTTACTTGTTTTAATTATTTAGATTTTGGATGTATGTTTACCCCTTTATTATCAATGGGTTGTAGTGTCTTATTTAAGCTAATCTAACCTTATCCTAAACTAATTAAATATGTGACTAAAAGGAGTTCATTTATTAGACTTGAATTGTTCTTGGATTTTGTGTTGTGTGTTGAATGCTTGAGATCTTGAGTGTTGTACACTCTACCCTTCATGGGAAACTCGAATTTGGCCTTAGAGGCCAAATTTTAAAGCTTGTGGGACAAGTCAAACTTGTCCCACACCTCTTAAATTACTATGTCAACCCTACCTATGGGTTGGGGGTCAAAATTAGACCCTATTAGGTGTTTTGGGAAGATAAAAAGGTAAAACGCTTATTGCACTTTCTTTCAAGTAATTAATTTTTGTTCTTAGGGGTGTGGGCTTAGATTGTGTGAGTAAGTATAATGTCATTCCTTCAACCACTTATTAATGGTGCATTGGAATATGAGGTTGACTAAGGTGATGTGGAGTGGAGAGGAAATGAGGTGGCATCCTACTAGGAGCCACATCATCCTCCTCTCTCCTTTTCTATTTATTGAAGTTATTTTGCTTGTTTGGGGGTTACTTCATTATTTTTGTGCTCTTGTATTTTTGGAGAGTTAGAGGATTTTTGGGAGAGCTTGTGGATTGTTGGAGCTTTTGGATGCTTGCTTTGTTTTGAGGAGCTTGAGACTTACTCTTGGAACAAGCTCTACTATGGAAAGGTAGGAGCTTTACCTTGTTATGTTATGCTTTATTTTTGTGTTTATATGCTTGTGTGAGTATTGTTCTTTGGAAATTCTTGTTGGGTGTGGGTAGATTGCCTAAGTTTGGAGTAGAAGGCGACTATGACGAGATTTCATGTAGGGAGGCATAAGAGTTAAATTTTTATTGTTGGAAGGACTTTGGGTTGGATGCCCCCCTTGTCACAAGGAATGCTTGCATTTCCTTCTTGGTTCTTTTATGAGGGAGGCATAAGAGATTGGGGAGACATAAGAGTATGTGGGAGGTATAAGGGATACTTGAGGGAGGCATAAGAGTATGTGAAGACTTGGGATATGCATTGGAGGCTTTAAGGTGGGCATCCATTTCTATTGGGAGGCATAAGTGGCCTCCTCATAGGTTTTGCTCCTTAGGCTTTCATTTTAAGCCTTGTTTTTGTTGTTTTGTTGTTTTGTTGTTATTCTTTCTTGTGTTTTTATTGAATTGAATTTTGTTGAAATGGTTGTGAAATATTTGTTTGTGTTGTGGAAGCTTGTTTCCATGTGTTGGAATTATCTCCCATTGTAATGTGGTTGGGGCTCGGGGCCAATGGAGATGGTGGCTTCTCCTCTTCATTGGATATCTTGGTTGGGTGGAGAGCGTTGCCTCTCCCCCCATTTTGTTGTGAATCAAACAAATCTTGGAGGAGCTATCTTGTTGGTGTTGTGAAGTTTGGAACTTTTGGTGGAGTCCCTAAGAAGATCCTTCTTGTAACAAGACTTTCTTTGTGTTATTCCCACTTAGAGTGGAGGAACTTGTAATATTGCATTTTACTTTTAGCTTATATTCTTGTATGTTTTTCCACTTTAAGTGGAGGAAATTATATTGAACTTGTGAAGGAAAATTGCATTCCATTGTTGGTTATGAAAGTTGTATTATATATTGAAAAGAAGAAGAAAGATTTGTGTTGTAAAGTTAGTTTTGTGAAATGGGAAAGAAAGTTCATTACCTTGTTTGAAAGTTGTATTGTAGGAAAGGAAATTTGCCTTCATTGTTGCATTTGTATTATTAGAGATGAGAATTGCAATGCCAGCTAAATTTCTCCCCACTCGAGACTATGAAAAACCTAGGTTTAGTTAGGAAAGTTAAGGATTTTTTTGTTTGTTTGTTTAAGTTCCTAACAAGAATACGAGTCCATTACACACGGATATTGAATCATCCTACAAAACACTAAGAGAGAGAAACTCATCCTTAGCGTAGATAGGTTATCTTCTTGCAAAGCACACAGAAGAAATTTCCCCAAGCGCGGAAGTGGGGGTGCAGAAGGAAAATTTTCTTCCGGGCACGGAAGAGAAGCGCGGGAGAAACTCTTTTTCTCCAGGGTGCACAATGTGGGCACGGAAGAGACTCATTCTATCCCGGGCATGTAAGACGGGTGCGGGAGAGACTCATTCTCTCCCGGGTGAGGAAGATGGACCTAGGCACGCAAGGGGCTCATTTTATCATGGGCGCACAAGAGGCTGAGCGCGCAAGGGTGCGCACAAGAGGTGTTGGGCACGTAAGGGAACACATGGGTGCACATGGGTGTGCATGGGACACAAGGACACACACAAGAGGTGTTGGGCATGCAAGGGAGCGCATGGGTGCACACGCAAGAAGTTTTATCTTTTCCGCAAACTTTAGAAAGCCATAACTTTAGCTAGGGAGCTCGGATTTTGGAAAACAAGGACTTTTCGGAAATCTCTCAACATCCTCTTTGCACAAGAACTTTAATAATTTATTTTGGATAAAATTTTAAGGGTAAATTTTGGGGAAAATGATATGTAGGCTTTTAAAGGAAAGTTGTTAAATTTTAACTTATGAAATTTTAATCAATTGATATTCTTCCTCTCTCAACTTGTCAATTAGACCCAGGAGGATTGTTCTTAGATGGATTTAGGATAGATTTCAAGGGTTAATTTTTTTGATTGAAGGTCAATTCAAAATTTCCAACATTTGATAGAAAAAGACTACAAATCGCCTTTGTTCGATTTGAAAGGTTTCCTAAAGATTTCTTAAGTGTTTTAGTTTGTTTGGGGTCGATTTGGTCATACTAAGTTCAATTTAATGTTTAATTTTATTGTTCATTGTTGCATAGGTCATTCTGTATATTTTGAATAAAAAAATCTGCAGAGTTTACAAGTGAAACAAAATAAGATCTATACTTGCACACAAACAGATCTATTTCCATTTACCAAACTTTAAACTATGAATTCATTTCCAACTCTAATCTATAATGTTAAGTTTGTTTCACATCAAGTTGTGCAAAAATCCAAAATGTAGATTCTAATTTTCCAATCATTCATTTCACAAAACAGATTAATACCTTTTCTTCATACGTATTTCTTTCTTCCAATTTTCCAAACCGGGATATCAAATACAGAGTTTAAATATAACAAAGCCATGTTGAACAAGGTAAGGCAACTTCCATTAATTTACTAAATCTTTTATAACTCCTTTTCCATATACTTTCAAAATACAACATACAAAATACATGTCTTTCTTTCAAAACCAAACAGAGTATATCTCTTTCATATTTCAATTTACAACTTTCATTGTCAATGCAAGGTATATTTTCCATTACAAATAATATACAGATCATCCACTTCAAAGTGGGAAAGGGTTAAAATAAGATTTCATTTCATAGGGACTGTCAAACTGTCATTTTCTTAGCTCCAGAACAACAACATGCAGATTTCTCATTCTTTCAATCTGATCACAACAAGAGCAGGGGAAAGGCAATGCTCTCCACCCAACCAAGACATCCAATGGAGAGGAGAATCCATCCTCTCCATTGGCCCCCGAGCCCCAACCACATTACAATGGGAGAAGATTTCAACTCATGGCAACTACTAGCTTCCACAATACTTAACATATAATTTCACATTCATTCCATTTTCATACAAGCACAACAACAACTCAACAAGAAGAAATCAACAAAGCAACAAAACCACAAGGCTTATCAAGAAAGCCAAAAGAGTAAGACCTATGGGGAGGCCACTTATGCCTCCCAATGGGAATGGGTGCCCACCTAAAAGCCTCCAATGCAAAACACAATTCCCCTACAAACTCTTATGCCTCCCTCAAGTACCCCTTATGCCTCCATATACTCTTATGCCTCTCTCAATATCTTATGCCTCCCTCATAGTAAGGATAAGAAGAAATGCAAGCATTCCTCATACTAGATGGGGCACCCAACCCAAACTCCCTCCACAAGAAAGTGATCTCTTATGCCTCCCTACAAGAAAAACTCCCCATAGTCTCCTCCCACTCCCAACTTAGGCAATCTACCCACACCCAACAAGCATTCCAAGGAGATAATAACACTCAACACAACATATAAACACATACAATAAAGCAAATAACATAATTTAAACTAAGGTGAAGCTCCTACCTCTCCATGGTAGAGCTTGTTCCAAGTATGAAGTTCCAAGCTTCTCCAAAGATCAAGCAAGCATCCAAAAGCTCCAACAATCCACAAACTCTCTCAAAATCCTCTCACTCTCCAAAATTCAAGAGACTAAAATGATCATGTAACCCCCAAACAAGCAAAAATGATTCAATAAATAGAGAAAGGAGGGGGAGGGATGATGTGGCTCCAAGTAGGATGCCACCTCATTTCCTCTCCACTCCACATCACTTGGTCAACCTCATATTCCAAAGCATAATTAATAAGTGGTTAGAAGAATGATAAGAACCTTACACACTCCATCTAAGCCCACTTCCCCAAAGGACAAAATTAAATATTTGAAAGAAAGTGCAATTAACATTTCACCTTTTTATCCCCCCAAAACACCTAAAAGGGCCTAAATTTGACCCCCCAACCCATAGGTAGGGTTGGCATGGGTATTTAAGAGGTTTGGAACGAGTTTGACTTGTCCCACAAGCTTCCAAATTTGGCTGTAAGGCCAAATTCGAGTTTCCCATAAGGGTAGTGTGTGCTACACTCAAAAATCAAACACACATAACTGAACACAAAATCCAAGAGTAAATCAAGTATAATAAATGAACTCCTTTTTAGTCACATATTTAATTAGTTTAGGATAAATTTAAATTAGTTTAATTAAGACACTACAACCCATGAATAATAAAGGGGTAAACACATATCCAAAAATCTAAATAATAAAGCAAGTAAATTTCATTATTAAAAGAAAACACATACAACATTATTAAAAAGGAAAATTAAAACAAAACAACACATGACCCCTAGGTCACAATTTTCCCCTAACCAATAATTCTAACACACACATAATTACATGTTGCCATGGTGACCCTAGTTGAATTCTTCTTGAATTCCGATGTGGTTGGTCTCTAATCCCCGATGTTGTTGTGAATATAATATGCCTACAAAATAGAGAATACCTCCTTCGGCCTCATGGCCGCATTAAAATATTCATGTCAAATATACGATATAAATATAAAATCAACAATATACGATTTAATATCATCTATGCAAATACGATATCACTTACAATTTCTAGCACATTTCTATTCCACATTTCATCCGTGTCAAAATGATCACAACATTAATCCAATTATCAAAGGTCTACTCAATAAGACTAATTATATCACATGTTAGAAATATAGATAAATAACCATGTCAATAATATATCAATATCAACATCAAATGTCTCTAATGGTCCATATGCATCATATACAAATCAAATCAATAACAGTTTAAGATCTCTGACATCTACTAACATGCTAAATCAAAAAGCTGTAATATATCCATAAGAGCAGTTGACAGTAATGGAAACAATAATAAAAAAGATGTCGAAGGGAAGTGGGCACTACAAGAATGAAGAAACATTAAAGTTCATGCATTGAAAAGTAAACTATCTTCTTGCATTTCCTTATATTGTTGTAGGAAATTTGAGCTTTATTTCAAGTGGATGGGAAGAACTTAAATTTTAAATTGTTATTTGGTTGATTTACAAAATATAGAAAATTCATAATACTAGTAAGGGGAAAAGAAATTTAGTCCTCCTCTACCTTTCATACAAACTAATCAAATTGTTAAAGAAGAAAGCTTTAGTGTACAAACAAAAATATGTATATTTGAAACTCAACTTGTTAACACTATTACCTACAAATTTATTATTAAGTGGTAGGGTTAGTAATATTTTAAATGTTATTGACAAGGAAATAGTTATTAGAATGAGCCATTTTTTCTTTTAAAAAATATATTAATGTTAATGTCCTATTATTATTATTATAATAATATACTATTGTTTTTAACTCATTAACAAATTATTAACCTTATTATATTAATAAGAGTTCTCTTTGATCCAATGTAATTTTCAAATGTTACTTTGTGTGTGTGTGTGTGTACATATAAATATTAATATTTTATATATTTATCTAAATTATATACTATATAAACATACTTATACGTGTTACATAAAACAAATTTTAATTAAATTGAAAACCGAATTTAAAAAAAAAAAGAGAAGTCGGTATGGGGGCCGCGGCCTATGCTATAGGGGTCGTGTTATATATATATATATATATATATATATATATATATATATATATATATATATATATATATATATATATATATTGGGGTCGGTAACCCCAACCCCCACCCCATTTAATATTAAATGGGGTGGGGCGACCCCCCCCCACGCCCCCTCCCGAACACCTGTCACTCCCACATAACCAAAAACCCATCCCTACCCAATACGGTCTCGTACACAGATCAGTAACTTACACAATATTATAATGCGGCCTATTTGCGAGTTCAAACCACGGCCATATATATATATACTCTCTCAAAATAAAAGTATTGACCCATTGTAGCTATTTAAATAAAATGGGCAAGAATCCACAAGTCCATTTGGGCAAATCAAATGGATTCAAGCTAAATAAAAATATATACATATTTTGAAACCCTAGGAGAGGGTGTGAAAAAAATAGAGAAAATAATGCAACTTGAAATCCTTTCCAAAATCTTGGAGTGACCTCCAATGGCTTCCTTTCCTCCTCCTTTAACCTGCAAAACCAATTAGAAACAATGAGACAAGTGAAATGAGAAAGGAGACTTCATAAGGATGTTTTAGGGTTGGTTCCCATTTTTCCACATCAAAGGACCAAATTGAATCCATCCAAGGGATGTGATTCATTCCTAAAAAAAGTAGGTGGCGAGTGGGTGAGAGGGAAATTACCTTTTAATTTAAATGTTTTAATTTCAAAATATGGGTTGACTTTTTTAAGGGGTCACTTTATGGGGTAATGAAGGGTCTATTATTCCAAACCCAACTTTTAATATGGGACCTTGCTAGTTGTTTCAACCATTTAGAAATTAAATAACCTTGGTATTTAATTTCATTGGCCACTTCTACCCTTGACACCCCATGGGGGATATTCAATTTAGTAGGAACTAATTTATTATTTAAATAATCTTTAGGGAGATTAAACTTGCCTAATCAGATCAATGTATTAAAGTTAATGTAGATTTTAAATATTGTGTTATCATGGATTATTATTTTTATTTTTGTCATCGCCTTAGAGACATTAATGTGGCAACTGTCATTTTCAAAAACTTTTGTGGGCACACTTTTCAAAAAAATCTTAACTTTTCTAACTAAACCTAGGTTGTTCTTGGGTCTCGTGTGAGTGTTTTTTAGCGGGCATAGTGCGCTGTAGACATATAAAATTTCGACATGATTAATTATGATTAATTTGTCCCGCAACATCATCTAAATCCATATAATAAGTAATCACAAGATTAATTATTATTAATTTCATCATTAGTCCCTTAATTCTAATATTTTATCATTTATCTAAATATTCCATTTTATCATTTATTCCATTAAACATTTTATCGTATTTACCCCTTTATCGTTATTTATTATTTATCCCAAATTGTCATTTTATCCCATTTCATCCATAATCATTTAATTCATTAATAATATCCTATTATCATCATAATTCTCCATTAACATTTCCTAGGAATTTAATATTCCTGCATCTCACCTACCACCTACTCCACACATCCCTACACCTAACCTTTCCATCAAATCACATCCCTAATCATATTTATTTAACTTAATCTAATCTTAATCTAATCACATCCTCACACCTCTAAATCTAGAAGCCTCTCTAAGCTTCTTCTTCCATTGAATTTTGATTCAATGGAAACTTCTTCCTCCATGGAATTTGAATTCAAATTCTAGAGAATTTCAATCCTCTCATGCACTCTCCACCATTGATTCAAATCCAATATGGCTTCATCTTAGCCATTGAATCCTCCACCCATTAACTATAAATTGAGCTCTCCTCCTCCATGAGAGCTAGCTTGGAATAGCTTGAAATAAGTCACAAATCCATAACAAAGCTCTACTATTTTGTTCACCCAATCATCCATTCTATCATCCACTCAATCATTTCATCTACAATCAAGAAATATTCATCAATCAAGCAATCATCCAATACAAGCAAAGGGGAGGTGCTTCCCAAGTGTCTCCAAAATCTGAAGCAATCCAAGAATCATCAACAATCCAAGAGAAAATCCAAAGCTACAAAGGAAGAGCATTGTAGCTAGTGGGTAAATACGGGTATAACAATCTCTTTCCTTCTTATCACCCTCAATCTGAGGTAGGTAGATAGTTGTGTTAGTTTAGGATACGAATCAATTTATTTCATATTTTGTAAGTTTCACACTAACACCAATTTTTGCTTATACACTACCAATGAGTCCCACATTCGCCAAGTGGTGCTACCTGCAAATCCTGCACACTTAAGGCAAACCTCAAATCTGCTCGATATGATAAAATATCCATATAAATCAAAATTAAATACGACTATACAATATCAGCTAAATAAAATCTCACAACATTTATTCTACCAATGATACATATAAGCATGATCCAATATCCACAATGCACATATCAAAGTCATGATCATAATTGAATACCATATAACAACATATTCGTCAAACCTAAAACATTGTCGTATCATTAGGTCTAATTAGAATGAAATAACAAACATCCCGAATATCATAAAGTGTCTCCAAAGTGTCTGTCAAATACGATATCATATACCATATGATAATAATCGTAGCAAATGTAAATCAAACTCTACTAAAATCAAATAACAATGTCTCATATGCAATAATCAAACTACTCAGATGAGTCAACAGTCTCTAAGATAAGATAAAAATCAAGCGGGCACTACAATTCAACTTTTTAAACATGATGATCTTGTAAAACCAAAGAAGGTATTGATGCCTTTGATAAATTAATCAATAGAATTATGTGTCTATAATATGTTAGTCTTGTCATTGTTAGCAAGGTTGTATTCCTCTAATTTAATGTGGATTAATCATGGTTAATGTTGTGAAAATATGTAGTGTCTATTCAAAAATTTAACCCTCTTTCCCTATATTCTTACTCCCCTCTACCTCCTATCACTAAGAAAATTCCTCCCTTGCACTAAGTGCAAGCAATTTGCCACAGGTCTAGTGGAGTATTCATGTGTGATCCTCGGCTTCACGACCAATAACATATTTTCTTTTCTTTATTCAATAAATGGGAGCCTCCCCATTACCCAGAGGAAGGACTTAGTGCCAGAGTGTTGGTGAAAATCTACTAATTTGTCCTTGTAACAAATTATTTCACCAACACAATGATATAACAAAAATATATGATTATGATAATTTTAGATCTCTACACAAAATAAAATATTAGCCTAAGCTCCCATTGGTTATGAATTTCCATAATTTTCGCTTCATCCCAAATACTATATGGTGATTTGGTAGTTGCAACGACCATCTCCAAATATATTTGGATAGCATACAAGGTTGTACAATTGTTCTCAATTAGCTCAACAAGAAACATATTCACAAGCCTTCCGCATGACCATGCATACCAAACCAATTTGATTGTTTTACAAGTTTTTAGGTCCCATTTACAATGTAATTGTTTAAGTCTATATCAAATTTTTAAAGGGTGTTGTAGCTACCTAGATATAGTTATAGATAGAATACAACATATTAAACAATATCCTTGAATTAAAAGTATCAATAATAATGGTGCTAATTTATTTTGAACTCTAGTATCATGGAAAAATTGAGCATGTTAGTGCTTGAGATCGAGTAAGTTAGAGAACCCATTTTAGACAAGTTATTGAACGTGATACAAATAAGTTAGTGAATCTCATTATAATATGAATACTATAATGGGTAGCCTATGGACACAAACTTTGGGTTTCCATCAATGAAATAATTTTGATAACTTGGGCTATTAATCAAGTCTTTTCGAATACGGTTGTAGAAAAATGAATTTAGCACTTTTAAATGCAACTTACGTGTTTTTCAAAGAAAAATTGAATGTCTCGTCATCATATTTAAAAATGACTAGAGATTCATTTTCCATATATGGACATCCACACTAAGGTTTTACTAGAGCTTAAATGAGTTCATTTTTAGAAAGGCTATGAACCTATGACATATGACGTTTCACAACCTACAAGCAGAAGAATTCAACAAAACTTTATGATGTTCAATTAGAGATTATAATTTTTTTCTATAAAGGGAAATAAGTTATGCTTGTTATGATAAAATTGCAACCGAAGGCTTCATGTTATTCATATATCAAATATCTTTATTTATACATTATTCTTACGACTGATTCCTGATAGGTGTGTGTGCAGGTCAGAGATGGGAGACAAATGTGTGGATGAAAAATAACAATGTGATAAGCGGGTGTAGATCGAGTCCGACGTGGACTTAATATAACATTCCCCAACTTATTACATTGTTTTTACAAATGTACCCCCTAAACAAATCAAATTCACCTCGCTTAAAGGCTTAGTGAACACATTTGCAACTTGTTCTTCAGTAGGATAGTACTGGAGTTGGATATTGTGGTTTAAGACTTGTTCTCAAATAAAGTGAAATTGTACTTCACTATGCTTTTTTCTCTCATGATGCACTTTGAATTTTTTACAAGCTTCAACACACCTTGATTTTTGGAGTAGATGACTAGTAGTTGGTCTTCATGTATGCCCACAGTTGCCAAAATACGATGTATCCAAATTACTTCGCACATGTCCCCTTGTGTGGCACGATATTGTAATGAACCATTACACCAAAACCTCGAGGCGTTAGTGAAATCCACACATGAGGATCATAACATCCCACCACGCTTCCGTAGAGCCCGACTCGAGCTGGGTTTGCACCCACACTCCCATACGTACGAGCCCCACTTCACCGACGTTTAGGCGCCCCACAGGCCCCGGCTACACAATGTAACCAACCGAGTGGGATTCGAACACGGGTGGTCGCTCTGATACCACTTGTAAGGATATTACTTGTATAAATCAGAACATATACAACATAATAACATGAGAGAACACCAAAATATAGATAAATGATGACAATATGCTCATATAATAGCTTTGTCACTTCGAGGGGGCAACCTCCAATACCACTTTGAGGGGGTAACCTCCAAACCATACAATAACACTCCAATACTCAATATCATGATTAACTACAACCTTCTAACCCCTATATATACCATTCTAACCTATGGCCAATATTGAGGTCGACCCTAAGCATAATAAATCATAAATGAATGATATAATAAGATAAGGGGATGTGTGCCACATGTCGGCATCTCCATCAACCCATATATATCATATTATCATATCCCATGTGAACCCATACATATAACTAGAACACATGAGGATAGGACACATGATGATAGAAATCCATATGGATATACAAGGAATCACAGGAATACTTTTGGCTACACATGGAATCAATGGAACATCAATTATATGACATGGAATCACAGGAATAATAATTATGGATATGCATGGATGCCGAGAAGGAACACATATGGACTAGTATGGAACCAGATGAGAACAATGGAATATGGAATCATTTTGGAGCAACATCACCCACTAGGATTTCATATGGGTGGTTGGATGATCGAGCATGGCGACAAGTGTGCAATAATTTAAAGCACACTCATTATATGGCTTCTTCTTATGTTTCGGGGACGAAACATGTCAAAGAGGGAGGCAATGCTATGTACCTTGGGATATGGTAATATAATATATATGGGTTGATGGAGATGCCAACATGTGGCACACATCCCCTTAGTTATATGTATGGGTATAGAAATCGTATTACCCACCACGCTTAGTAGATGCCGACATGTGGCACACATCCCCTTAGTTATATGGATATGGTAATTTTTACATTTGGAATCATATGGATAGAAATTCATGATGCACTAAATTTTTTACAAGCTTCTACACACCTTGATTTTCGGAGTAGATGACTAGTAGTTGGTCTTCATGTATGCCCATATCTGCCAAAATACGATGTATCCAAATTACTTCGCACATGTCCCCTCGTGTGGCACGATACTTAACTTCAGTGGATGATAATACAACAATTGTATGCTTCTTACTGATCCACGAAACTAGTCCTGATCCGAAATGAAAAATATATCCTGATGTTGATTTCATGTCATCAACAGATCCAACATAGTCTAAATCTATATATCCTTGTAAGAAGAATTGTGAGTTCTTCTTGTATTCCAAGCCATAACTTAGTGTGCCTCAAATATATCGTAGAATTCTCTTTGTTGCTAACTAATGTCATTGCTTCGGCTCCTACATGAACTATAAAAGATAACTAACAAAAAAGCAAATGTTCGGCCTAGTTTAGGTCAAGTAAATGAGACTCCCAACAAGTTTCATGTAGTGATTTCCATTCACTTGACGTGAATCCTAGAAACAGGAAAGTTGTTACCCTTATTCCATTGGAGTTGTCATTGGCTTGCAATCTAGCATCCCATAATTTTCAATTAATTCCTTGGCATACTTCATCTGAATGACACAAATGAGATTCTCCTTTTACCATATCTCTAAACCAATACAATAGTGCAGTAGGCCTAAATATGTCATGTCGAATGAATTCCCGAGATCATTCTTTACTTCATCAATGAGATTATCCATGCTCCTTGTGATTACAAGATCATCTACATAAAGAACAAGAATAACAATCTCATTACCTATTTTCTTGATGTACAAGTTAGAATATGAGGGGATACACTTGAATCCATGTTATAAGAGATGATCATCAATCTTGATGTACCATGCCCGTGGTGCCTGTTTCAGTCCGTATAGAGACTTGATCAATCGAAACACCTTCTAAGGATGTTTCTCATCCTCAAATCCTTCTGGTTGGGTCATGTATACTTCTTCCTTCATATCATCATTCAAGAAAGCACTTTTTACATCCATATGTTGAAGCTTCCATCCCTTTTGTGTTGCTAGTGCACAAACAACCTTGATGGTCTTTATCTTTGTAGTGGGTGAAAATGTTTCTTCATAATCTATACCTTCCTTTTGAGCATATCCTTTTGCAACTAATTGTGTTTTAAATTTATCGATGGATCCTTCTGCCTTATACTTTGTCTTGAATACCCATTACAGCCATTGGGCTTCTTTCTTGTACAGGTAGATCGACAAGATCCCAAGTACTATTTTTAATTAATGAGTCATATTCATCTTCCATAGCCTTCTTCCATTGTGGCTGGCTCAATGCTTCTCGAACTGAATCTAGTTTGTTGCTATCAATTAGTGAGCTCATCAAGGTGAGATTGACTTTCTCTCTTGCTTGTCTTCTCATCCTAATACCTACTTGAAGAATCTAGAAGTGAGTCCAAATGAGATTCCTTGAGGGTACTTTCTACCCATTTTGGACGTGAGTGCTGATGTTGTGTAGTGTTTTCCTCCAAATTCCCTAGATCAATAAACAATTCTCCTTGTAGCTCATCTTCTCTTCTAGAAGAATCATTTTCATCATCTAGTTATGGAAGCAACTTATGAGAAGTAGTTGGAGGGGATTCCTTTTTCCTTAGTGAGTCGTATGATGACTCATCAAATACCACATCACAAATTTCGTAAATCTTATTTGTCTCTAGATCCATGAGATGATATGATTTTGAGGTCTCATTGTACCCCAATAGTATGCATTGGAGTGTCTTGGGCTCAACCTTCTTCCTTTTCTTTGCGGGGACATGCATGTATGTAGTACAACTGAACACACGAAGATGAGAGATTGATGGCTTATAACCACTCCAAGCTTCCTCGACGTTATGTTCTTTGCTTCATAGATAGTAGATAGGGTGACCCAAGCGGCCTTAGATGTCGTTGCACTTCGTTGGTGATGCCAAGTATGATCAAAATTAGGGCTTTGGTATTTGCTTTATCAAACTTTGTATGCTCATCAACTCGGGTTGGAAGGGCGCGCCATCGGTGACGATTTCCCATAACTCTTTAAATTGCAGGATCGTGTGCATTTTTGTTTTCCACACGACATTGTAATAAGGCTTCATATTATTCATAGATCAAATATCTTTATTTATACATTATTCTTATGAGTGATTCTTGACATGTGTGTGTGTAGTTGGCATGTGGGAGACATATGTGTGAGGACAAATATCAATGAGATAACTATGTGTAGATCGAGTCTAATGTGGAATTAATCTACCATATTATTAATTTGTGGTTGGAAGTCATGCTTGTCAATTGTGCACTTGACCAAGTTTAATCTATTATCTATAAATCTAGCACATATCTCCCTAAATTACCAATATTTGTGGTCGTCCCAATTCAAAATATACAATGGACTCGCATGGTATGTAAACAACTCATATCACGTACTCATTTCACCTATTTCCCATAGAAATCAAAGACAACTTCCCTTTCTAATAGTCTAATATTGAATAAAGTAACAATCAACATTAGCAACATAGATTAACTATACCTTACTTTAGCTCGCAATCTCCAAATTGTATTCACTATACAACCTTCACATAGTACCACCTTTCTCTTTCCAATATTACTCCATAAACAAGAAAGTATTTGCATACAAATTGGAAAGAAATAAGAGCAACAAGTGTGTTCAATGGAAAACTTTTGTTACTCTCAAACTTTTTCATTCTTGCTAGTGCTTCCATGTTGTCCCCTCTCTATAGTCAATTAAAATAATTAGGTTATTGTTGTACCATGTTTGCTTCTCATTTTCCTTTACATCTTCCTCCCTCCATATTTTCCAACAATTCCTTCATGTGTATACATTTTCGTTAAATTCCATACTTCCCGTATAATTTCATACTTTCCGTATCAACACCTTCATGATTGCTAGTTACCTATATAGTGCTTAGGTGGCTTAATTTCTATACTATGCTGTTTCTAGTTTAATACGAATATAATATTATTTTATAGTATTGTGGCATACGTAGTACGTAAAGAATTTAATTCACGCGAGAAGATTTTTTCCGTTTGTCAGGTCTGACATTCGGAGAATTTAATGCAACCCACGAACCAGGGAATTTTTTTTGTTTTCGATATTTGTGATAGAGGATTCCTTTTATAAGTAGGTACCTATATTGATTTAGCTCTATAAATTCGCATTTTCTTACGGAGTACCTCACACATTATTGACGGCTTTCATTAAAAGCACACTGACAAAAACACAAGCCCGTACCTCGGATCTTCACCACGATCCGGATCTTAAAATCTTAATTCTGCTTCACTTCACCGATATTTTGTTACGGATCTCCTCCCTCCTGGTTGTGGTCAGCTTCACCAGTTAAATCCAGTCCAGAGAGTGGAAGTGCCATGGCCGATAATGGCGGGCAAGAATATCACAATCCGAACACCTTTCTAAATGAAGCCTCTTTGGGAAAGGGTGAGATGGAGAGGCAAATAGGGAGGTCTAGCATCCTGTCGTGCAAAAGAAAAACAAAAAAAACAGAACATGGAAAATATCAGAGGCAAAAGTTACAGTTTACTAGGAAATTATAGCAGAGAGGAATGTGGACTTGGGATTCCACTCCATTCACCTTGCCATCACTACCACTATGGCATTCAAGCCGAGGTGATGAGGTATGATTATGGGTATCATTTTCACTCACACCAATTCTCACACCACTTTCCATCTCCAGCCACCTTGCACTACAAACTGAATCTCACTCAGCATAAGCTTGACTTGTACCAGCAAAAATTTGAACGAGCAATGAAAGACTTGGAAAAACTTAAAGGCCAGTTGAAATCCTTGACTGAAGAGAAAGCCCAGATTATGAGCGAGAAAGACCAATTGGGTGAAAACCTGCAGAAAACTGAGGAGATGGTAGAATGTTTCAAACACAAGTCTACCCAGTTGGCTGAACTGAATGACCAACTGAAACTTGACATGGAATGTGTTGTTGGAGAAAAGAATCAATTATCGGAGGAGAACGCCAAAATAGGAAACGAACTACACAGTGCCGAGGAGAAAATAAAAGAAAAATCTGAGCAGTTGGATGAAGTGCAGCCACAGTTGGATCAGGTGAAAGGTGATTTGAAACGTGCAAAAGGTGAAGCTGCCAAAGAATTAATGACGATGACCCAAGTGCTTAAACACAATGAGGACACCTTCACAAGATTTGTTGAGGAGTTTAGCAGTATGAAGGTGGAAACAAAAGCTTTCTGTATGGATGACTGTTTCCATTGCCTTATTTGCATGGAACCAGTGACCCAGTCTGAATATGGGGAGCATAATATCTGGTATGTTGCTTCCTCGTCTATTAATTAGCCAACTTATCCATGTTTCGAACTTGATTCAGTAGAACAATTTAACTTGTTTAATGTGGAATTGTAGCTCCTTGGCCTGTGGGCACTTTTTTGGCAGGTCATGCATAACGAATTTGATTCAGCAGCATGGTTTTGATGATTCTACTAAGGTAAGTCAATGTCATTCCGTGTCGATGAATTCTTTTAGAATAGTTTTATCAAACGAGTTAATAATTTTATTTGTCTGAAATTGACAGTGTCCAATATGCCAGAAAACGGCAACATTAGAAGACATAAGAAATCACTAGATGCAACATATGCCTGTAAGTGTTATGAATTGGTTTCTTTATTTATGTTTTATTAGATGATTTTTGAATAAATATAACAAATAACATATAGAATTAGAGATCCAGTGCTTTTACAGTCCTTTTGAAGTACTGTGTAACTGAGTTTTTGTTGGTAGGTGGTGAGGAAGTTTAGTCATTATGGATCACATGATCATAGAATATGATCTGAAACATCCATTAAAACTCTTCATAGTTTTTATGGAAGCATATATAATATTATAGCATCGCCCTTTGAGCTTCCTTGGACTCTGGAGGTTACTACATTATTTGATAAAACATATCTCATTTATAGTTCCATAAGTTTTCTATAATGTATGCCATGATCTATTATATTAAAATTGAAGTATCAATTTTACCGTTCTATTTCAAGATTTTTCAAACTTGCTGATAGAAATACTCTTATTTACAGGAGAAGAAGACAGCTTTAAGAAGATCCTGGTCATAGGCTGGAAGTCCTGAACATTTTGTTTCCATGTTCACAACTTTCGAAATATAGATTAATGGTATAAGCTGAACAGTTTGCAATGTTAGAAGACTAATGTAAGACAGTTTTGACTTACTGTGACTATATTTTGAAACTATGGTCGAATTTTGGACATGGTGAACGTATCATATTCCACGTATAGGTAGCTAACTATACGGGTGGCTAATCGACTGCACTACATGGTATCCTTGAATCTTAACAATGTCACATGTTGGATATAAATATTTATTCAGTTGTTACTTCAAAAATGGCTTTCATGTTTATAGTTTTATTTATGAATTCTGTAAAACTAACCTTCCTAGTATTTCTCAAACACAGGTTCGAAGGTTCGGAACTAACTTAATATATCGAATATTCACTGCCGCATATTATGTGATATTTTAAAAAAATTGGGGTTCATTGAATTATCTAAAATGTTGGTAACTTCGTTTATGTTTTAGATTATAGATAGTGGATTATAATGTGTGTAATAATATATCTAAATTAGCTAGTTAAATTAGTAGTTATGATTAGGGGAACCAATCTGTCAAAGTTATTTAGGTACTGATATTTAATTTGATTTTATATGTAAATAGACTTATAATACAATGAATGAATACAAGCAACCGTCATCCTCATTAATTAGCGTACATCCTTATCCCTCGTTGTATTTTTATGTTTGATTACTTTCTTTTTTAATAAAATCTTTATGGCAAAAGAAATGCTACAGATGATACTCATCCCTGAATTAAAATGATTGCTACACAGCAAAGCTTCAAGGAAATAGGGGTAGATTAGGGAAAACTTAACAAACATTTCATTTATAGAATTGACGGAAGAGCAAAGAAAGCTGATGGGTAAGTGAAAACATGTGTATTAGAAGGAAATAGAAAGTCTGGTCTAGTTAAAGATAAGTGTAAGCTGAAAAGATAAGCGGGGAGGAATATTTAAAAAATTATAGTAATAAAATAGTTTTATTAATAATTTTATATATTAAACTTTTAAATATATAACATGAAAGACAGAATTTTAGAAATGCTAACAACCATGAAACAAACCATGCGAGTCCCAGGGATCAAATTTGAAGTCGTCAATGCTCTTCAAACGTCTTTTTAATTTTTTTGTAGAATGGTGATTAAAAATTTACACTTCAAAAATATTTAAAATTTAAAATTACATTTCAATATTAAAAGCCATTAAAATATTATAGATTTTCATTAGAAGGGTCAGTTAAAAAAATCACTTGTCATGAAAATTGTATGTTAAGTTATTTTTTATAATTTGTTAAAATTTAAATAAAATATTGACTAATAATTAGAGCAACAAAATTCATGCTTGTTAGCTTTCTATTTTCTATATTAAAAGTTCTTCTTCACTTAACACAAATCATGCACAAAATCACTTTAAAAAGGATAAATCTATAGAAAACTAGCAATTAACCTACTCTTTCTATTTTCAAATTAGCGATATTCTATTTTAGATTTTGCCAGCTTGTAAATCATGTTTGGAATTTGATGGTTTATTCTCAATACCCATATTTATTTTGTAAACTGGTCATTTAAATATTACTTGTTTCTATAAATGTTTGATTACCAAATCCCCATCCTAATGCATAAGTGAGAATTTGAACAAAAAACAAGTGAAGTCAAGTCCTAGTGAGTTTGTTGCTCAAAATATTATCATTGTAAATGTGTTGGCCGTGACATTGTTAGATAACACTACTGAATCTATTTTTGAATTTTGGAAGAACTTGTTAGGTAATGTATAATTTTTTGAAATACATGTCTATTGTTCACATAAGCACTACAATTATGTGAAATTTTTATTTCTCAATAGTAAATTGTTATTGCTTCTTGTCTCTACAATATTTCAGGTGTGATAATATATTACTCGATATGTTTATTAAGAAGGTATTATTGATTCAATGTATAACATTCTAATATATTTATAAAAATTCTTTTCAATAACCTTGTACTTCTTGAATTATATGTTTTATCAAATATATGAGAGGCATACCTTCAATTCTACACAAGTTTCCTATTTGTTTCCTTAGAAAGGTACAATCTAGTTTGAGAACAATAATCTTTAAATTGAAGATTCCAAAGTGTCTCCTCTATACCCATGTTTTTGTTGGTTAAGACACCTTTATTGGAAATGGAGTGATTTGAAAGATGTGGCACCACGATTAGCTAAGTTGGCGAGCCTAAGGTTCATGTCTCATGTTAAAATTTTATTTTTTTCCGTGGCCAAATTATAACTTGTGTATTTACTTTCTTGAATTTTAATTATTTAATTTAAATAAATTTCCAAATTATTATTAGATTTAGATATTTAATAATTTTGAATTTTCTTGATTAAGGTGAGAAAGGAATCACCAAAAATGTTCATTGACCGATTGAGAAGGAGGTAATCTAGGTAGTGCAATGCCTTTTACCAAGCCTTGTTGGGTGGCATTTGTAAGAAAATAGGAAAAACCTTTAGCCGTTAACACATATAGAGAAAACGTTAGAGAGACAACCTTGATGAATAGGTTCAAAAATCCCAAAAGGTTTTGAGTGCACATCATTGACAAAGAGATAGGAAGAGACGTATAAAAACATGGACATTGCAGACCGATAAAGGTAAGTCCAAAACCAAGTGCTTTGAGCATAACCAAAATGAAGTGCCACTCAATCTAATGATAAGCGTTTTCAAAATCAATTTTAACAAACAACGCTTTCTATTATAACCGTCAAGCCCATTCCATACCTTCCCAAATTTCAATAATATTATCCAAAATGTAGATGCTTCTTGGATAAACCCTATTTTCTCTGGAATAACAATTATGATTAATAGGTTACGGATGCATAAATCCATTTGGGGCTTTGGTAATAATTTTATATGATACATTGAGCATCGTAATTAGTGGCTAATTAGAAATGAGTTCTTGATTCCCTATCATGGGAATGAATTTGATTTTCCCTTGGTCGATGAACTAACCAAGCAAATTGGAATGAATTACTTCCAAATAGACATAAAAAGAGGCCATTACCAACTACTTCCCAAAGGGTTTTATAAAATTCACAAGGAAAACCATTATGCCTTGGGCACTTGTCATTATCCATTTAGGATATTGTTTCATAAAGATTCACGACAATTAACATTCTATTACAAGCAATCCTTAGTGATTGAGATAGCTTACAAGGGGTCCAATAACTATGCATTGGTGGGAGCCACCTATCCCATAGGAGAAATCTCCTACACTTAATAACTTGTTGGTAATGGCAAACAAAACCCTAGTGTACCATATTTGACACTTGAGAAAGACAAAACAAGTTGTCTCGGATGGATTTGATTTGTTGGTGTGTTTGGCTTCGAGAGAGTGAAAAAAATTCCTTCAAATCCAAATCAACCACTTTGAGCCAATGTAATATAGCTTTGATTTGAGCTCCTTGTGCATTTTAGGCATCAACAATTTGGATGTGCTTCCTTAGACTTGCTACACCGTCACTGCAAAGGTTCATTAAAGTTGGTTTATTCTAGAGTGGCTAAGGAGTGACTCATCTCATAGATGGTGGTGGAGTATGAGTTTCCTCGATTTTGGGACATATGTCAAGTAAAGTTGTGTAAAATACATGTCAACCTTCTAATGGTATTTGTCCACCATGAAATGCATCGGTTCTCATCAATTGGGTGCGCTACAAGGTCCTGCACCCTCTTAATGTGGAGAAAGGTAGTTAATTATTTTTAACCATTCTTTCATATGGGTTAAATGTATTTTTATTTCAAATTTAAATGTTTTTATTTTAAAGTTATTAGTTTAGTTGTTTGGCCTACAACTTCAATAAGCATTCCTAACAAGTTGGGTTGTTTAATACCATGTAGAGCCCCCTCTTATGATAAGGTGGGTCATATGGTAAAGACAGGATGTTGACATTCAAGTCTTGTATGAATGTCGGGGCTCATCTAGTACAGATGTATCCCATATTAATATTAAGAAATACAAGATGATGATTTAGAAGTTCTAAATATATTTGTGAGAGTTGTTTGGAAAAATATAAGAGTTTTATGAAATTGGTGAAGGAATAGTTGATAGTGCGAACACTTGTTTGTATTGAGATCCTTGTAATTGTCTTTGATGCCAAAAAAAGTCATCTCATCGTTGTCACTTTCTACAAGGTCTATTGAATACATTTTTCATCAATATCATTTATCTAATTATATCTCTTATTGCTGAAGGCATGGAAGATGAATCTAATGTCAAGAAATTATTTTCTAGGAAGATTTGGAAGACACCTAAAACCAAAAGCAAGGTTATTATTCTACCATATGCAGTGTATATAGTCTTCAACAAAAGTAATTTCACTTTTTTGTCGACCAATCACAATGATGCATATAAAATTTTACATCAATTGTATATAGTTTTCCAAAATTATATATTTATTTGATTTTAAAAAAAAATTGATTTGATTTTTCTGATTAGCTGAAAATAAATTATAGGCATCTAAAATATTTTCTAGTTAATAAAAACATGAATTTTCTAATTTTTCGATTTCTATAGTTTAAACATTATAATTATTAAATTGCAATAAATACTACAAGTACAATATTAAATGAATAATAAATGTTGCATAATCTGGGTTCAATACAAATACATATCAATTGATTTGTAGTTATTAAGAGCTAGGACTTTTGCAGTCGCTAAAAGTATCCAATTACTATTAAATTTACAATGTTAACTTGTGTTTCTGCATGGTTAACACTTTGGCTCTCAAATAAAGTGCTTGTATTATTATGCAAAGCTCATCACGCCCCAACGTACACTTAACGTAGTGTAATATCCAGACCTAGATTTTCTCGATTCATCTCAAATAATTCCCGACCACAGTCAATGATCCAACGATACATGATGCTACTTCGGAAAGGGTCGAGAAGTACCAGCCATAAACAATAGATTCTGTTGTATTTTCGTCTCCTTCCAATCTCAAAAATGTTAATGTTTATGAATAGCGAGAATCCAAGACTAATTTCCTTGATAAAAATGTCATATTATTATACGGGGGTTATGATTAATATTTTTCCCTATTTGTGTTTGGAGATTTTTATCCTTGTAAGCTTGGAAGCTCCTAAAATTTTTCGCTCCAAGCAACTTGGTTGAGATAGCTCCTATTCATTTGAATCATTAATGAAGCTATGGTGAAGTTGAGGTATATTTCTCCTAATGAGGTTAATGGACATAACACGAGAGAGAAGAAGTTGGTTTATATTTGGTGATCAGGTAAATGTTGTTCCGCCTCTTGCAAATTATTTAGTGAGGAACTTAATTTTATTTGGGTTATGATTGCTTTGGAATTAATAAAACCTCGAACCCTCAAAATTATTCCATCCAAAAGAGGTTATAACAAAGTCTTTTGCATCTCAATATTTTTGGACGTGAGCATGAATATTTCCAAGTTTCGAATCCACTCCCTATTGGGAATCAAGAGAATCCATTGTCATATTTTCTTGAAGTTTCAAACAAAACATTACGGTAAATTATTGCTACAACTTTACCCAATCACTCTTGTCCAAGTCAAATCCTTTGTTTGAAACCCCTAGGGTGACAAATACTTTATTAACCAATGGTTTGTTCCCTTACAAGACACACATTCAATAATCTAACCGCATGTGGTCTTTTGCATAAGGTTTTCTTCAGTGGCAAGTAGAAAAAACAACAATAGGACCACATAATAAATATATACGATCGACAAATGTAGGTTTAAACACCTTCACATATTCATTACAAAACAACTCCACGAGCCTTGATTCGAGGGAAGCTTAAACACCGATTTCTTCATTGAAACCTTTACATATTTTCATGTTTTTTCTATTGGAAGTGTGTGTCACTTGTGTTTTCATTGATGTCAAGTGGTAGGTATATTGGTTAGGTGATCTAGGTATGTTGGCTAGGTGATCTAAGGGTATTCAAAGGTGAATATGTGTCGCTTGAGTATTTCAAAGGTGGTTGGAGTCTCAGTAATCTTTGTCAATGTGTAAGTCAATTCAAGTCTTTCTAGGTCTTGGTCTAGTGCAAGTACATGGTGTAAATCAAGAAAACATGAGAATTCACTCAAACCAAAGAAAGGAAAGAAAGTTTTCAGCACTATGAGGTGGCATAGGAGGTGAAAAAAGAGATACAAGAGACAAAACAGGTTCATGAGACTGAAACAGGTCAGTATGGAGCTTTCTTAAGCCAATCCATAAGCAAGCAAGGTGTGAAATATTGACCCAAGGTGTGATGATGCAAACCAAACATGGTGTGAGCATGGAATGATGATATATGGTGTGTAAAAGTCTTATAAGGTATATTTTGAGGTGTTTTAGGCACTTCTACAAGTCAGCATAGTTCAACAACTGAGAATCAGAGACCAAAGGGCACCTAGATGAGATGGGATAGAAATATGCAGGATGAACCAGAGAAAACTATCACTTGGAGGTGTTATAGGGATGTTTCTTTAAGGTGTGAGAAAAATTTTAGAAGTGGGAAGAATTTTGTGCAAGTTATGCAAGGATTTCCAAAACTGGATTTTTCAAAGTATGTAATTTGAGCACCAAACTTCTTAGCAGTAAAGAAAAATTATGGATCCTCCTTTGGATAAGTCATAAGAGGAAAAATGGAGTAAATTTTGATAAAATTATGGTGCAAAAATTATTTTTGTGATTGGTGAGTATTTTATAAGTTCTATCCATTTTTGTAAGCATGTATGTAGCCTTCCAAACATCGATTCGACAAGATTGAGAGATTGAGTTGGTTAGGTGACAAAAATCAACTATTTTTCTTGAAAACATATTGGAACATGTAGAGGAATCCTAACAACACATTTTCATGGTGATTTGGCTTCTTGACACTTGGTGGGCCCCACTCAAAAATAAGATTTTTAAGAAGATTTCAGTGTACAGGTAAAACTTGCAAAGTAACATGCTCAAATATGAGGTGGATGATTTTAGGGATGTATAAATCAGCTTCATGAAGTTACCTAAGCAACTTATTTGGAGAAAATTGGAGTATTGGGTGCATGTTTGAGCTTACCGACAAAAGGTGCTTGTTTTGAGAAGCTAGTGAAGGAGAATGAAGGTAACCATGTTGAAGTGCATTATATGAATGTTGTTTCTTACCTTTATCATTATTTTTATGTGTAATATTATGTTTGTAAGTGCATGTTTCAGTTTGGAAAGGTCATTTCTTGCTTAAAGGGAATTGAGCCAAAATTGCCCTATTAGGCCTATTGAGAAGCATGACTGAATGAAAACGAAGGTGAATGTTTCTCCATTTGAATCATGGTTATAAGTTCTTGAACATGTTATATACATCTCATTTGAAGTGTCAAAGATGATAGGAATCCATGAAAATTGTTTTGGAGGTGTTTGATCATGTTGCATTGAAGACTAGTTTTGAACTCTCAAGATCAGCTAGACCAATCTCTGAGTTTCAAGTTTTGAATGATTTTGAGATTATTTGGAGCATTACACTATTTTTTTAGTTAGTATACTTCAATATATTTCCATTGATATGTTACTTTCCTCATGATGAAGATATTTCATACATGTATCAGCTCAATTTATGAAGACCAAATTCAGAGATGTTGAAACCAGCTAGACAAGTCTTACAAAATGGTGTTTCTTGATGTGTTAAACCTTGAGTTGGCTCTTGATGGTAAATTTTAATGAAATAATACATCATAATATTCATTATTGTATATTAATTTTGTCATGAGGATGAGTGGAAGTTGTCTAGTTAGATGGTTTTTTCAGCGCTGTTTTATAGAAGCTGATTTAGTCACACCAATGAGCATAAATAAGTATCTTAGCTAATGTGGCAAGTTTGCAAGCATAAAAGAAAATTATTTGACTGTTTGGGACCATGAACCATGTTAATAAAAATATGATATAATTTTGGACAAGTTTTAAGAGCTAGAAGACAAAAGAATGAGTGATTTGAAGAGTCATGGCAAGTGGAAGGTCAAAGGTCATGCCTAAGAGGTATATCTATTCATGTAAGCTCATTTGTGAGATGAATTTTTGAAAAAACATTTCTCTTCATTTGAAGAAAACTTTTCTACAAATAAAAACCTCTTGGGCATAGCCCAAAATCCTGAAGTCTCTTCTAGGTTTGTAGTTGGTTGGAGTTTCATGAGGAGGATGTGAATGAAGCAAAATTGGTGATATATTTATTGGTTGTAATCTTATTTGATGAGTTGTAATCTGATTTTTATTCCAATAAAGAAGGTTTATTGTGTTCTTAATATATATGCATCTCTTGATTATTTATATTTGATTCAACATTAATGTATAAAAGCATATGCTTGATGTTTGAAATAGAAAAATAATTTTTTTATTAAAGGACTGATTCACCCCCTCTTAGTCCCTTGTCAATTCTAACATTTTATTTATTTGTATATATATTCTTCAAATATTATAATAGTATTGTTAAATTCGCAATAAAATGACCACTCACTATCAGCAACAACAATCTGTACAGTAATTTTCCCCCTTTGTGAAGAAAATATTTTGGTAAACACTGAAGCGATAAAAGAAGCAACAACGCCTAAAGTAAAAGGAAATATTTAGGTGTGGTTCCCTATGTTAGAATTTTGTGTTTATCAAACACTTATAAAAGTACCCATACACTAGTTAGACTTATAACTTGCTTTGACACCTTGGAACTATGACATTAACTAAGCGGACTTTTGGGCATGCTCTTTCCTGTTAGATCTTTGCTTCCAACTAAGACAAAGTTTTTCCTGCTTTTGCATCTAAAATATCCCCCAACAAATGTTGTACTTTTGACATGCATTTACAACTGGGATCCTCAACCAACACTTGCTTGGCTATAAAACTCATTCCAAAAACAAAATAGCTTCACTTTTACACTTCTTCGGTAGGATATGCCATTCATGGCCTTGTTATTATTATTATTATTTGAGGTAGAAGGATTGAAAATAACATACACAACTTTACATTTCAAACACCCATCAAGCAAGAAAAGAAATGTAACTAGCGGAGTATCAACAAATCAAGCAAGGTTCCAACATTTATTGATGTATGTTAGGAAAATTAGGTTTTTTTTTCATTTTGTTGGTTTTTTATTGCTAAAAGAGGGTTAATGTGTCTCTCACCCTTTTATTAATATTATATATAAGAGTTACAAATAGTCATTTGAATACAAACTAGGAAAACTTTCCAATAGGTATCCAAAATTATAAACTACAAATACAAGCAAAGAAGCAATGGAAAAATTATTCAGATACAAGATATCATTCCCTATTTAATATCTCATAGATTTTGTTGTTGAAAATATAATATCTTGTTGAAATTTCTTTCCAATGACCTAGAAACCCCGATTAAAGTATTAACTCCTTTCTTCATAGCATTCACAAGTTGACCATTTCAATATTTGTTGGAAAGTTTGCTCCTCCGAACAAGTTTGTAAGAGGAGATTTGACATTATTTGTGTAACCATTATTGATCTCAAGAAAAACTCATTTAATTTTTTGCATACTTCATCGTTGTCTTCCATTCAACTCTAGTTTTGTTTCACCTTGGCATGGCATACCCCTGTGTATTCTTGTTGTATTCACCTAGAGTCCACTAAACACATCTTTTGGTTTTGCAAGTGTGTATAATCCACTTAACATCGGATGCATACCCATTTTTACCCATTCTACCATAAAATTTTTACATGGAAAATGGTATTTTTGGGGAGCATAACCTTGCTCCTTGTAAACTACATGTAAATTTGGAACATTTTTCATTATGATTTTTTTTATCAAGAGTGGAAAGGTAGAAATGAAGTTAATTTCACTCATAATTTTTTTGAAGATATTTTTCAGTGCTTAATAGAATCAATGTTTTTTCCAATGTTACTATCCGATTTAGGAGCAAGTAGAAAAATTCCAATTAGAGGTGACACATCTCTAATAGTTGTTTGATCTTTAGAGAAATACATCTTGTTATGTTACTCAAGTTTCTTCATACTCACCTCACCATCATTCAGCTCATCAAGGTTGTGGTTGTGCCCAAAGTGGAATATATTTTTCTTACAGTAGGCGTCAGATTATCTTCTTACAAAGGTAATATCCTTCTCTAGCTTGTAACTCTCGCAACGACATAAGTGGTGGTAATTAACATACCAGGTGGAGCTCATAGTTGGGAAGTGATAACATAAGTGAATTTATTTTATTTGGCTCTAGGAATTTCTCCTTCTCCTCAATGTTTATATCAAATGTATGATATATCACAAGTAAAATATAAATGAGAGTGATTTGAGTTTGAATAATAAGTGGTGAATATAAAAGAGAATGAGATTTAAGTTTGATTCCTCCCTCTCCTTCTCCCTCTTCCTCTCACCTCCATCTATCCCTCTCTTTCTCTCTCTCTCTCTCTCTTTCCCCCTCACCCACTCTCTCTCAACCCACCCCCCTCTCTCTCAAACATTATCAAGGACCCTAGTTTGGTGTGAACTTACATATACAAATTAATTGACCTAGATTTAGATCCATGTAGTGATGTGGCTCACCAATTTGAAGAGAGAGAGATAATAGTTCTTGTGTCTATATATTAATGGTTATTATGTCAACATAAGGTCATTGTAATACATTCTCTTAACTGAATCACCTCCCCTATATATGGATATATTGTGTATATGCCTCTACTAATAAAATAGGATCAAGTTTGAGGAGGAAAAGGAGGACAAGGATTCGGTGCTCAATCAATAAAGGTGGATATATATACTCAATGTGCTAACTCAATCAAATGAGTGAGTGTTTCATGTTTAAATAGTGTAAAGTGAGTGAATTAGTGATCACAAAGTGGATGGGTGGCCAAACAAAAATAAACAATTCATAGACCCATAATTCCTCTCTTATATAATAGATCCTATATGCTTCAAGTCATGCCTTTATAATAAATATAGCAGAAAGTTGTGTACGCCTTCTTAAACAAATGAATTAATAACAAGTGTCTTAAAGTAAAGGAATCAAAGGATCATTTTATAGAAGATGTTAAAGATTCTCTTCACTTCAAGAATATGAATTATTTACTAATGATGCCAACCATGTAAATATGGAAGCTTGTTTGGAATGACTAACGTACATGTAATGAAATTACTTAGATAGATCTACATATCAACAATATAGCACCAAATAACACAAAATATAGATATGATCGCAATATGAAAGTAAAATGACTTAGCTACTTCAAGGGCCAACCTCCAAACCATACAATAATACCTTAGTACAAAAATGATGATCATATGCCGATTACTAACTTTTATATATATCCTACTATGCTATGAAAAGTAATGAGGACAACCTACAAAATGTACGAAAGAATTAAAAAATATGATAAGGCATGATAATAAATAATGTTAGACATTGGTTGGCTATACATATCAGATATAAAAATGTAGGATTAGTGATGTAACATTCCCCTCCTTGAAAGTAACATTATCCCTAATAATGATAATTTCTGGATGTTACTTTACAAAAGTCTAGTTATTGATGTTGATGACCTATTGATGCTAGTATAGGAATTTTCCTCCTCCCATGTTGCATCTAAATTGTCTTTATTCTTCCACTTTTTATATATTCATGAAATACCTTCTTCTATTGTTGTTTACTGTGTTCTTTGACTTTTTAAACATTTGGGTGGATCTTGATATTGAGAAGGTGGGTGGTGGATGGAAATTGTGAGATCTATGGGACAAAGTGACACTAAATGGTGGTTTGGCTAATGAAACATCCTCTAAAACAATTGAATAATGTGGTGCCCTTTCCCGACTTTGGTTATCAACTAAAAAAAAGTTGTGTTGCACGACCCTTGATTAGCTACATTTGATGAGATCTCAACTTAGGAGCTGACTTTACATGCAACTTATTCAACTCAAACATATTTCCATTTGAAAAAAAACACATGAATAAATTCTAGAAGTTAATTACAAATTTTCCAAAGGTTGTGAGCCATGGACTCCTAAAACAATATCTACTCCACCCATGGGAATAGAAAACATATGGTAATCGAGCTTGTAGTCTCCCATTTCAAGTTTGATACTATTTCATTTCCCTGAAAAATTAACTATACCCCCATCTGCAATCATGACCTGAAATTTTGGAGATGGGAAAGTAAATCAGTTCATACGTGTTTTCGACTCTTTATTAATAAAATTATGTGTACTCCCTTAGTCAATCAATACCACTACCTTGTGTTCAATTATAATAGCCTTTACTTTTAGGGTTTGTGGGGAGATAACAAATGTCATTGCATGGAAATAAATAATCGGTTGGGAATCTCCAAACCATATTTCATCCACCACCTCTACTTTTATTTCTTCATTTTTGACTTCATCATTAATGATGTCAATGTAATTTTTCCAAAGCACATATATGTCATTTGTTGTATTTGTTATCTTAATTGAAACATAAGACTTTTTCTTATTTCTCTTTAATTTGTTGAATAGTCAATTTGGTAAGTTTCGAGGTACTAAATGAGATGGAACCATACTCTCTTTGCTAGTAGTGAAAGTCCTCTGTTTGATCATCTCTCTTTCCTCCACCCGACGAGAAACTACGATGGATTCTGATATCGAACATGGATTAAGGAGGCAAACATAAATTTGGATGTTATCCTTAATACCAAATGCTAAGAACATATCATTTAGATGATCCTCTAAGATGCTATCTATTGGTACCCAAATTGATTCTCCCTCAGAAAGTTGAGCAGCATCACGGTTTTGATAGGAAGCTTAGAGACAAGTAGATCATGTTGTGTGTCATTTTGTAGCTGGGGAAGAGATGCAGCTTGCTCTTTGTCACTCAGATGTGGAGAAATGGGTAGCACCCTTAAGAGGATTTGATCTATCCTCACTAATTTATGGTTGTGCCTTTCAACCAGGGTGAGAGGACCCTTTTGTAGCTTGTTTTTGTGGAGGAGATGGAGATGTCCTTCTTTGTAAATTTATTAAGAAGACCTTGAAGAAAACATGATCAATACAACAAAATATAACTCTCACGAGTTATCACCCTAGATAATGGAGATATTTTCTGAGCAAGGTTCGGGATACTAAAGACAATGAAAACCTGATTGCTTCTGTATGTTTTGGTAATAAAGATTATGCATTTGTACACACACAGGACAAACATGGGTAGTATGGGTAGGATTGGTTGTTTTTAAATGAATTTTGGTGGGAGGTGAGGCAGAGTGGATTTTGACTCACCAGATCCTTGAAAGCATTTACAAAAATGGAAGGCTTGACCAATAGAATGCTTCAGAACAGCTAGAATGTTCCTTTAACCAAAAGGTGGTCTTCAATGGAGGCCCAGATTATCACGTTTTCACACAAACTTTAAGAACCCAAAATGAAGGCTCAAATTGGAAAAACTTAACTGAACATTATCAACCTTTTTTTTATCACGCCTAAGATACCCTTAAAGGCTAACAAACAATCTTAGTCATCATGCTAGGAGTAAAATGATTTTAAATTTGTTTATTTCACTATCAAATGAAATCTCTTCGATAAATGAAATTGCAAATGCCACCAAACTATCACAAAGCTAAGATCTTGTGTGATTCATAAAGATTTCAATGTAAGATTGCAATGGGAACAAGAAAACTATTTGCAGACATTCAGAGATGAAGCAGACACAACTTTTCTCAAATTCAACATGATTAACTCAAATTTGATTAAATTCATTAGCAAGGGAAAGTTTCTAGAACAATCTCAGAGCTTGTCAATGGTTGTACACTCGCAAACACCTTGACATGATCAAATTTAACACAAAAAGAAATAAACAAGTTCCTCAGATAATGTCTCAGAAAGATGGGCTCTGTCAAAATTTTCTCTCAGGAATTAGCTTCCGACCTCTAACACTCCAACCATTTACATGACAAATTCATGCAATTTATAACATTTCATTTACAACAGAGTTTTCCCCCTTAAAACCAGAAACATTCAAAGCACCATTGCGTGTTACGAATTTGATCGTGACTCTCAGAATTAGATTTACAAAAATTTTGTGAGGTGCGCAGAGGGAAAATCTCTCCAAATATTTCTAGCATTCAATTCTTCACCTAGTAAGTTGTTCTTCATCTCACATGCCAACTACTTCCTCCTCCAATCTGTCAAATTTGGTTCTTTGTGTGCTAAGGAAAGACTGGAAAATCAGATCGAACCGATAGTTAGATCACATCTTAATGGTAAAATACATTTTTATATTTTTTCTCACCAAACCAAGATATCAACTAGTTTCTTATGTGCCAAGGAAAGAAAGATCAGATCGAATCTGACAGTTAGATTACATCTTTAATGGTAAAAGATGTTTTTAGACCTTCCCCACCAAACTAGGACATCAAATTAATTCTCCTCTTCATTTGGCGTGTAGGAGACACCAAGAAATGATAAAAAAACCATAAAAATTCGCATCCCCAGGAGATTTGGAGTAGAAATGGCAAAAATAAGATATAGATGCACAGTTGTTGTTGATCTCTCTTTTGAATTTGGACCGTCCACGTGGGAGATCCGAGTTACGATGGGCCTGGGGGTTCCTTTTACTTTTTACACCTTTTGGAAAAATGCAAAATTTCTCAATTTTCTCTGCCCCTCCGCCTTTGAAAAATGATCTTGACACATGTCCTAATGTGGGTCCCAAAGGAACCGCGGCTCAATTATGCCATTTTACCTATTTTTGGAAAATGGAAAATTTTCCAAATTTTCCCTAGAGCCCGCCTCCTCGCCTTTTGACTTTTCAAATTTTCACGTGTCTCAATGGCGCATCTTGAGATGGTCCCCAAAAGTAGATACCCCAAACAAGTGCGGGCTCAACACGTGTCTCAGTCTGGCAGAGTCTGTTAAAAATCTTGAGAGTTCAGCAGAAGGCACCATCTATCCAAGGTCTGAGACAGTCTTCTTCAGCCATTGAAAAGTCCAAGCAAAAGGTAGAGTGAGCAAAAGCCTCAAAAAGTCCTCCCGGTGCTTCTTGAAAAAAAAACCCAAGGGCCGGTCCCCAAACATGTGCAAATCCCTCCACGTGTCTTAGGACATTTAAGAAATTGCTTGAAAGGTCTAAGTAAAGGAAGTCCTAGCAGAAAACCTGTTGGATTGAAAAATTTTCGGTTAGGCAGATCATGGGGAAACAGGCCAATAGTGTGCAGGGCATAACCCCTCTTTGAGACAACAAAGTGAAACTAGTTTATTGTTATTCTATAAAGTAGGAATTTGTGCAAATCTACACTATTCTAACTTCAGGGGTTTGGGATCTCATCCCAAAGAGAGGTAGTTCCGAATGATGAACATAAATGTAAGAGGGGAGGAACGGAGGAAGGATAGATCTGAAGGAAGAAAAGAAATGAATTCCAAAGATGGAAAGGTCAGAGGGTTTATGCTTTGGGCTGGTAGTAAACAGAGCCAAACTTACTTGCATAAACAAACAAAGCAATACTGATGAACATATGACAATAAAAAGAATGAATCCAATAGAATAGGAACATAGATCTGACTTAAGAAAGATCTAATGTAAATAACACATATATTGAGCACAAAGTCTTAACATATATATTAAAATCTCTTCTGTTACAAGAAGGCACAAAGTCTTTCTTTCTTCACCTCTTTTTCATACAAAAATGTCCACCTGGAATACAACAAGTATTCCAGTATTTATAGAAGGAGAAGGAGGAAGAAGACAAAAAGAAGCCAACCACTATTTACAAAATATCCACAAAATATCTAAAAAGTCAAAAGTTGACTTTGGGCAAGTTTGTGGATGGCAACATCCCATGGTGCAACATGGATGATGTCATCATGTGTGCCAACATTCCTTTTAAATATTTTACAAAAATGAGAATTTATCAAGGAGGAAGAAGCTACTCGTTATCGTCTCTCGGCTTAAAACTTAGTATCTTGTGGTGGCTCAGGGGAGTCGATATGACACTGCGCCTAATACTCTGTAAACTTGCTGATTATTTTTTGAAGTTGATTTTGATCAGGACCTTTGAAATGGTCATGAATTACTTTGCAAGTTTCTTTCTCTTTTTTTAGCTTGTCGGGAAAATCAGTGAACTCTTTGTTTACATCGATCAAAGAGCCGATAAAGTCACGGCAGGATAAGAGGTTGTTGATGGACTCTCTATCGAAAGTGACGTCTTGCACTAGACCTTGAGAGACAATAGCCTTAAAGCACTGAAATGTGTCATCTGCTTCTCTTAATTCATAGGATACACTGAGTAGTCTAGGAGACATCTTCGAAACTATTTTCTCCATGTTGTGCAGTGCTTTCAAGGCTTCTTCCTTGAATTTGTCGATTCTTTCCAGGATGAATTCCATTTGATCGACCCGGTAATCTAAATCAATGAGAGCTTTATAATGTGCCGCGGTGATCGATAACGCCGACCTTTAAGAGGTCGTCATCCAAACAGTTGACCATTGTCTGAAATGTTCCCTGCTACAACTTAGCATTATCCAACTCCTCGGAGACAGGAGCCCAAGCATCGCTTGTAGCTATTTATTTTCTCAAGTTATGTCTTGATGTAGCAATGTGAACCTACCAATTATCACCTGACCATCTTGGAGGATCTTCTCAATCCAAGATGACACAACCGTACTCATGTTCGGTGAATCTTTGTGTACTCATTGATTTTCTCTTAGCTAGGAGCCCGAATGGTTCGCAGAGTTGTTGAAGGATATTTTCCCATTTATTGCAAAGCTTGGAGATGTTTGTTTTGTTATTTGAGCACTCTCTTCTCCTCTTTGGCCTCTTGTAGCTTCTTGCAAAGGGCATCTATAGTTGACAAGGCTTCTCCTTGCAGAATTTTGGATGAGGTTCCCATTGTGACTTGAGTCACTGTGAAGTCTGTAGGAGACAGATCTTCTTTCTTCTTTATGGGATCCGGGTAGGCTATCTCCATGACCCTTTCTCCTGAGGCACTTTTTGAGAAGCGAGTTATTGCTTTTTGCTTCTTGGGTCCCTTTGTCGGAATGATGGAGAAGTCCATAGCTGCAATGGGGACCTTCCTCTTGTGTTGACTTAGGTGGTCGGAGATCCAACTAGGACTTATGGGATCGAGATCGGAAGAAGAAGAGGAAACAGGGGTTGAAAGGGGGAGAAACTATAGCAGACTAGGGAAGAAAGTGGAAACACTTGGTGGTGGCATGGATAAAGAGTCCAATGCACTAGTGCTCATAGGGCTCGGAGTCACTACAGGGGAAGAGAAGGACATGGAGATGGAAGGGATCTGCGACAGGATGGAGGAAACACTAGAGGACAGATCCACGAGAGGAGAAGATGGAAGAGGTGGGAGATGGAAGGGAGGAAGACAAAGGAGAAGACACAACCATAGGAGTGGTTGTTTGAGTGATAGGAGGAGGAGGAGGAGAGAAGAGGGAATGGTGGGCACCTCCATAGTTGTAGCTATGACAACATCCTGAGTGGATGTGTCCGTTGGAACATCTGCCACTTCTTCTTTTCCTGGGGACACTAAGTCCACTATTTTCTCTGAAGCAGAAGGAGGGCTATCAGGAGCTTTCTCTTATTTGCTTGGCTCTCCAACTTTATCCTTTCCTTTTCCCTTTGGCAAGTGATCTGGCCTTAGAGGCACACTTCCATAGGGGAAGTAGTGAAATCCACTCCAAGGTAGATGAGACCATTTCATTTGCACCAATGCTCGGTGCATTGCAACGTGGGCTAGACCCTTTCTTCTATGGTCTTGGGTGCCTTGGTCCTATCGATACTTGTAAATGGCCAATCATCCCCATCCGTGTCAAGGTAAACCTGATCAATTTCTTTATCAGTTTCTTGGAAATCTTTTGGGATGATGGCAACTCCATAGTGGACAATCTCTGCCAGAGCCATCCGGGAGTGGTCCTTTCACCTGATTTCAACTTCGTGATTCACATCTATCCATATGTCCTCGATCTCTGGGACATGGATGGGATCGATCTTTGCCTTGGGGAGGAAACTCTGGTAGTCGAAGGTTGGCCTTGCTAGGAAATCATGCTTCAAGTTGAGCAATTCCAGCTCTCGCATACATTTCCTGGGCTTTACCCAATGAGGCGTAGGTGTATCTGCCAACCGTGAGGGGGAATGGAGTTCCACCCTTCTTCCTTTTCATACACTTCTCGTGATATGTAATCAGCTGCCTTGACAGCTCCAGGAGGATCAACTTGGGCCCTGCGTACCTTGGTAACCTTGTTGGTTCTCCTGAAATTTGGCAGCCCTGAGATACGTGAAGGTGGGGAATTGTGTAAACAAAGCCCCCATTTCTTTGTGGCAGTGATCACGCTTGTGTTGGTCTGACCATGTCTCATGTTCGGCCTCAATAGGTAGATCACCTCATAGAAGAAGGCATCATTGATCTTGTTGAACTGGCAATACTGGCCTTGAGCCTTAGCTCCAGGTAGTACTCATATATTTTGACCTGGGGCCATGTTCCACTCTGAATTATTCCTAGGAACTCTCTCTTTGATGTGGCTACATATACCACATAGGAGTTCATGTAGAACCTCCCAATTGTTGAAACCTGTTGGAGCTGCTGCGAGATAGTATCACTTATGATCTCTCCCCAGCCGAAGCGTTGATTGGGAACATTCTTACTCATAGTTTCTAGATATCTGAGCATCCATTTGTGAAAGTAGTGGGCATCAGGAAGCCCAAATACTCTACTGAGGAAGGTGATGGTATCACTCAACTCCTTTTTGAAGTCATTGCGATGGATGGTCTGGGGCCATCTTCTCACCACCTTTTTGTTTTTTAGGTAGACTTCATTCATCATCTGCATACACTTGTCTTCATTATCGTTCCATGTCTTTAAGCATTCTTCAATGCTTACTACTACATACTGGCTGTGGTGAGGAATTCCCAACATGATTTCGAAGTGGCAGGTGGTGAGGTTGATGATCACCTTGCCCTCCTTATCTTCGACACATCTTGTGTCTTTGTTGTAACAATGGGCCACCAACATGATGAACTCATTGTTCATTGCACTTACTGGGAGTCCTGCTGCAAAGTGTAGTCCGCTGCCTACCTAGTTTGTCCATCCATGGGCCACCAGTAACCTTTTTGGTTCTCTCCCAGAAGTCATCCATATCTATGTGTCCCAGCTCAGAGTCTCTGATGTCGAGACTGCACTCTGCAAGTGAGTCAGGCATCCTGACTCTCTGATATTTGTATTTCATTTCCTGCTCTGTCAATTTAGACTTGGCTTTACCTTTAGTTGGCTTCTTGCTTGATGAAGACATGTGTGAGCTTGAGGATGGTTGTTGTTGTTCTGCATGGAGAATCAAAGAGGTCCAACATAGAAGAGCCATGTCAGCTGTCATGTTATCCATAATAACAGCTTGCAGAATGAAAAATGAGCTATTATAAGCCTTAAGGTGCAAGGCACAAGTTTATAGCATGCTATAGAGGCTTAAATAGGCTGGGCACACTTTTGGGGATGTCAACATGCAAAAGGGTGCGCTTGTGTTGAAAGGGGGAAGCTGTGCAAAGGATTATAGAGGGGCGCACTTTTGAGGAGTGTTGCACAAAATATCTTAGCACCAAAGAGAAAGGCGCGGGGTGCGGTTTGCAACACATAACATGCAGTCTTAGTGTTAAGGTTCATGCACCAATGCCTTTGGAAAATTGCTTTAACTGGGCGCTGTAAAATATGATGTTGCATAGCTTTTCAGTGTGCCCAAGGCGTGTTTTTGGAATGTGTTGCATAGAAGCTTAATGCACTGAAGGGTTTATAAAGTGCGCAGATTTGGGGAACATAACATCAAATGTTGATGTTGGTTGGGATGCACCTGCACCTTGAGAAGATTAGTTAGGTTTATACCTGGTGCAGGTTAAAAATATGTTACATACGGGGACAATGCGCCTTGCACGTTGTGGGGTTTGCAACATGAAAGGACAAAGTGTACCAAAGGAAAAAGACTGATTTTAGCATTTTCTTTACAACTTCTCAGGTTCCTCTCTCTTTTGATTTTGCAAAATAAGAAAGAGAGGTTTGGTGGGATTCTAGCAAGGTAGCAGGTAGGGAAAATGGGTTTTATTTCTTTCAGAGGCAGAGCCTTCTCATATTTGTAGATCTGGAAGGAGAGATAAGGTGTTCTAGATAGTTCATGGATTGTTAAGCTTATTCATTTTTAGATTTTTAGGTTTAACCTTTTATAACAATCCTAAAACCATAACAACCAAGAAACAAAACCACAAACAACTATAAGAGTGATAAAAACCACTTACCCGGTTTGATAAATAACGATGAAGGAACAACGTGGGATCCACAAACATGATAAATGGCATGCGGGGATGACAGGAAAGGCTGACAAGCACAGAGGAATAACTTTTCTCAATTTCAATTCATGAAAATGACAGGTGTTAACCACATATTTATAGGAAAATACCACATTTATTGCCCCACCAACTTTCTTTGGCGCACTTTTTAAAGTGTTGACATGAGTATAAATGCGCCTTGGCACAAGTTCTTTAATGTTGACATAACGTTTTCAGCACCAAGGGGAAAAGGGGGCACACATTTTTATGTGTCGACACATCAATTTTGCGCTTTAAGTGTGTTTCTTTGGCGCAGGTTTGAGGATGTTGACATGTCACTCTTAGTGCCTTAGGGGCACAACTCTTGTCATGTTGACATGCCTTTTAGGGCGCCAAAGGATCTTCAAAGGGGCGCACTTTTCTTGATGTTGACACAACAATTTTTGCACCTAGCTCAAAAGGCTGAAAAATGGCTAAGTTCTTAAAACTTGATTTTTGGAAGGGAAATTTTAAGCCATTTTGAACGTTAGTAAACTTTTCAGGGGACCAAAATAAAATTTTGGTATGGTTATCTGCAAAATTACCCCTATCAATTTTACAGGATAACAATTGGCTCTTTTTGGGGACTATCCTTAAGTGAAACTTAAGGGTAGAGAATCTCAGTCTTCATGTGCCTATCCATTGGGTTACAGAGAGTCAAAAACAAGGGCAACCAAAAGGGAAGAAAGCAAACACATGATAAAATCAAACACACGACAAAAGTAATTTGTACAAAGAAGAGAGCAAGCTCTACTTCTTGAAGATATTTAGGTGCTACCCACTATAGGGAAGCGGGAGCTCAGTTTCATCCAGATACGAGAGATAGAAACTATTCTCTCTGTTGAGCTACTTAATTTTGTATGGCCCTCTCCAAATAGAATCAAACTTTCCGTGCATACCTTTTGGTTCTCTTCGTTTATCCCATAGAAGGACAAGATCCCCTACCTGGAAATCTCTCTACTTGGCTTTCTTATCGAACAACCTCTTGACTTTATTCTGATGTTCGGTGATCTTGTCGACCACTTTTACTCATTTTTCTTCAAGTTTCATCAGGTACATAATTCTCTTTTCTAGAGAACTCTGAAAAGTTTCATCTTCGATAGCTCATGCCAAGCGTAGAGCAGGAGTTCCATGGAGATAGGGACTTTGGCATCGGTCCCATATAATACCTGAAAAGGTGACATGCCGAGAGATCTCTTTGGAGTGATACGATCCGCCCACAAAGCATCATACAATGACTTGTGCAGGACTGCTGGTTTTCATCAACTAGCTTCCGTATGATGGTTACCAAGTTCTTGTTGCTAGATTTTGCCTGACCATTTCCCTGGGGATAGTAATCAGAGGCATGGGCCAAATTTATTCCATATCCATAGCAAAAACCAAAGTAAATTCCCATGAAGAGAAGTTAGAAGCGTTGTCAAGCAACAATTTTTGTGGAATGCCAAATCTCACGATGATATTTTCTTTAGTGAAGTTACAAATAACTTCGTGAAGTGGCATGTTTGACGGGTATGGCCTCCACCCATTTGGTGAAGTAATATATTGTTGTCAGGACATAAATATGTCCAACACTTGATTGAGGATGGAGTACTCCAATAAATTCAATTCCCCATTGCCTAAATGGTTCGTCAATAATGACGAGCCTGAGGGGAGATGCAGCCAGCTTTAGTTTGCCAATGAACTGTTGGCAAAGTTCACATTTTGCTACCCAGAGTACCTGGCCTGAATGATCTTATGTGCTATGACAGAAGAGGAGAAATTACCACTACAGCTGAGTCATGAAATTTTTCTAGTAATTTTACCTGCTACTGACTTGTCAACACATTTTAGGAATATGCCGTCAATTCCGTGCTTGTACAACCCGTCATCCCAAATGACATATCGCGTGGATCTGAGCTTTACCACTCACTTTTCCTTTGTGGTTAGATGAGTTGGGAACTCTCCATAGGTGAGAAAGAAAGTGATGTCGGAATACCATTCATCGTCGGTCGCGAAAAATAGAACCATGGGTAAAGAATCCACTTTCTCCAGCTCACTTTGTTCTTCATCAACATGAGCAACTTGCTCCTCAGGTGCTTCTGGGTCTTTATTTTCAGCCATTAGCTGACACAGTCCCTTACCCCTTACCAACTTGGTTGGTCTGATGTCCAGATCATATTCTTGGACCTTTACAATCCAATTCCCTCATAAGCTTCCTAACTCCTGTTGAGTCAGGATAGACTTAAGTGTCGTGTCTGGAACCAGCACTACTGTATGAGAATTTAGTATGTAGTAGCGGAAACTTTTAACTGCTTTGACCATGGTGAAGGCATGTTTTTCCAACTGTGACATTTTTAGTTCATGAGGATTTAGAGGAGAACTCATGAAAGCAATTGGGGATTCAACATCCTCAGAGTTCTTTTGCATTAAGATAGCCGATACAGTATGCGTAGACACATAACTATACATGATGAATTCCTTGGAGAAGTCAGGACATACCAGGATGGGTGGATGAGCATAGAGACTTTTATATCCTTGAATGACATCTTGCCTTCTTCACTCCATTGGAATGTTTGTGACCCTTTCATCATATTGGATATATGACGAGTTTTCTTAGCAAAATTAGGAATAAAGCACTGAGAAAATTTACCTTTCCGAAGAAAGAGTGAACATTGGTCTTGCTTGTGGGCAAGGTAAGGCTCTGAATAGCCTTGAATCTTTTGACGTCTATCTTTTTCCTTCTTTACTGATGATGTGTCCCAGCAATTTTCCTTCGGTGACCCCGAAAAATGACTTCTTAGGGTTTAGAGAAATTTTGTGTTCTCGGCATCTAATCAAGACTTGCTCCAAATGATCATAGTGATCACTTCATTTTTTAGAGAACACGGTTAAGTCATCTAGGTAGACTACAATGACCTTTCCCATCATACCTTTGAACGCGAATTCCATCGCTCATTGAAAGGTGGCACCGGCATTGGTTAAACCAAATGGCATCCTACTGTAGGTGAAGGTGCCCCAAGGAGTGGTGAATGTTGTTTTGAATTGGTCTTTAGGCATGACCTCAATCTGATTGTAACCTGAAAAACCATCAAGCATGGACAACATTTCTGAACTAGTTACTGCCTGTAGAACTTGATCCATTATGGGCAGTGGATAGTTGTCCTTTAAGGATGCTTGATTTAGGTTGCGAAAGTCTACGCATATGTGTATCTCACCATTTTTCTTCCGCATAGGTACAATATTAGCAACCCAGGTACTATGATGAATTGGAAAAATGATTCTTGCATCCAACATTTTCTGAATTTTGGCTTGGATGGTACCTGAGATTTTGGGGTTGTAGTGCCTCTATTTTTTGACGGAAAGGCTTAACGTCATCTTTGAGTGGGATGTCATGCTAAATGTCCTTAGGCTTAAATGACTTTAGATCAACATAAGACCATGCCAATACATCCATATATCTTTTTAGCAATTTGAAAAATTTCCACTTTTCCTCGGGTGTACAACACTTCTTGATGTTCACAGACCGAGGATGTTCTGTAGTACCCAAATTGAAAGATTCAGTTTTTGGAGAAGAGACAGGTTATCTTGTCACCTTTTCTTTACCAAATGGTCATGCTTATCAAATAATCGTTCCAGGGAAACTAAACCTTTCAGAATCTTATTTCCCTTGAGTTGACATATGCCTTGACCTTCTACCGATTCCTGTGCTTGGCCGTGAGAGACTCACGACACGTAGAAGTCGATCCATCAAAATGGAGCTCTTTGAAATTTTCAGCTTTCTCTAGAAAAGTGATAAGTTGATTATCATCATTGAATACCTGCCAGTGTTGTGAATTATCTGGCACACTTGGGTGGAAAACTATCTCAATGGTATACGTGTTTGTCTTTAACCCTGGGTGAGGGAGCATGAGAGACGCCGAGATAGCCAAAGAATCAGCCATGTCGTTCGAGTTTACGAGAACCACTTTGATTGAGAAAGTGTCAAACTCCTTGATGTTGTCCCACACTTTGCATTGCGGTAGTGTCTGAGCCTGTCATTCTTTACTTGGTATACCCCTTTCACTTGATTGACAATTAGCTCAGCATCACCCTGTACTTTCAAATTCTTGATTCCCCTTTCCTTTGCAGCTTGCATGCCAAGTAGCAAAGATTCATACTCGGCAGTGTTGTTTGTATTGAAAAACTACAATTTGAAAGAAATAGGAAAATCTC